>BPVZ01000074.1:241097-280701 GCA_020521535.1 Rubroshorea leprosula | reverse complement strand
TAATATTATAAATTTTAAATAAATAAATAAAAATTAATTATTAAATAATATGTAAAATTATATAAAAAAAATACAAAATAGTTGTTTATAAATTATTTTCTTTTAAAATTTTTATTTTGTAATTTAGTAGTATGGATTATATTGTAAAATAATTATTTGTATATTAAAAAAGAAATAATAAAATATATTAATTTTTAAAATACTAATATTATCCATTAAATTGTTAAAAAAATTTATTAGATCTTACTTACATATTAATTTATTAAGAGTATTTAAATTTTTTGTCATTATTTTTAAAAAATATCTTATTTTAAACCGTACTATGTAAATTCGTCATATTATGTATAATTAAATATGTGGTTCTAAAGTTATTTTCACCATAAAATTAATAATCATTCAATATTAACTTATAACTTTTTTTTTTACAATCAAAATTACATTAGTAATATTAATATCTATTTAAAAAAGAGGGGAAAATGTCCAGCACTAACCTCGACCTGAAGAGCAAAGTGCCCCCACTTTGCTTGCCAAGTGAGAAGCGTGACCACTGAATCAGATAACGGTAAACTAACTTATAACTTTTTTGATTTTACTGAGGAAAAGAAAATAAAAGAGAAAATTTTCTCAATTTAAATTATAAAATATTAAAATGCAGAGATATTTATTTTCTTATTTTGCTTTAATTTCTTTAGCATTTTAGTTCAAATAAACCAAGGGAAATGGAAATGCAGTTCCTCTCTTTTCCTTCTTTTTCTCAAACAAAACAGGATGTTATTCATTCTTTCAACAATTTTTATCCATTAAGATTTGGTTTTTTTACTGAAAGTTAATTCTCAACTATTTTTTTTAATCCAAACATGACTTGTTGGATACAAACATAACCATAGCAATATCATACTTATGAATTAACACTTTGGCAGTTCAACAACCGAATTTAATGATTTGGCTTTCAAGTTTTGTAAAAAAATAAAAATAAAAATAAAAATAAGAAACTTTATATATCATTGTGGATAATTCTCCAAGTACATTTAAAAAAATTATTTTTTAAAATAATAATCTAACACTTAAACACTAGATTTTACCTATAAGGGGTTGTAAATAGGACTAATACTTTAAATTTTTTAAGACTCGACCTTCCTGTGATTAGGTGAAAGTTTGTTATTAGGTGAAAGTTTTGGCTCTGTTGGTTACTTGAAACATAACATTTACTAGTAGTTGATTAAAAGACACACCTACCCCAATAAAAGAGAAGTTATATCTTATTTGTTTTATGAAAATAATATTTATCTGTTTTATTTTTTAAAAATGATAAAAAAAACTTATTTTAAAATTATGTTGTTTTAATAAATTTTTATTGAAAAAATTTAAAATATTTTATTTTAAAATATAAATTAAAATACTTTTTTTATTTCTTGTAATAATTTATTAAAATTACAAAATTTTAAAATAAATTTTCTCTTAATTTTTAAAAATTAAAACGAATAAATGCTAACCCCTTAGTTTATTTTACTTTTTACCTTTTTCTTTCTTCCTCCTTACGAGTCTCAGGGTATGCGTTCCCTTAAACTTAATGTTGATGTAATTGGAGCAGCGCTTATGCTTTGATTAATAAAAATTTTATTTAATTGATAAAAATAAAATACACATGGTAAGACATCTTGTATTTCGTTTTTTTTTTTTTTTTATTTTGAATTTTGAATTTTTTTAGTATGTTAGATGATCTATTATCCAATATAAAGTAACTTTTCCTTTCCAAACCCATCATCAGCCATTAATATTTCCTTTAGATATCTTTTTATTTTTTAAATTTGGTGTGTAAGCATTTTAATTATGGTAAAATTTTATTTTCAATTAAAGTTATTTTTTAAATTAAGATTTATTATATTATAATAAATAAATAAATAAATTTATTGTGTTGTCAAATGCAGGTTGGACTACACAATTAAAACCATAGACAAGGGGTGAATTTCTTGATATTGAGAGTTATTTCTTATTTAATTTTTTTATATTTTGTAGTTTAATATAATTTAAATTATAAAATAAAATTATTTTACAAATATAAGTAAAAGTATTGTATAATTTGATATACATTAAATTACATAATTTAAATCATTAAATGAGATGAGCTCATTAATATTAGAAGTGATGTTGCATGGAATAATTTTTGCTTATCACACCCAACTGCAAAACATGATACTATGAATATATACGGTATTGTAAGGGCAACAACCATTTTTCGTCTTATGGAATAAATTTCATTTTATTATTAGAGAATTCTCTCTCGTTATTAGATGATGGACATTGAAACATTAATATAGTATTTTAAGTCTAAACGGAATCTAAACTTATTTTGATTGTTTCACACTGCCTTAAAAGAAACCCAAGATTTAATTAGTATTATGTAGCCACGTGATATCAATACTAGTTTGAGCTTTCTTAGTAAGATGTTTAGCTTAATACAGGTTTAATAAGTTGTTTGAGCTGTCAGGTGATCCCCACCATGCACCAGCAATCATCCTTCTCATCTTGCTATGAGGATCAAAAGAAAAACCTTATATATAAAGAAAATGGAAAAATGTAATTACAAAAGTTAATAACAAGATTTTCTTTATGGAAGCAATGAAGGATTAAAAGTTTTAAGCATTATGATTTACAAAGAAAATTCAAAAAAGTGTTTTATTGAATTGAGAGATTCTTTAATTTTGAATGATATTAATATGTAATGTAGATTACATTAAAGTTGGATGTCTCTAATAACTTAAATTCAAAATTGGTATCATAAATTTAAAAAAAATTATTGGTTTAATGAGAGTAACAAAGAATTGAAATTAGAAAGAGAACAAGACTAAATAATTTGAGAAAATTACATATCAATTAATTAAGTTGAATATTTGCTAACGAATTAAAAAAAAAAAAACTCTAGTGTGATGAAAATTTGAAATTATTTATTTAAACATGAAATATATATTTTTTTAGTTTTTTTTTTTATAATGATTCTCGTTATTTTACCCCTAATCTCTTCTGAATTCACCCCAAATTACACGTTATTTTGTATTCAAGTCAGGTAATATAACAACTAAATAATTGATTTAAGGCATAGAAAAAAATATTGTCTCTTAATTTTTTTTTTTTTAAAGAGAGGGTAAATTGCACTTACCTTTTATGTAGTTTGGGGGTTGGCGGCGCACTTAGCCCGTCGTCACAAAAATGTGTACTTGACCCCATATGGTTTGAAATTGTGCACTTTGCCCCAAATCCTGAAAACGTGTTTTTCCATTTAAGTTTAAAAAATGTGCACTTAACCCAAATGTTATTGAGATTTCACCTTTTATGTTAATCAACTTTAGGGTTTAAGTACACATTTTCCAACCTATAAGGGGTTAAAAGCACATTTCATATTTTGAGGACTAAATTTACAATGTCAAACAAAATGAGTCATTCGATGATATGGGGGTCTAAGTTCAGCCACCATAAACACAGGGGGTAAGTACAATTTCCCCTCTAAAAAAGTGAATGCCCATAGATAAACAGGCTAAACTTCCAAAATTACAAAGTGGCAGATTAAATACACAACAAAACAGAACCTAACGGTCCTCGCGTTGAAATTTGCCCTTCCAAAATTCATTCCTTATTTACAGTTCTGTCTCACTCAATTTCTTCGCTCCCCAGTACCAACTTCTTCCCCTTAAAATTCCATCGAATCCGCCATAATTCTCACCTCTTCATCCCTCGATCCTCTGTTGATTGTTTTCCTTCTGGAAATCCGGATGCCTTCTATTTCCGCTTTGGTAGATTTTATAGAATGAGAGAGAGTCGGAATCAAATGATCGGTCGATTGAGATATGATTTGTTTGTGGTTTGATTTAGAGTGCTTCGTTTGCTAGCTCTGGTTATGGAAACGAGCACGCCGAAGCGGGTGACAGGGCGTGACTTGGTCGAGGAGGCCAAAAAGCGTGCTGTGATCTTGGCAATGTGCATCGTGGGCTTGTCGTATCTCATGTCATGTGAGTTCTCAATCTCGTTTCTGGTCAAATTACTAGGTGATTATGCTACAATTTGATTATGTTTCTTGGGGGTTCTCAAGTTCATTTGTTCAGTTTTAGTGGACGCGGAAGGTTGTAGTGAACTGTCAGTGCGGGGGGCTGTGTGTGTTTTCTTATGCTGTGATCAATAATGCTGTTTTATAAAAGTGGGTATGTAAGTATTAGTTGTTGCTAAGGAGATGTATGCTGCTAGAAAATATGGGTTTTGAGGAGAAAGGAAGTAAGGCAAGACAATGTAGAGAGATATTTTGATTCAAATACATAAGGTATTGGCTCAAAAGAGAGGATTAACTCATGTTGTGGTTCTTTAGTTCCATGGTTTTATTTCAACTCAACTATGACTTATCGTTGGAATTTATTGTTCAAATTGCATGGTGGTACTGATTTGATTTCTTTGTTATTGTTGTTGTTGGTGTTGGATATAAACGTTGCACAGCAGTGGACTCCTTTAGAGACTGTAGCCAATATTTGCATATGTTTTTGCACCTTAGTTCAGCAGAGTGAATAAGCGTCATGGGTGTGAAAGAAAAAGAAAAGGAAAATTCATTCTTTAACATTTATGTTTGTAAAGTTTTTAGATCCTAAACCCATTGGGGTTGGCTTAGGTGGTTAAGGAGTCATTCAAACCATATTGGAAAGGCAGGTTTGAATACCTCCAATGCCATTTGAGTGCAGACAATTCTGACGGGCCATGCCTACCACCCTTGAAGGTGGAACTTTATTTGCTATTTGTGGATGAGGTGGTTTGCAAGTATCAGTGGGATTAGTTAGGCCAAAGGCCTCAATAGCCACGTTATCCAAAAAAAAAAGAAAAATTTAGATCCTAAAAATCAATTGAGGATTTTTTTTTCCCTTCTTGATAAGTAAGATGTTAATTATCCTTATTTTGGTGCAAGTTGTTGTGTATATTAGACTGCTAAGGAGGATAACCTATGTCATTGAGTTTGGAGTCCTTATCCTTCCATAGTGTAGAAACAACTAGTCATTTTAGAATGTGTGAGTATTGATTGTCATGGAGTAGCCCTTTCCCTTTAAATTTATAATGTTGTAAGCTCTCTACTATGACTTTATCCTCAATATTTGCCACATTATAGCTTCACTCACCATGCAAATGTTGAGAAACCTGATTCCCTCTGGGTCATCTTTTTAAGGACTACTTTCTCCTTTGCTTCTTTCCTAGTTGCAAGTCCTAGCCGGTATTGTCTAGATCATGCAATTATTCCTAAAGTAACATCAGTAATTGGCAGAATAAATAGAAGTAAACTTATATATTTGAATTTACTTGGTCAAATTTGGTTCCTTAACCTGAGATTGGGCTTTTGGATAATTTTGTGAATCAAACCAATATTATTCTCTTTCATAATATTTGAGACCTGGACCATAGACAGGATCAATCAATTACAATTTGCCATTTGCATGTCACAAATTTGATTGTGGCCGTTGGCGGTAGCTGAGGTTTGAATATATGCTTCAATGAAAATAAGCTGTATGCATTCTTTCAATTTCCAAGTTGAAGAATTTTAGAATTGATGAAAAGATGGGCGGACTATTCTGAACAAAATGCTTCAAGAATGGAGTTAACAGGGCCTCCATTGATTCAAGAAGAGGATCTTGTGCAGTTATGCATTCTTTTGTGATTCAGCAAAATAGTAACATAGTTCAACTTCCACATTTTTAGTACCCTATCTTTTCTACACATTCGAAAACCATAGCTTTCTTGTCTCCTTCACATTTTTGTTTTCAGTATAAATCATCATCCCCCTCCTTCTTTATAATGTGAAAGCATAGTTTTGCCTCTGTATCTTGGGGATTTGCAGGCCCCAGAAAACTTATATGAAACTGATCCAGTTTCTAGATCGAGGGAAAGTTGGCCAATGAAACCTTATAGTGTTGTGCTTTATATTCACTGAAAGGGGACCGTTGCTGGAAAAACAAACAAAATTAGCTTAGATTAAAAATTAGTCATTCAGATTCTGTTGCCACAGTCCAAAAGAAAATTATTAATAATTTGGATTTGGACTTGTGATTGGTAGTTTCAGATTTGCATTAGACTTTTTTCAATTATTTTTGTTGTTCTTTGCTTCAATCTTATCCTCTTTACTTATCTTAAGCTCAACTTATTCTTCTTTTTCTCATAATCAGTAACAAGCTCCTCAGTTTTGGTTAACTTGCCTGTTGCTGCCTCCTTGATTATTCTCCTTCGCTATTTCTCTCTGGATTTTGAAATGCGGAGAAAAGCTGCTGCATACAACAGCAAACCTGTATCAACAAATACATTGGCCCCAAAGAAACCTCCAGAATTGCCTAAAGTTGCTCCACGGTCTGATTGGAGAAGGAAAGTAAATTCTCCTGTTGTTGAGGATGCAATAGATCACTTTACAAGGCATCTCCTTTCTGAGTGGGTGACAGATCTGTGGTACTCTAAAGTAACACCTGATAGACAAGGTCCAGAAGAACTGGTAGAGATCGTCAATGGTGTTCTTGGAGAATTATCTGATCGTCTGAGAAATATAAATTTAATTGATTTACTGACAAGGTTTAATTCGTTCCACCATCATTTTCTCCTCATGAATTTATATATACTATTTTTAATTGGGAACTAATTTTCTTCTAGGATGATACAGGGACATTATTAATCTCATTTGTACCCACTTAGAGCATTTTCGTGCAAATCAAGCGAAGATTGAAAAGCAACAATCTGCGTCGTTGACTATTGAATATCGAGATATTGAAATAAGGCGCATCCTGGCTGATGAGAGCAAATTGCATCCTGCTTTATTCTCACCTGAAGCTGAGCACAAGGTTGTTTAAATTTTTAATTTGACCTCACAATCATGCTAGAGCAGTTGATCCGCACAGTCTACTTGCAGGGTAAATGCATTATACTTATTTTTGTCTATCTTACACTAACGATGCTTTGTGTCATCTTCAATTCAGGTTTTACAACATTTGATGGAGGGTCTCATATCCTTCACATTCAGGCCTGAAGACTTGCAGTGCTCTTTCTCCCGTTATATTGTCAGGGAGCTTCTTGCTTGTGCTGTAATGAGACCAGTCCTAAACTTAGCCAATCCAAGGTAAATTTCCCTTCTATTATTTCCTTGAACCCTTCATTATGTTATTGTTTATCTCATTCATCTTGAGATTGGATGCAGGTTTATAAATGAAAGGATTGAATCTGTTGTCATATATATGATGAAGGCTAAAGGAGTTACCACCACAGAAGATGCTTCTCATTGCAAACCAAATGGTTCTTCAAGAATTCCGTCTGATCATTTTTCAAGGTTTCTAGATCCTTCTGTTACTGGTGTTGAACTTGTGCAGTTAAAAACTGATCAGTCCAAAGCTGCTGGTGCAATGGATAATCTGAACGGAACACAACTTTCAAAGGATCCATTGCTTTCCATGGACACTCGATCCTCCTGTTCATGGAACTCCCTGCCCATGAACTCACAAACTAGCATTGAAAGGGGTGTTCAACAACATCGTTCTGGAGGGGAATGGGGTGATATGTTAGATATCATTTTGCGTAGAAAGACTGAGGTCCTTGCGCCTGAAAATTTTGAGAATATGTGGACAAAAGGGAGAAACTACAAGAAAAAGGAAGGTGAACAAAGGTTAATTGAGCAAGTTCCACAGCATTCCTCTAAGGCGAAGCCTGTTACAGTGGATCATTCAAAGGTGATGACTAAGTCCATCGCGGAGAAGAACCCAACCAACTTTAGCTCATCTGAGAGATCCACTGTTCATTCTGGATATAATGATCACCATACGGTGGAAAAATCACCTCCCAAATTAGCTAAAAACACATCAAATTGTTCCTCAGTTGTGTCATTTCAAGAAGGTGATGAGCACAATCTCAGTTGTCTGGAGGAGGTTGAATCAGGAAGCAGCGGTTCATATACTTCTGAAGATGAAGAAACTGGTAATGTAACTGGTCTTGATTCCCCCATAAAAAGGGTTTGGGATGGTAAAAGTAATAGAAATACGTCCGTCACACACATTCATCATCCACTTGAAGATCCTGAGGGCCACATGACCAAGAAAACTCATAGCACGCATGTTCGGTATCAAAGATTAGTAAGAATACCACCTGGCAGGAAAATGTCTAGATTGAACATTCACAAGTTACCAGTTTGGCAAGAGGTTGAGAGGACAAGCTTTTTATCTGGAGATGGACAGGACATTCTTAATACTCCAAAAGCTGATGATTCTACTGATGATTCCGAGACTGAATTTTTGGGTAGAGTTCACAGTGGAGCACATGCTTCTTCATCTGCAGCCTCCATCTGTATGCCAGAAAGTCATAACATGACAGTTAACTCTTTGCAAAACTCGTTGATGGTAGATTCATTTTATAAGTTGAGATGTGAGGTACTAAATATGATGTCCACATCAGGATGCTAGAATTCTCTTCTTTTACTCTGTTATATCAAGGTTGTAAGTGGATTGCTTTTTGCAGGTACTGGGTGCAAATATTGTGAAGAGTGGTTGCAAATTGTTTGCTGTTTATTCCATATCCGTTATGGATGGAAACAATAATGGTTGGTCAATTAAGAGAAGGTGCTTACTGCTTATCACTGTGCTTCTGTCTGGTTTGCCCTTTAATGTGCATTCTGTAATCATTTGTCACTGCACAGGCTCTTGGTTGAATTTTCCTAACAAAGTTAAACCAATTACATTACTCATTTCTTGATGTTTTTCTTCAGGTTTCGACATTTTGAAGAACTGCATCGGCGCCTCAAAGAGTTTCCGGAGTACAATCTTCACCTGCCTCCGAAGCATTTTCTATCCAGTGGTTTAGATGTTCTTGTAATTCAAGAACGGTGTAAATTGCTTGATGGACATTTAAAGGTATAAAATTTAAACTCACATTTTCTTTCCGTATGTTATTCTTTTTCAAGGAAAGCAATTGTTGAACTGAAGTAACTGAGTTCAATGTTTTACTTTAGTTAATATTTTACCTCATCTTGTGTGGCATCATGATGCTTGTTTGGCTATTTCATTAGTACCGTAGAACTATATTCTTCTTGAGAGTTTATCTTCTTGAGAGTTTATCTTCTTCTTTCAATTTTTCTTTTGTTGTGTAGATCTGACTCTTTGTCCTAAGTGTTATTGAGGTTTCTTTGCATACTAATGGCAATATGTACGCTATCTAACATTTTGATTTTCTTTTCTTTTTTCTGGGTTATTAATATTTTTGCTTCTACAGAAGCTTCTTCAGCTTCCTAAAGTTTCAGGATCAATAGAAGTTTGGGACTTTCTAAGTATTGATTCCCAGGTTTGGTTCTTTTCTTACCTCTTTCACATGGATTTCTGTTTCCCTTGGTATTTGTATAAAAAATAAAAATAATAAAAAAATAAAGGAGAAGAAGAAGGCTTAGTTCTGGGGACTTCTGGGTAGTAAGTTCAAATGTCTTGCTTTCATGTCTAGTTTCTTATGATTTTGCATTCTGTAATGCAGACATATGTATTCTCAAATTCCTTTTCTATAGTTGAAACCCTACCAGGTGAATCAAGTTTCAAGCTTTCAATCTGAAGTTTGAATTTTGCTTAATTTGTTCCTTTTTCCCATGTTGATTAATCTTATCTTTCTTTTGCTTATGAATTTTCCAGTGAATCTAGATGATACCCCATCTGAAAAGAGAAAAGAAGTCTCAAATCGTTTTGGGCCTGTGATGAACCCCTTATTGACTAGGATAAATCACTTGGGCACTGAAAGCAAGGAATCTGCCCTGCAGATGAAGCATAATCTGGCTGCAGATGGTGTAAGGAATAGAAAAGATATTGTGAATTCTCTAGGAAAAAATCCTGGTGAAGAACATCTTGGAAAGTCATCATCAGATTTTGGCATTGATTCAGATACTAAAGTGCAAAATACCTTCTCTATCAGAAACATGGGTAAGAATGTCAAAGAAGAAGATAGTGATAGACTGGAAGATACTTCTGAGATGCTTCTTGATGCCGTAACTGACCAAACTCTTCCTAAAGAGGTATTCAGTTGTCATGTTTCTGTTCATATTTTTTGGCCTTCTGGAAGAAATAGGGACATTGCGTTTTTCTGTTAGGTAACACTGAAGTCATTGTTAGCAAAGCTGTTTTATTTCTTGGAAGATTATGGTGGTTTTTAGGCTATGAGTTGAAATGTTTTAACAGATATACTTTCTTTGCAGTGGGTGCCCCCAAATTTAACCCTTCCCATACTAGATTTGGTGGATGTCATTTTCCAGCTCCAGGAAGGTGGATGGATCAGGTGTTGTGACTGAAGAACCTGGAAATTCTGAATCCAATTTTTTTGTTCTTCAGCTTTGCAATATGGCATCTGCCCATATGAACAAGTTTTACTGAGTACTTTCCTTGTTTGTGTAAGGCGGAAAGCATTTTGGGTGGCAAAACAAATACTTCAACTTGGAATGGGTGATGCTCTGGATGATTGGTTGTTGGACAAGATACAACTTCTGCGCAAGGGGTCAGTGGTTGCTTCAGGAATCAGGCGGGTTGAGCAGGTAATCTTTTAATTTCAGCAATTGATTTCAAGAAATGATCTACAAAGTGCAAGCAAGCAAACTAAGTATTGTTGTTTTCCAATTTCTCGTTTTTCGATTATTTTAACTTTTGTCTTGTTTTAAAATTCTGAAGGCAAGAACATCATTGGCAATCAATCATTGCATAGTTTTTAAAAAACAAACATTTGTTAAAAAAAGATTAAAAGTAGAATATTAAGTTTTTGAACTTAAAAAAAGAAGGAATACAGAATCAGTGATCAACTATTGATCATCAGCTGTACAGTGAATGTGATTGTACTATTTACCATTCAAGGACAGTACTTAAGGTCAAAAGGTAGAAATATAGTTTTCTATTTTCACTTTTTCAGAAACAAAAAAGAAAAAAAAGAAGTTACCGAACACCCTTTTTTTTTTTTTTTTGTTTTATTTTCATGTTCTAAGAATGAAAGCAGAAAAAGGAAACAAAAATGTCATTAAAACATATTTCTTAAAACATTTGGGTGGCCGTATCCAGATCTATAATCAACTTTCGTTCCGCTGTTATTGGGTGCAATCCTCTTTGTATAATGTATATCCTGGTCATTGAATCAAAGACACAATAAAAAATAACACAAGGAAGAAGAAAATATTGCTTTTCTGGATTGTTTAATATGGCCAAATTCCTGTTGCTGGAATACTTTAGAATCATTGTTGTGATACATGTTATTGTGTTAATAACAGGTCCTAATTGAGATTCTTTTCACTCTCTAGGTTAAGATTTATTTTCTTGTAGCCTTTGGTATATCAAATTTTATTAATCATTATTGGACTTAAATTTACTGATTGAAAAGCTTATACATTTTTGGTGGGATGGAAACTGAACCTATAGAATCATATTCTAGTATTGAATATAAAAGAAAGCCTACTAAGTGCATCTATATCTTGCCTAATCATAGGCTTTTCTTCCACAGATACTTTGGCCTGATGGTATCTTCATAACCAAGCATCCAAATTCCTGTTGGTATTGGGTGCAATCCTCATTGTGTAATGTATACCCTGGTCATTGAATCAAAGACAGAAGAAAAAAATGACACAAGGAAGAAGAAAATATTTCTTTTCTGATTGTTTAATACAGCCAAATTCCTGGTGCTAGAATACTTTAGAATCATTGTTGTGGTTCATGTTAGTATGTTAGTAACACGTCCTTCTAATTGAGATTCTTTTCACTCTTTAGATTAAGATTTATTTTCTTATAGCCTTTGGTATATCAAATTTTATTAGTCATTATTGGACTCTCTGATTGAAAATCTTTTACATTTTTGGTGGGACAGAAACTGAATCTATAGAATCATTTTCTAGTATTGAATATAAAAGAAAAGCCTATCAAAGTGCTTGTGTATCTTGTCTAATCATATGCTTTTCTTCCACAGATACTTTGGCCTGATGGTATCTTCATAACCAAGCATCCAAGGCGTCGACAGCAACGTTCCAGTAGCTTATCCCAAAGTTCACCTCATGGTCAGCAACCTGCAGAACTATCTTCACTGAGATTGAGTGAAGAGCAACAACAGGAAGCAGAGCGTCGGGCAAAATTTGTTTATGAGCTGATGATTGGTAATATTCTTCCTATATGTTTTTTTGTCCATTTTCTGCATTAAAACGTATGAAGTGTTAGTAGAATGCATCTTGCCAACCATGAAACTATATTTTCTGATGCAGAAAATGCACCTGCTGCTATTGTGGGTCTTGTTGGTCGCAAGGAGTATGAACATTGTGCTAAAGACCTCTATTTCTTTCTTCAGGTATTTACAAGAGGAGATTATGAGGCCCCTTTTTTTTTTAAAAGAAAAAAGAAAAAAATTCTGTACAATGGTTTGACTTAAGTCCCTAAAAGAGGCCTCAATCAATTCATAAGCTTCAACACTTGGTCAGGAGGGTCTTCATATGAGTCCCATTTTCTTCCTTGGTCATTTTGATATGGTTAGGGATCAGCCATGGTGTCAAATTTTTGTGTTTAATTTCTATGATAATCTAGGATGATTACACTTCTAATGATGCCTTACTGTTAGGCACTTCCAGACAGTGGTTTGTTGATCTAGGCTGGATCAAATAGAAACCTTAAGATGCTCCCATACTCAAAATCTGTGGCAACAGACTAGCTCTTTTCTTTAAGGAACAGTACATTTCTTAAATGATAGGCAAATTTGATGGTTCAGGTGTTGAGATTTAAGTTTGGTGCTTCAAGGAGAGTAGACATTTAGCATATTAATCAAACCAATCTAAGTGGCATCTGGCAGGTATCCAGCACCTGAAATGGGCCAAAATGGGACTGTGTTACTTTTACATTTACAGTTAATATGCATTGCAATTATAATTGCCAATGTGCTAAGATGGTTGCTTTGTTTTTTGCAGTCCAGTGTCTGTTTGAAGCAACTGGCATATGATCTCCTTGAACTACTGCTTTTATCTGCATTTCCTGAGCTGGATTACGTCTTTAAGCAGTTGCATGAAGAAAAGCACAAGTTTGGCAAGTTTAAAGCAAACTAGTGGAATTCCATACCTGAAATTTCAGCTATAGAGATCAAAGTGATAAGCGTGGCCTGGTGATTTTTTTAAAAAATTTTTTTCTAGAGTATATTTCTTACATGTCTGATATTTTTGGTCTTTCTTTTTTTTTTTTTTTGGGTATCTGGAACATACATTTCAGTTTACGGTGTCGAGGGCATCAATTCCCATACGGATCCAAATTTCCGGACCAAAGATGAAAAGTAGAAAAGAGATACAGGTAAAAAATTTGTAATTAATTTTTGACTTTGAGGAAATTTCATGTAAATCAAAAGAATAGCGCAGAAATTCACTTCGAAGCTTCAAATTAACCGTGCTATTGCTTTATTTTTGTGGGCATTCAGAGCCACAAAACTCTCTCAAGAACTGCCTCAGCAAGGTCTATCCATTGAAAATGGCAAAAAGCTGAGTCTTTATAACATGGTATTGTGAGGAAGTTGTTTGTGACCCAATCATACCCGACGAACAAAGGCCTTGGCTACGTGAAAAGGAGTAAAAAATGACAGTATGGAAAACGAAATTTTTACATAACCAGCGAACTAACATGGCTTTATAATAGAGAAATCAATTTCTTAACTACAATTATTCCCAACAACTTGAAAATGAGAATAAATCATAGCCCATGTTATAAACGACAAATCATTGCATTAGAATACATAAATTACCAGTTAAGTTACCAACACCAAAACAGATTTTGGAATGGCTGTTTCATACCACCTTTATTTTGGAAACACCACTCTAATACGGGGCTTATTAACAGACAACCAGTAACTGTGACCATACAACACACCCGGCCTTCTTCATTAGTCCACCATGCACAGATAGGTATGGCTAAGTATGTCAAACGAATAATATGTTTGGCAGCATAACAGGTTTTAGATATCATATGCGAAGGCACAGAAATCTTTTAACTTCAACCATAAAATTAATTAAAATGTCAAGCAACAATATACGCATAAATCCTTGTCCAAAATTTGAAGCAACTACATAACTAGGAAACAAAAATCCACTGAGCATCAAATGGAAATGACATTGATCAAGCAATCTTCTCATAGAACTTTCTCCTAATGCAGACTTCTTCTCAAACACCCTAAGCAGAAGCTGGTGCAGCCATCTTCCTTGGTGCTGCTTCAGTACCTACAAGCATAAAAAAAATTAAATTCAATAAAATGAAGAAAACTCCATGATTGGAACAAAACAAAACATCATGATTAAAGGAAAACTAGGCTCCAATAACCATAGAAAATGCATTTTACCTTCTCTGAAGCCAGTCTTGAACCTGCGAGGGACGTGGCGGAGATACCTCATCCTACCAGTTCCAGTAGTCTTTCTGCGGATAGCCTTCACACTCCAGTTATCTAAATCCCACAATCAAACACATAATTTAGAGCTAAATTACCATAAGAACACATCCAAACACTATGTAATATAATAACATCCAGAACTTAACCCCATTATACCAGTAAATATGCAACAAAATCAATCCCAGTACCCATACATGTATACAACCAACAAACAATATAATATTATCCATAAAGCCTTCTTCTTTTTTGTGAATTAATTGTTTGCCAAGACTAACAATCAAAATTTTTAGGTAAACACAGTTGACAAGAAAGCTATGACAAATTAAAGCATATTAATTGGAGCAAACATCAGATACAAGACTAACAACAATAAAGGAATCAAAACCCAGATTTAAAAACGAACTCACTGATCCAGCAAAGAACAAATCCATTAAGAATCGTAGACCACACATGTATAGATAGCAGGTAAATATAGAGAGGAGCTCACATTTCCTCTTGCGGGCAGCAGGGAAAGCACAGGCAGCGCATCGGCTCTTCTGGAGGTGGAAGCTGCGGCGGCCACACCTGACACAGAGAGTGTGGGTCTTGTTCCTCCTCTTACCAAAACTCCCAGTTCCCTTACCCTGCACATTAATTAATTCACAAACATCAAATATGCAACCATCTAAAGATGCAAATCAGTAAGAAGAAAACAGGAAAGAAGAGAAAGAAGAGACTGCCAGCGTTTGACAGTACCATCGGAGCAGACGCAGGAGAACCCCTAACTCAGGAGACGCTGTTTTGGCTCTGGTAGAGAAGAGAAGAGAAGAGAAGAGAAGCGGCGGGGTAGAGATGACTTATAGTAATTAGGGTATGATAAGGAGTGTGGGACTGCGCGAGGGTTTTTTCAGCTTGATGGAAAAAGAAGCCCCAACTGATCCGGGCCGAAGAGCCCAATCCAGGACAGGTTGTAGTAAATTAGTCTAGTCCAATTGACCTCCGAACCAGGCCCAAAAGTCCATCTTCTTCGTTTTGGTTTTCGGGGAAAATCAATAAATCATCCCTGGAAGCTGGGGCAAAAGAACAGTGAGCAAAGCCCTAATATACAGAACCCAGTCTAGGACTGGTAGCAGTACGTTAGCCTAGCCCACTTGACCTCCAAAGAGTCCAAAACAGGCCCAAAAGCCCAAAAGTCCATCTTCCTCCTCCTGATTTTCGCGGGAAAATCATTGCAGGAGCGAAAGCCGAAAACCAGTGAGCTTAAAAAGAGGGAAAGCTCCGACGGGAAAAATCAGTAAATATGCAGAGGCAAGGAAAATTGGAAGAATGGAGAAGCGAAAGCTGTTGTTCTTTAAAAGAGAAAATGGAACATGGAGATTCGAAATTTCCTGCGTTTCCGTATAAGCCCTACTCGATTCAGATCGATTTTATGAACGCCCTTTATGATTATTTAGATAAAGGCGGTGTTTCCATTCTCGAAAGCCCAACCGGTATCTCTCTCACTTTTACTCAATTTGTGATGCGCTTGAATTTTTCTGGAAGAGAAAAAAAAAAGAAAAAAGTATGGTGCTAACATGGGTGTTCAATATTTTATCTATTAAGTGTTTTAGTTTCTGATAAAAGCAAGAAAATTATTAGTCTAGAAAAGGCTGAAGCAATGGCTACACTTTATTGGGGTTTGGTTTTTTATTTTTATTTTTATTTTTTTTGGGTTTTATCATGGCTAAGCCTAAATTTAATATGCTGCAACAGGAACTGGAAAAACTTTGAGTATCATTTGTAGTGCTTTACAGTGGGTGCTTGATAGGAGGCAGAAGGAAAAATCTGAGATAATGTCTAAATCTGACAAAAATATTGAAAATGATGGTCAAATTGGTTCACAAGATGAACCTGATTGGATGAGAGATTTTGTTGCCAGCACAGTTACTCGAGTAGAAGAGAAGAAATGCAAAAAGAAGAAATTTGGTCGGGGATTGGGAAAGCTTGACAGGAGAAAGAACTGTGAAAGTTACTGGGATCTGCAGTCGTGCGACCCTGAGGAGTCTTCTCAAGTGGAAAAGGAGTGTAAAAGGTCAGGGAAGAAGAATGATGCAGTAGAGTTGGATGATGAGGAGTTTTTGATGGAAGAATATGAAAGTGAGGAAGAGGGCCTTTGCAGCCCGAAATTGAAGAGGAAAGGGGGTATGGTTTCTATTAGTCCTTCAAGTGATGAGGAAGAGGAAGATGATTCTGGTGAGGAGGAAGAGGGCTTGAAGGTTTATTTTTGCAGTCGGACACATTCACAACTTTCACAGTTTATTAAGGAGCTAAAAAAGACCACTTTTTCCGAAGAAATAAATGTTGTTTGTTTGGGAGCAAGGAAAAATTTTTGCATTAATGAAGGTAAAAGTTTGTGGTTTTGTTGTTACTTGACTGCCTGTGCATGTCTGATCCTTCGTGGGTTTGAATTTCAGAGGTTTTGAAACTTGGGAGCTCCTCTCGGATTAATGAACGTTGCTTGGAGCTTCAAAAGATCAAGAAAAATAAAGTTTCTAAGGTCAAGGTATCAAAATTCTAGTGTCAATTCTTTAATTGCAATATGAATATATGATGCATGTCTAAAGGTTGGCTTTACACTGGGGTTTCTATAACTGAGAATCTAATATGTATACTTAGTGTTCTTGCACCTAGTAAGTCCTTGCACACCAGGAAAAAAATTGTTGCCTTAGTAATCAATTTATGGGGAGAACATAGATGTTAGAATTAGTGAGACATGAGAGAACAAATTTGTTTTCTAATCTTACCTTGGAGCTACCTGACTACTATCTTTTTTGTATCTGACATCGTCTTGCTTGCCATTTCCTAAGTAATGTTTAGTTTTGATTAGATATCTAGACTACATTGCTTTATCTATTGTTTAGCAAGTGGCGGATGAAACCTGGATGGTGTGGTGCCAAATTTATAGGTTTTGATGGTAAATGAAGTTATGATAATGTTAGTTTGCAGCTGACAATAACTCATAATTTGGTCACTGTAGTTGTGCAAGATTCTATTGTTGTAAATGTAGCTGTTTGGGTTCAGAAGAAGTTCTTTTTTCAATTAAAAGAAATGGTTTATTGTACTTTGTGATTTGACTCTGGATAATACTTTCAATTTTAGTTAGAGTCGATAAATCAGGGGAATAAGAAGGATTTGTTAAAATTACTGATTCTATGTGTTTAAATATATAATTCATTGTCTTTGTTGCATTACTCTTCAAAATCAGATTGTACAAATATAGTGACAAATTAAAGACATCTCATAAGTCATATCCTGTGTCTACTAAAACAGAGGATTGTGTCCTATCATCTTGTTAGCCCTTGTACCACAAAGAAGCATTTATCTATTCTCTATCAGAATAACTCTGATGATATTAAAAGAAGGTTTTTTCTTAACTGACAATGTTGGTTAGCAGGACCTGGGTAAGGAGGGAAGAGTACGGCGAACCAAGGCTTCTTCAGGATGTCCAATGCTTAGAAAACATCAACTACAAAAACAATTCAGGAATTTCATTTCCCAAGAAGGAGCTTTGGACATTGAAGATCTTGTGCAACTTGGAAAAGGCCTGGGAACTTGTCCATATTATGGGTCCCGAAGTATGATCCCAGCAGCTGATCTTGTAGTTCTTCCCTATCAATCTCTTCTATCAAAATCATCACGTGAATCACTTGGATTGAATTTGAAGAACAATATTGTCATAATAGATGAAGCACATAATCTTGCTGACTCACTCATCGGCATGTATGATGCAAAAATTACTTTATCACAGGTAAACAAATTGACATCTCTTTTCCTTCTTTCTTTTTCTTTTTCTTTTTCTTTTTCTTTTTTTTCCTTATATTTCCATTGCTTCTTCAAACTAGCTGATGACAAATTGATAAATCAAGCAGTAGGTTGATTTACAGTCTCTTTGTAGCACAAGGGATTCAAATGACTTGTAGGGTTAATATTAGGTTTGCAAACAATAATTCATTGATGCTTATTGTGTGATTGCTTTCAGTTGGAGAATGTGCATAGCCACATAGAGAAGTACTTCAGGAGATTCTGCAATCTTCTGGGACCTGGAAATCGAAGATATATTCAAACTCTTATGGTCCTTACCCGAGCTTTCCTTCAAGTTCTTAATGAGAAGGATGTGAATTATACAAGTGCTTGCCAAGATTCTGAAAGAGGTGGTGGAACAAAGGACATCTTTGACACTTCAATGGCCATAAATGATTTTTTATTTTCTCTCAATATAGACAATATTAATTTGTTCAAATTGCTCCAGTACGTAAAGGAAAGCAACATCATGCACAAGGTTAATTTCTTACTATTTATTTTCACTTTGTTTCAAAAGCATATTGGTATCCGTTAGGTCATAACTGAATTGGTTTTGCCAGGTTAGTGGGTATGGAGATAAGATAACCAGCTTAAAGAAAGATTCAGCCACCAAGGAAAATGGGGAAAGTTGTGAGGATGGGAGCAGCCTGTCTGGTTTCCAGGCATTGGTAGATATGTTATTGTCATTGACTAACAATGATGGTGATGGGCGAATAATAATCTCAAGGAAAAGACCAGCTTGTGGACAAGGAGGATATTTAAAATATGTTATGCTAACGGGTGAAAAGATTTTTTCTGAGGTTTGTCTGAAAAATTTTGCATTTTAGCCTCTATCTGATCACTGAATTTTTGGTAGAAACTCTTTGGTGATAATTGTTAAAATACTTACCTCTTTATTAGACTACCAATTTCCTTAAAATTTTAATTTATTTGATATCCTGACTTGGTCTGAAAAACTTCATTTTAAATACCTAAGGTTTTCATGCCCTATTAATATAACTTTATCTCAATGCTGTTTCCAGATCGTGAATGAAGCACAAGCCGTTGTACTGGCAGGGGGGACTCTGCAACCAATAGAAGAGACAAGAGAGCGACTTTTTCCATGGTTACCAACAGATCAGCTGCATTTCTTTTCCTGTAGTCATATTGTCCCTAGAGAGAGTATATTGCCAATTGCAGTTTCTCGTGGACCATCTGGTCACTCCTTTGATTTTAGCTACAGCTCAAGAAGTTCGTCAACCTTGGTGAGTTTATAGCAGTCTTAACTCTTAACATGCACACAAGCACGTGATGTGATTTTGTACATTTGCCAGTGATAGCAAGGAAAAAATGTTCTCTTTTTGATTTCTTTAGTATCAATATCTTTTCTTAAATGGTTCAACTTGACTGAAAGCTACTTTGGTTTATGTTAACTGTATGATGTTTATTGTGAATAGGCCAAAGAAACTGCAGTAGGTGATCACTAATCTGTTGTTGGATTTAAATACACAGATACATGAACTAGGGCTCTTGCTTTGTAATTTGGCAACAGTGGTTCCTGAAGGAATTGTCGTGTTCTTCTCTTCATATGAATATGAAAGACAGGTCTATGATGGGTGGAAGGCTTCAGGAATCCTTGAGAGGATCATGAAGAAAAAGCATATCTTCAGGGAACCTAGAAGAAACACAGATGTTGAGATCATTCTCAGGGAATACAAGGAAATCATTGATACATTGTCCAATGGATTAAAAGAAGATCCAGTAACTCAAAATGGTGCAATTCTCCTAGCTGTAGTTGGTGGGAAGATATCAGAAGGTATCAACTTCAGTGATGGAATGGGTAGATGCATAGTCATGGTTGGATTGCCTTATCCAAGTCCATCTGACATAGAATTGTTAGAGAGAATAAAGCATATTGAAAGCTTGGGAGGTTGCAGTTCTACTAAAAGCCTCACAATTTCAGTTGGGGATGAATATTATGGTGGAGATCTTCAGACAGGTATCAGCATACTAAGAAGTTGCAGGAACAAAGGAAAAGAATATTATGAAAATCTCTGCATGAAAGCTGTAAATCAATCAATTGGTGAGTACTGTGCATTAAAAGTTTGGCAGGTCAAGCAATCAATTATAAGCATAATGTGTCTTTTGGGGCTGGTTATAAAGTTCCAATATTTAGAGAATGATTGAAATTGAATTTTCTAGGCTCGTCATTATGTTTTCCCATGAGCAGACATCCCAGCCCTAACAATCTTCCTAACTGTTAAAGTTTTGGACATCTAAGATTTTTCTACTTTGTTCCTTTTTTTTTTCTTTTTTTTTTTTGGTGTATAGAGAAATGCTTAAAGTTGGAGGTCTAGGACCATCCAACTGGTCAATATCTGGCTAGCTTGCCAGTCGCTTCTTAGTGTGCCTACATGCTTGCATTAACATGATAGGACTGTCTGCTTATTTAATCTTAATTATTTTGCAACTGTATTCTAATTTTTTGTATCTTCATTGATGGATCTATTCTAGGTAGAGCAATTCGGCACATAAATGACTATTCTGCCATTTTGTTAGTTGACACTCGATACACATCTGATGGTTCGAGAAGTTCTCACCCGACTAACAAGCTGCCACAGTGGATAAAAGATTGTCTTGTTTCTAAAACGAACAGTTATGGTGAAGTTCACAGGTTGCTGCATCAGTTCTTCAAATTCAACAAGACAAGGAGGTGTCAATAGAAATTGTGATTGAAATCAGAATGCAGATTAGAAAATCAGTCTTTTACTAATTACCGGGATTGGACGGAGAGGTCATTGCATCTTATGCAAGTCATAACCAAGTTGTGTAAGGTTGGTAGCAAGGATTTGACATGGCAACGGCAGGAAAGTGACATAACTGCAAAATGCATTCAATTGCACCTCATGCTGGATTTTGGGATCCTAAGGTGCTAACCTTATTACATGGGGGGACCATCGGTCCTATTATGAATGCAATGAAGATTGCACACCAAACCTACCAAGACTCTTAAAACCAATGTTGATTTTACTTTCACTCTTGTGAACAAAAAACAATCAATCTGGGTCCTACATTATTGTTCAAGGTTACCTTAATAAAGATAATTTGAAAAAAATAAAGATTAATCTCCTTTGGATTTCAGCAACCGACTATCTTTACATTTGTTTCTTAAATAATACAATTGCACTTTAGACAACAAAAGCAGTCAAATGGATTCCTAAGAACTTTTACTGAAATCATTTCTTGAAAGCAGAAATGGGATGATCATGCATGGGTGTGGCTATGGTTTGATTTGATTGATATTTTATTAGTTTGTAGTTGTTTCCTTAAATAGTAATAATGATATTTGAAAGTACTAATTAATAAATTAATCTCAATAAATTAAATAATAAATATCAAGTTTTTATTAATTATCAATTATTTTTAACTTTAAAATTAAATAGAATTGTGTGACATTAATATTATGCCGTTTGGTTATAACACACACCTACTCAGTTATAAAACCCGTGATGGTGGGAAAATCTTTTGCTTCAAAGCATGATCTGACCAGTTTCACGATCAATGAATCAGACGGTCAGAGTTTGGTTTTGCAAAGAGGGACAGAAAGAAGAGAACAAAGGGAAGTCTGTAAGCCAAAGCAGGAGAAACTGTCACTTTAGGTCCCATTAGCTGGTTTTTGAAAGGAAAATTGGAGGGGGCAAAAACATAATAGAGTTCTGTCTTTATTTGCAGATAGAGACACTGAAACATTAACAAGCCTCACTATTCAATTCTAGAGGCAAAAATGCAGTTAAGAACATCCATTGAGAAAACCAGGATCTTCTTTCACAAACCCCTTCTTAACCTTAGATCTTTCTTCTTTGGAGGGTACCAAAGGCTTCCAAAACCACACCTCTTAATTAATCCCTTATCTTGTGGTGGTGATAAGAAAAAGAAGCACCGGGCAGATCAATACTATGCTGACTTTTATTCTGAATGGGATTTCAATTTTGTGCAGGAAGAGAAGAGAAAGAAGAATGCTGTCATGCCATCAGAAGAGCTGGTACAGGAAGAAGAGGCATGTCGCAGAAGCTTCAGGAAAAATCAGAGTCCAGTGAAGAAGGAGCAGGAGAATGGAGAAAAAGAAGAGAAAAAGAACACGGAAAGTTCCTATACGTTTAAGAGAGAGGAGCAATTTCAGAATAAAAAAGGAGGATCTTCTGCATTAGAACAAAAAATGAAGGCATTTGAGATGATGGATATTGGTGATGTAGAACAGGTGTTGGATGTTGAAGAGGCACTCCACTACTACTCCCGACTAAGAAGCCCGGTATACCTTGACATTGTTGATAAGTTCTTCACGGACATGTACTCAGAATTCTCAGTTCCACAGGCCTCTGCAAGCATCAAGAATTCAAAGCGGAGACTTGGATCAATAAGGCTTTAGATGCCACCAGCATATTTTCTTCCTCGGGCATTTGGATCTTGTTTGTTCTCAATAAATTCTTCTGTGTTGTGTGACCGTGTGGATGCTGTTGTTACTCTCTTATATATCTGTTTCAGTAGATCATTATTTACTTAAGCATGTGTTTTCCAATAAATTGATGTGCATCAGTGCAGCTCAGAGAGCAGCAATACAAATGGAACCATTTGTCTATAGTGTTTGCTCTGGCTTAAGCATTCAAGCCTTTTCATCAATAGAGATTCTTGCATCATATGGGCTGCAGTAAGAGTTTTCCTTCACAATGTCAAAATCATAAACTGGAACTCATAAATTTAGACAAACTCTGCAGTAAAATCGCTTTATCTTTTTAACATGTGAACCAGTGTAAGCAGCCAGTTTCTGTAATATGTATGTGTTTTTTCTACAAGGTAACCACAGGAATTTCGATTTAAGTACCAAAGAATTAAACAACTTCACTGACTGCACAGTAAATGGGCAAATGTAATTTGTGAAGGCAAAGAAGTGATAGAATCCTCAGAGATTAGGTTGAGTGAGCTATAAACCTATCAAGCCACCTTAGAGCAGTTGTGCCGGATCTGACCTCTGGGTGCTGTCAGAACTCGGAGATTTGAGAGCCTCATCATGACTAGGGCAAAGTCTCGCCGGAACAGGAAAGGATCTGAAGCATATGCTCTAACCCAAATTCTGGTCTCTTCCCCTGCCATCAGCTGCTGATCAGCAAAAAGGAGTCCTTTACCTTGTAGGAGGTGGCGGTAGTACACAGTGCCAAATTCCGCTGCTGGTTCCCCATAATTCATATCCATCACTTCCTCCTCGTCCTCAGGTGATGATGATAATCTGTCAATGGAAGGTGCTTCTGCTGCTGCTGATAATAGTGAAGTGTTGAAAGGTAATGTTGAACCGGTTAAAGAAGCTGATGGGGCTGATGATCTTGATGGGAGAGTATTGTCACATTTTGATCTCAATAGGTTGAGAAATCCAGAATCCAAAGTTGGATCAGGCTGTCCAGAGCCATCAAAGTTGTACAGACGATTTTTGAAGAACCGGCAGTGGGTTATTCCAGTGCTGTGAGAGCCTTGAAGCAAAGAGGAGAGACAATCAGATTCTAATGCATTGCTCATAGCAGGGTAAAAACAACCCAGTTTTTATCCTAAAACTAGAACATAAGAAGCTTGAAAAGCCAAAGAAACAACTTTTTCATTTTCGACATAAAATAAGTCATTATGAGAGCAGTGTAATACCAATCCATATAATACAAAGAAAACAAACTCAAATTTTTTATGATTTCATGAGGGTATTAATTCTCAGTGGATTTCATTTAAGCAAAAGTCAATAGATGTCCTCCTTTGCACATTTCATTCTTCGGGTAGGGACAATTTAAATTAACACTTTAATCTGTTTGTTTCTTCTCCTAACTATCTTTGCATCCAGAAGAATTTCTCTGACATGATAAATCAAATAGCTAGAATAGTAAAAAAAAAAAAAAAATTCAAGATCAATTACAAACAGCCATCATGCACTGAGAAGCAAGAAAGAAAAGTGTGGAAAGAAATGTAAAAGGGCTTCATACCTAATAGGCTGACAGTCTCTCTCTCATCGAATCCCCTCGAGGCAAAGGATGCCAGTGTTTCAGAGACATCAGCATGGGGTGAAGGAAGCTCATAAGTAGCCATATCCGAGTAAGCAACAGTGCTGTCTCTCCTACCAGTATTCAGTGGATAGAATGGTCCACCAGCCTGACAATCAATATTACATGTAAGCAACATAAGACGGAGAAAATAACGAAATCATAAAGTCTGTAAGCATGATGAACAAGAGAGATTGGTTCACCAAAATAACGGCCTCTCTGGCTGCCAGAACAAGAATATCAGCACAGGAAACAACACCAGGGCACATTTCTTCAAGTTTTGACTTGATTATGTCAATTGCATCAAACCCCTTCAAGCTTTCATTGGGAAGGGAATCTTTTTCTGAACGCATTCCTTCCACACCATCCAATAAAACAGAGGCATCACACCCCTTTACATGTTTCCATCACACAATTAACCAATAATCAGAAAGGGAAAAACAAAATCCTGTTGAAAAGTATAGAGATTGAACAGAAAAATATGGATTAGAAATCTCAATAACAGGACAGTTATGAACATCAAAATTTAACAGTTATCATCTTTCACAGAAAACCCTAGAAATTGCATTTTGCGCGAAATTGAACAACAGTGAGAATTGAGCAACTTAGTCAAGATTTCAGTCTCAAAAGAAATTTGCAAGAATCAATGTCCAGAAATGGGAATGAAATAATCAACTAAGGTGAAAATCATCAAGAAATGAGAAATCCAATCAAGAAAACAAAAAACAAGATAACGAGAAGGGAATTAAGCTCACCTCTATGAAGCAATCATGGAAAACAAGGCGGACGAGAGCAGGACCCAGCCTGGGCCTGCTTTTGCAGAGCTCCCGAACCGCGTCTCGAATGATTTTCTCTGCTGCGGGACACGATTTCCGATAAAAATCATACTCAAGGGACCCCGACCCCGACACTGTCAACATCTTCCGATTGACGACCTCCTCGTCCTCGGTGGACAATAACACGGCTTGTTTCGACAACAGATCAGAGAAAATCGAAGCCGGCTTCGTCGGAGAAGACGAAAACGAAGAAATTCCGAACGAACCCTTCTTGGTCTCGGCATTTTGGTTCTTGAGAGAGATCAAAACGCAGAAGACGAACACGAGAAAGCTCAGATTTCTGAAAGCAGCCATTTCGAACCGCAAAATTGGCATCTTCTTTCGGTTTGTTCCGTTTTCTTGATCAAATTTTCTTCGTTTCTTTCTTGATTTTCTTATGGAAAGATAGTACGGCACTGAGTTGCAGAGTGCAACAGTTTCCGTTAACACAATACCGAAATGGCGGGAAAAATCATTACTTAAATGACCGAAACGCCCTCTTAAACTAAAAATCTGTTTTTCTTTTTTAATTTTCTCGAATTGAATTTTTTTATTAATTAAATTATATAATTGAGATTATAATTTAGTTCATTAAAAGACTCATCTTTTACCTTTACTCTAACTCCATTATTCTCAAATCAAATATATTCAAAGTAATCCTGACAATTAATTCAAATGATCAAGTTCCTTATAAATATAATTCGAGTTAAAAAAAATTGCAATTCCTTTGTCGAATAAAGAATCGAATTATAACGATGAAGAAAAATGTACAACAGCATGCCAGAAGGCGAGTAAATCCAACACCTGCTTATATAGCTTGTTGAAATAGGATAAAGAATAGTATGATTAGAATAGCATGATACTAATCATATTATCATGTCATGTAATACAGAGGGTAGGACCTCAATCCACCAAGGCCTATCCCCCATGTCATTATGTGTCATGACCAAACCCCCAATCGGGCCAACAATCCTGCTGTGTATTCTGAAATAAGTCGAGTTTATATGTAGTTTCATTAATGTATGCATCTCTGTAGGTGATCAGTAGCCTGAAGAAGATACTAGAACGTTATGCTCCTTTAGGCGCCTCTGGAAATTAGCCAAACGGGTTTGCAGTTGCACGATGCCTGCAGCTTTCTGAGAAAGAATAGCATTCAGTCTGGAAATATAATTGTCCAGCTGGTTCCCAGGTTGGTCTGCTTCAACTAATAGGTTCATCTCCTGCAGATAATAATACCCACATGCTAGGTGATCTATTATTTATTAGTTTAGTAGGAATGATCAATCTATAAGAATGTCAGATGCACACATTTAGCAAAAGCATACAAGTAGCATCTCCAACAACACGGTATGCTTGCCAAAGGTATGCATTGCGCATAATAGAAAACTGTTTGGACAAAAGAATCTTATTATTTGAAAAAAAGAAAAAGAAGAAATTCAGTATCTGAAAATCATCATCAATGTGATCCTTAACCCATCTTATGGCATGCTGAACAACTCACAAATATAAAGATCTGAACCCAAGACTAACTTCCAGGCTCATTTCATCCTTCTATCAACCAAGTTAAAATGCCCAAGTGGGTGCCAAAATGAACTAAAAAGGATACGTGATTATCATGCATAACTATATGGAATAAGAACTAGCGCTTAGAAGCTAGTAGCGTAAGAGAATGCTTGAAAAAAATAAATGGCTGAAATTTACCTCTCTGACAATATTCATGGTATCCTCCACTTGCTTTCGATGAGCATTTACAAGATCCTCTTCTTCCTGGGTAAAAGTAACAGAAGATTTAGACATGAGAATGTTGCTTTCACTGTCTGAAAAGTATCATCAATCTTGTAAATACCTGTAGCAGGGCATTCAGATCATCATCTGAACTTGAATTTTTCACATCAGATTTGGGTAGGCCCTTCCATTTTGTCTGACCATTGGGTTTCCGTACTTTATCCTCTGAAGAAGAGAAACTGTAAGGATTTGGTTTCCCATTTTTCTTCCACATTGGTTTCTCTGGTTCATAAGAATCTTCTGATGCATCAGGATCATCTCTTTCATTTTGTTCAGGCCATGTGTTAGTTATATCATCCTCTACAAGGGATGCAGTTGGTAAAGCAGAAGACAAAGGCAGTGTGGTAGATTCTTTCTGGTTTAAGGTTGAAGACAATACATCCTTTCTAGGGTTATTTCCTTTTGAAAGGCTCTTCACCCTGTAAAAAAATTTATTAAATTCACATACATGGAAAAGTAACAAGTGAAATCAATGCTAAAGTAAAATTCTTATACAAAATGATTTACCTATCAGCATATCTCAAGGTGTTTAGAGTATGTTCAGATGACCCGGAGCTTGGTGAAATGCATGATATCATAACAGTGCGTGAATTGCCCATAAATGAATCTCTCAGAACCTCAGTCAATTTACTGCCTCTAAAAGGAATGTGACCCTGATCATTGTCAAGAGCTCTTATGCACTCCTTCAATGCAAGCAAGCTCTTGTTGATTTCAGCACCTTCCATTCTGCATCACATTATAAATGGCTAATTAATCAATCACATCTACCAAAATTAAAGAATCACAGAATAATAAAGCAATGCATTATACCTGGTCTGCTTATCGTTATCTGTAGTGTCTGCACCACGCTCACTTCCAGCCAGATCTATAAAGGAGAGCTTGCCAACAAGACGGGGAGGCTTTGATTGATTGCCCTCAATAGACCTCTTGATAACAAGCTGAAGTATTGCATGGGAACGGGAGGATTCTTCATTTGCACCAGTGGTGCCAGTACTTCTTGAGCCATTGCCTTTCTCAATAAGCTCATTAATTGCTTCTACATCTGATACCCTGTATTCTTGCAAACCCACTATGCAAACTTTCTGCTTACCATCCTCTCTCATGCAAAGTTTTCTGCACAAGCAGAGATTTGGTCAGAAAATTGGAACACTTTAGTACCGAGTAGATAAAGAGGAAGGTTCACATCAACTCACTTCCTGTCACTAAGGAGATCAAACAACTTTCCTCCATATATCTCAAAAAAGCTGACAAACAACTGAAATCCTTGGTTCCTATAAGTATGGTGCATCATCCTCAAGATATCCCGAGAAGCTTTAATGGGCAATGGTTTCATTGTATATGTTTTCCCACTTCCTGAAAGGGAAAAAGAACCATAAGCTCAAAAAAGCTGGCTTAGGTTCAAGCTGTTTGGATATTCAATAAGTCTAACATGAGATGACTATGGGTGAAAAAAACTCACTGGCAAGTCATAAAAACTTGTAGTAAAATAACCATAAAGGGAAAACCTTCACCATATCATCCAACTTTAAGGGGACAGAAGCAGATTCACTTAGAAATAAACCAAGCAACTTCCTAACATTAGGATTTTATTTTTTATTTTTGGACTGAGACTAGAATTAGATAGCATGTTTTTTAGCCACAAATTAGATCGCACATTTATCCTCATCTATAACACACAGGACCACACCAGACAAATTTCAAAAATACTGAGAAAGATGAAAACTATTCAACATTTGACTAATGTAACCAACAAATTCTAACTTTCTGATTTGCAGAGCATACTCTATAATAGTATCAATAAAGAACTTGGAGACAACTACTAACCTGTTTGCCCATACGCAAAACAAGTCGCTTTGGTTTGCTGAAAAATTATAGGAACTATAGGCTCCACTGTTTCATGATACACCTAAAATAAGTAATATCAAGATAGTCTGAGCATCTTAATAATTCTGATGTCAATCTCCCATGATTTCATTTCACTTTCATCCAGTGATATATTCAGGCCATGTACTC
This sequence comes from Rubroshorea leprosula, assembly GCA_020521535.1. Classification (NCBI taxonomy): domain Eukaryota; kingdom Viridiplantae; phylum Streptophyta; class Magnoliopsida; order Malvales; family Dipterocarpaceae; genus Rubroshorea; species Rubroshorea leprosula. Next base: position 251,822 of record BPVZ01000074.1, on the reverse strand, counting down.
ACCTCATCATTTGAGACCTCCTCATTCAAAACAGCATCAAAAACAAATTCATGCTTCTCCACATATTCCGTTAGATCAACCTACAGATTATTAAGATTTAAATCAGTCAAGAAATATTGTATGGACATATTATTTCAAAACCTGCACATGCTAGTGTATCAGTTTAACACTGTAGAAAAGCAACTTGAACAATGAGAGCACATAAGATAGTAAAAGCAGTTTCAATCTGATGCAGCGACAAAACACACAATGTACCTAATGCTTGTTACATCATTAAATCCAAAACATTAGCATGTCTACCAAAAAGATTTTACTTTCACATTACTTCATATTACCTCCCGTGTCATGTTATTGTCTAGGAGATTCATTTTAGATGCCATTTTCTAAATTCACCTCCGTGCTGTGGCAAATTGTTGAGTCCAGAGAGAAGAAAACAACTTACCTTAAGTTTGGTTTCATGGACTACCAGCGAATTGGAATTTGTCTCTATAATATCTTCCTCATTCTTAGCTAATTCCTTTTTATTAAGTGGTCTCTTTCGCACCTGACAGACAAAACATCAATAACAGTTGTCAGACATCTCCTACAAAATAAATGTTGTTTTGCTTTCAGAAGCCCAGCAACAGCATCAATGTTGTTCAGTGTGAATTCTAGCCATTAAGCAGTAATGACTGATCTGATAGACATTGCATTAGCATTCATAACTATTAATAAAAAGGAAAAATGAAAAAGGTAGGGATAATTACAGAGAAAACATACCACAACTTTGATTTTTGCAACAGAATTGACTTTCTCCTTGTCTCCAGCAAAGCTTTTCAGGAGGCTGTTCTCTGGTACGTCGCTGGTTCTCCCTGTCTGTTTATCGTTTGAAATGTAGTGTTCAGAGTCATCAAAACTTCTGCCTCTAACAAGATTACTGAGAGAAGACCCATCATACAGGCTAGGAACGGGCATCTAAAACAAATAGCAAAATACTAATGATAACCATGAATGAAGAATACAACTCTACAATATCAATTTTAACATCCGCACGTCATGCAAGGTGGATGTAACACACACCTCATATGCAGTATAGGTAGCTCAGTACCCATAAGTTTATTATAGGCACACTATGAGCATATTTATAAAAATTAAAAGAATGAATTTTCCCCATGGCAAGAAACCCACCTCAGGAAGAAGCTCGGTATCAAAAGAATGCAGATCTAAGAGCCCAGGACTGAACTCACTCGGATCTCCATTATTCTTCATCTGGCTTGACTGCCAGGAACTACCCGGTGGAGTGGTAGGCTCTGTGAAGTAATCATTTCCAGCATTAAAACCCCTTTGTGCAGTCCTTAATGTTCTAGACCCTTGTTCTCCTGCACCACCACCTCCATAGAATCCATAATCCTGCTCAAAATTCCAACACAAAGTAGAACAGTCACACAGTTGGAACATGCATTAGACTTGGATCTAAAGATCCACAGGTGGCCAATTCAATGAAAACCAGTCTAGTTCCCAATAAAATGTCCACTACTGACTACGTTACCCTCCTAACACAAAGGCAACAATAGCCCTTTGGTTTGTTCAAATTCCCTTCTCCTCTTGATTTTCTTTTCAAAAAGTTTCTTACCAGTAGAAACTATATAATTCTTGGAAAACAGAGGATGGGATTAAATTATGTCACCAGATCTTAATAAAGTAACGAAATCCCATGTCTTCCCCAACAAAATGGCGTCCCAACCCCATTTCTTAAGTTCAAAAAATCCTCTATCATAATGCGCTTAGTCTTTGAGGCAGACTGACTTCCTGCTTCCCTTGATTCGTTGATCCTTTTCAAATTAAGACAACTAGAAATCATTCAAAAAAATAATAACTATCCTTTGTGGTTCTACATTCTAGATTTTCCAATTCTTCCTAAGCAAATAACTAAATTTATACTATCAGATCTACAAAAACCGATACATTTCGACTTAAATCTGTTTGCCATAAATAGCACAGAAATTATGTTCAAAATTTTCCTCCATTTTCTTTGGAGCCAAAGAATAGGGTCAAAAAGGCCTTGGTCGAAGCGAAAACGGAAAAGAGACAACCTGAAGAGGGGGAATGGAGTTGCTAGAAGAGTAAAGATGCTGAAGACCAGCCGACTGCAGCCACCTTCCATTCGACGCAGCGTCCAAGAAGTTATCGGAGTACTGCCGCTGATGATGGACCTGCAACCCTGACGCCCCAGATCTCTGCCCCTGCCTTCCCATTCCGTTCATCTCCCTCCCTCTCTCTCTCTCTGTCTCTCTCTCTCTCCCCACCCGTATCAAATCAGAACCTATCAATACTCCAATCCTTGAAACTCAATCCCTTTCTAGAAATTCGAAAAATCTTCCATAAGAAAAAAGAACCTTCGAAATGCAGTAGCTAAGAAGCTTCTTTGAGAATAACGGAGAAATGAGGAGTGACGAGGAAGAAGAAAGACAGTGGGAGTGCGTGAGGGAGAGAGAGAGAGAGAGAGACTTTGAAATTTGAAGGAAGCGAAGTGTGCGTGTTTTGGCACGTGCGGTGATTTACTGTGGAAGGTGACACGGGGGTGCGATAAACGACGACGGTTCGTTGTGGGGTTGGTGGGGCCGGGGATTTATTTTGGATTTTTAAAATTCATGAATAGTCACCTTCCATGTCACATGGTGGGGATGGTATTTTTACTGCTTTTGGAGGTTTGGTCGGGATTTTCATGGGCCGGGTAACCTGTTTAGGTTAATTGTCCAGTCCAACATTAGGATGGGCTTTGGTAAAATAAACATTTTCTAGGCCCGCTCATGTCTCCTGAACTGAATCCTCTTCTGATCCGACCCAAAAGTACTTCCACTTATTGGTTATTATTATTGTTATTATTTTTTCAATCTTCCATGGGCTATATTTGTTACTTTTTTTTTTCAGTAGGGAACACACAACACAAGTAGTCCATAGGTTTCAGTAATAAGGTTGTTAAACATGTTTGGCTTCAGTTAGTGCATCGTTTAGAGGTACATACGTTGCTCACTATGTTTCCTACTTATATTTAATAGTATCTCATTAAAGTATAACTATACTAATTTGCATGCATTTTAAGACTTTTTTTTTTTAAATGATCTATAAAGATATAACTCCCGCAAATCGTACACAGATCTTAAACCCTAAAACCTTTTTTTTTTTTCAACCCCAACTTTTTTAGCTTTTTCTCTCTAGCAATGGTGTGCAAATAACCATTTGAATTTTTTTTTTTTTACTAAATTATCTAATATTTAAAAACTTCATTGAATCAAATCTTATAAGGTAGAAGTTCTCCTACCATCTATTTCTTTATTTATAATACTTGAATTCGAAATTTTATTTGAAAAAATCAACCTCCTTCCAACAAATAACAGCTTGATTGTTCATGCTTTTAGGTTACACAATTTGATTGTTGATGCTTTTAGATTACAAAGTTTAGGCTTCAAATGACATTTAAATTTTAACTTACTATAAAAGTAAAATATAGTTCCTTTGATTTTGTTTTTTAATTATCTTAATTTAACTATTGCAAGTAACTAATTTAATATTTTTGTATAGTAAATAAAATGAAAATTGAAAATTTTTATTTTTAATTTGTAGTTCTTGTTAAGTAATTTTAGTTAAATTAAAAAAAATCAATTATTGTGGATTTTCTATTTAAGAACATGAAGTAAAATTATATAAAAATGAGGGGTTAAAACAACTAAAAATATAATTACTAAAAAAATCTCAAGAAATATTTTGACTTTTTAGGGGTTCAGAGAGTTGAGCTTATTCGAAAAAGGTCAAGAAAAATGTTTTTGAAAAAAAAAAAAAAACTCAAAAATGTACAAGTGCCATAAAATAATTTCGTCATGTCTTACAGCTTGCTTGCTACGTGGATAGGGTGCGAAGTTTCTAAGGTCTTCGGTTCCCTTCCCCACCGACTAAACAAACCCCTCACCGAAGCTTCTCGAACTCGCCCAGCACCGCCAACTTCCGCCTCTTCCTTCTTTTTATTCGCTCTTCGCTCCTTACACGTAAACCAGATCTCTGACTCCATTGAGCTAAAGCAGTTCTATCTAATTCCCCTCTCTCTTTAGTTGTTTAGCTCTCCTTCCATTCATTGAGGCAAACACGCAAACACCTGGTAGGGATGGCGGAGGATGGAGCAGTCACGGTCTACAACAACACTGCTATCACCGACGCCAAGAAAAACCCTTTTTCCATCAAGGTGGGCATAGCCCAGATGCTTCGCGGTGGCGCCATTCTCGAGGTTTCGAGCTCGGAACAGGCCAAGATTGCCGAAGAGGTGGGGGCGTGCTCAATTTTGGTATCGGAGCGAACTCGCGGAGGCATTCAGCGCATGCCGGATCCCGCTCTAATCAAGGAAATTAAGCAAAGCGTCTCGATCCCCGTGATTGCTCGGGCTCGTGTTGGTCATTTCGTTGAGGCCCAGATACTGGAGAGGATCGGAGTTGAATATATTGATGAAAGTGAGGTTCTCGCTATTGCCGATGAAGATAACTTCATTAACAAGCACAATTTCAGGAGCCCATTTGTTTGCGGATGTAAGAATCTTGGTGAAGCTCTGAGGAGAGTGAGAGAAGGTGCTGCGATTATAAGGACTCAAGGGGATTTATCAGGGTCTGGTAACATTGCAGAGACTGTGAAAAACGTCAGGTCTGTGATGGGTGAGATAAGGGTCTTGAACAATATGGATGAGGATGAGGTTTTTGCGTTTTCTAAGAAAATCGCCGCCCCATATGATTTACTGGCACAAACCAAGCAAATGGGTAGACTTCCTGTAGTGCATTTTGCAGCGGGAGGTATTGTAACTCCTGCAGATGCGGCATTGATGATGCAGTTGGGATGTGATGGCGTTTTTGTGGGATCAGAGGTGTTTAATTGCTCAGATCCATATAACCGAGTTCGGGGTATTGTGCAGGCTGTTAGGCATTACAATGATCCTCATGTGCTGGTGGAAATTAGTTGTGGACTAGAGGATGCAATGGCAGGGCTTAATCTCAGTGAGGAGAGGATTGAAAAGTTCGAACAAGGAGAAGCCTGATGAGGTCTCAACTCTTGATATTCATTCTAGAAATATGTCTTTCTCATTTTATCCTCGGGTCTCTAATGGATGTTGTGTTGATTCTGTTGCAACCAAACAATCTAGAAGTAGATATACTTTGTTGTCTGTGTGCTTCAACTTGATCTGTTGTAATGCAGAAAATTGAATAAGCTTATTAATGGCACTGATTTCACTACCAAACTCATTGGTTATCAAGATCCAGCAGCAGAGTTTGTCAAAATCTCGTAGAGTAGTTTAAAGACAGATGTGAAAGAGAATTGCAACTGTAAAGGGTAGCTGTCAAGAGATACTACCCCATGTAGACACATTGCGAGTCCGTGACACAACTTAAACCATACAGCCACCACCAGTAAAAACCCACATAACAAATGATTAACCACAGGGCACTGAGTGGCAAAAATCAATTGTTATGTTGTTAAGGAGTTATGGTGATTAAGACACCTTTGCTACTTAGTCCAAAGAATGCAGTCCAAATGAATCACTCTGAATGCTGTATGCAGATATGTTTCAATGGATGCATCAATTATTTTTATTATATTTGTTACTCATTTCCTCCTCATGTGGTTTCTGCCCTCTGTGTCCCTTCTTGCTTGTCTGTTATTAGATGCAAAAAGATAGTGTGGTCGTTTGCTTGTTAGATCCAGTTCTAACGTACTCTTTGTCTTATTGCTTAATTTAGATTGATAGACATTTGACAGTATTAGATGGTTTTAAACGCTTCCATAACAGTGGCCCTATTCTTTATGGCAGGAATCAATTGTCCAAAAAGTGGGCCAAGAGTGAGAGCTAGTATACAAAAGCCAGAACTGCTGAAGAGTAGGAGCCTCTTATGTTGTTATACACCATAGATCAAGGAAATGTAGTGCTCTGCCTCAGTTTCTGTATTTTGTGAGACTTTTGATGGACATTTCTGTTAGTGCAGATACCATAAGTAATGATAGTCTATATGATCGAAGCTAACTCCTGAAATTTGTAATAACAAGCACGTTACCCTTTTGCCATCTGCTTGTTCATCTCAGCCATTTGGAATTGTCAAAGTTTATTGATGAGATTGATAAAAAGGTGAGTCATAATCTGGAATTCAAATTGTTATCTGATCTGAGGTTAGGTACAGCCTGAACATAATGGAATACATTTAACTTAATTTCAAGCAAATCCGCCCACCTTCATACTGTTGTGTACGGATAAGCAAGTATAGGTTCCCTAATACAAGGGAATTTGAGGGTTTGGTTTAATACAAAGTTCCAGACTTTCAGCCTTGGAGGGTTAAATTGAATTTTCTTGTTTAAATCTTTTTCTCTGGTCCATATGGTGGATCCACACCATCTAATGGCAGAGATTAGGCTAATGGACAGACAGGCAAAGGCCCCTTGATGTGCAATTCTGCAGTGAGAGGCATGGTCATGGAGACTCTTGACAATGCAATTACGCCTTCTCTGAATTCCAAGTACCCATATCTGCCGACTGTCACAGGACTCGCATCTTTCTTCAGATCTTGCATGGCCGGTGGTGCATTTAAGTAAATAACAAGCAACTTCATGTGACTGCATTTGTTGTCTCTTGTCCAGCAAAAGGCGCAGGGAAAAGTGCAATAAAGAAGGCGAAAGAGGCATAGAACCTTTAAAGAAGCTGAAGTGGCAAATAAACTCGAGAAAAAGAAAATCTTGCGACATGGGTCTCCAATTCAATTGCTTCTCTCCGGAAAACAAATGTTTATCACATCAAGTAACCTTGCCAGCGACAATGTGACATTATGAGTTCCCGTTATTTTTGCTGCTAAATTATGAATACGTTATTACACATAATATATGTGACTTATTCAAAAAATAAAAATGCAGTTTCTTTCAAAATGTGTTTTCTGTTTGGATGCTTCCATTATTGAACAAACACCTCAATGTAGTCTCATAAGCAGCAAAGACAGCTCCATTCACCACAAAAGCTCTAGCAACAGCAGTTCCTAATCCTCGCCAGAGCACACCAGACCCCTCCTGCTTCACACTTTTTTTGAGGCAATCAATAATGCCATTGTACTTCCGTGGGGAAGATAGTGACTGAGCTTGCAGTCTGGTTTTCACAACATCCAGGGGATAACAGCTGATCCAGCTAGCTACCCCTCCTAACCCTCCTGCCACCAGCATTGTTCTAAGGCTCTCGTCGCCCATCTTTCTACAACCCGGGTGGAGCTTCTCTCTAGCATATTCATACGTCCAGAAGTAGAAGCCATGAGCTGGTGCATCTCTGAGGACTGTGATGGTAAATCCCCGGTATATTCCCCTCAAGCCTTCTGTTCTCCATATGCTTTTCGCAACACTAATAGGACCTCTATGAGAAGCAGTAGGATGAAGGGTTGTAGGACCTCTATTCTGCAACTGAAGACGGATTTTAACAAGTTCAACTGGGGACAGCAGAATGCTCTGTAAGGCTCCAGTGCCAACTCCTGCTAAAGCAACACTTTGGTAGGATGGAGGATCATTGGCAGAAACAGAAGAGTCAAATGCTCGCGACAGAATGGCATATATCTGGAAAACCATAGCATTCTGCAAATTGGAAATTTTATTGTCATCTTTGATTCAATCCAACAAGAAAAAACATTTGAAAAAAGAAAATGCATCAAATCATCATAGGATTATAATAACTTGTAACTATAAACATCTTGTTTTCTTTTTCTAGAGGAAAATTCTAGAGACTCACCGACTTTGATTTGATGGAAAGCAAAGCAATATTATCTAGAAAAGAAACAGTCATGTTGTTCATGCATACTCTTGCTTAAGACAAGCCTGTCTGGACAGGAAATGTTCCTTTTTTCATGCAAACACTATCTGATATCACAATCTGTAAGTTCAATGTGATACATTAACACAGAATACTAGACTAGGTTCCAAAAGAGTGACATCACTAGGGATCAAAGTCAAAGCCATTATCCATCATTTGTAGTAGTGGAGATGACCAAAATTTTCAAGAAAACAATTTCACTAAGAATTTTCAACCACCATGTTTCCCACAGGAAAGGAGATTTTCTGGGACCAAAAAAGTGGTGGGTTCACTTTTTTGTTTGTTTGGAATATTTCATCAGCAAGATTTTTGATGATAAGGTTTGGCTCAAGAACACCCATGTGATCCACTCAAATGCAATCCTAACAGCTTTGCCTTTTTACGAAATCAACCTACCCCACGACTGAAATATTGAAAAGAAAAAAATGATTTTGGAATCATGAGAAAGAACCTGGAAGGTGACTGATGCCAATGGCGCCGCCATGCCTCGGTAAAGCGCACAGGGCCCTTCAGTAGCCACCACGCTGCGGAGCATGCTCAGGGCGGAGCCTGATTTTGAGCTCTGTTGCCGAATCCTGAGTGTGTCAAGCGGATAACCAGAGATTATCCCAGCCATGCCCCCGAATCCTCCACCCACAAATTCTTTCCCCGAGCTGCTCGCAAGGAACTCCGGCCAGAAATCCATTATTTCCCTAAAACCTGAAGACTTTCTCTTGTATGTATGTCGGCAATCCCCGGTCTTCAATTTCCCTTACGTTTACACAAACACCAACAAATCGTGATACCTGTACGCTTGATTCTTTTGCTTGTGCCGACTGAATTCTTGAGTTTCCGTCGTCGGTTTGAAACAGAGGTGGCAAAACTCAACCTGATTCGGAGATTCCAGATCTCACACGGATTCTGATTAAGGCCAAGAAGAGAATATCCACTCCTTTAAAACAATCCCACCATTGTCTCTCTCTGTCCAAATATTGGAAAAGCAACACAAAAAAGATTCCAACTTTCTGAACCAAAACTGGGAAGGGAATCAAGTTTAGATATTCGTCTGTGGGGAGGCCTTTAATTTCAATTCCCTCCTCGGAGAAGGAAGAGAGAATTTGAAAAAAAAAAAAGGGTATTCTTGCCTCACCCTGAATTGTCCACGAGCACGCTTTGTCTTTATGCTTGTTAGTACTTAGTACTTTACAGACGGAAAGAGACAAGCGACACAAGGTTAACCATTTTATTGAGAACGTGAAGGAAGAAAAGGAAGGAGCCAACGTTCGCTTTAAAGGTGGCCAATAGTATGTTGCTACGTGGACTCATGGACTTGTTAACCACCACATTCTTTTCCTGTGTGGCTTTGTGGACATGTGTCGAAGTTATTTTTTATTGGGTTTTTGATACAAGGTGCAGATTAAAAATATATTTTTAATATTAATTATTATTAAAAAATAATATTTAATTATTAATTAATTAAAAATAAAAATAATATTAATAATAAATTAATGTTAATTTTTATTAATTTTTATATTAATTAATATTTAAAAATATATTAATTATATTTTAAACTTGTATCTAAAGGCATGAGTTAAATTATAAGCTAGATAAATCTTATTATTATTATTGGAGAATAATTGAGTTATTTTATTTTATTTTATTAAATTCACAATAATAAACATTAATTTATTTAATAAAATGTAAAAATTATATAAAAGATTATAAAAATAGTTGTTAATATATATATTTTTAAAATATTATAATTATAATATTATGTGAAATTATAAGTGTATAATATTATATATTATTATATATAACTTAATTTTTTATTTAAAATTTATTTATAATATTATATATTTATTAATTTAATCTTATATTATATTTATTTAATATATAATTCAAATTATATTAAATTACACAATATTAATTATTAATCCCTAAGCAATGGTCCATGTGAGCAGGGTTCCTAATGATAATTCACCTTCCTTATAATAAATTATATTCCATGTATTTAGATTTTCAACTTAGTATGGATTTTTTATTGTTCCATCACCATTTAAATGTAAATATATTATTAACTATCTAAATAGTTCAATGATTATTTCTTTTCGTTGAATGTAAAAGATTCTAAATTCGAGTTGCATAGCATATGAATGGGATAAGATAAAAGATATAAGATAATTATCTTTTATTGTACAACTAAAATAAAAAAAATGTAAATATATTAAGTAAAATCATCTACGGTCAATGTCAATTAATATTTTTTACCCTTTGATGTAAAGGCAAGATTAATGATATACATGTTCAAAAAAAAAAAAAAAGATTAATGATATACACTAAAGTAGATATTTTATTCCATAAAATAAGTTCTAGAAAGAAAGAGTAGAGGTTTTTTTTGATCGTTCAACTTTTCATATCTAGTTATATTTTGTGTTCTAACAATTAAAATTGATTTTTTTTGTATATCTAATTATGAATTAAATAAAAAGAGATAACTTTTCATTATTTTTAAATATTTTTTCACTTAAGTTAAAATTCAAATTTGATATTTTTAACTTGAAATTTGAAATTCTTAATAATTGAATTACTTTATTAAAGTTATTAAAATTTATATTTCAGTGTTTATAATTTTACAATAGAAATTTTTTTAAATCTTGAGACATATAAAAAAAATTGAGAGTGAAGTTAATATTTTTATATTATTTATATAATTCATAGTAAAATAGACAAATATACTAAAAGTAATAAACAAGAACCCACGGAAGTCATTTTTAGCCCAATTTTGAACCTTTTCTCCCATGATTAAAATTTTACTATATACGTAATTTTAAATTAGAATGTCAATTTCTACATTCCTACCATATCTAAATGCCATTATGTATGTTCAGGTCATTTTGTTT
>BPVZ01000074.1:185381-196019 GCA_020521535.1 Rubroshorea leprosula | reverse complement strand
AAAAAAAAAAAATCATTTTTGGGGGTTTCTCTTATTTTGAAACGCAAAGTAGTGAGCTCGAGGGGGTTTCTTTTTGTTTGGTAGCAGTGAGTGTGGAAAGAGGCAGAAAGAGGGAATTTTTGAGCCATGGCAGATCACGAGGAGAAGAAGCACGAGGAGAAGAAGCACGAGGAATCGTCGTTGATGGAGAAGATACCTGATAAGATCCATGAGAAGATCCACGACCATGATTCGTCTTCGTCGTCGGATTCCGATGACGAGAAATTGTCTCCGTCGTTCGTCAAGTCCAAAATCTACCGTCTCTTCGGCAGAGAAAGGCCTGTGCACAAAATTCTCGGCGGTGGCAAACGTACCTTTCCAACTTCTTCACTCATTTTCTGATATTTTCATCTTCTTTTTAGTGTTTGTTTTATTTTATTTTATTTTTTTGTTTTTATTATCCGATTTGCTCCTATTTTTTGTGTTTATAAATCCTGAAATTAGGGTTTTAATCTGACTAAAACCCTGACACTGGATTTTTTTTTTTTTTTGATGTTGTAGTTTTTGTTTAAGATCTAGATCTGGACCTGGTTTTCTTAGTTAGATCGATTTAGTGGTTTTGATTAATTGTTTGTAGCTTAATTCTTGTTTGATTTTTGACTAATTCAATTTAATGCTGGTTTGGAGTTTATGAAATTTCTAGATCTTTAGTCTAATTGTTGCGATTTGTAGTTTGGAGCTTGACCTTCTATTTTAGTGCTAGGGTTTCGACTACTCTATTAAAGTTGAATTTTACTGTAATTGTTCCTGATGATAATTATTTAATTGCCTTTTCCTAATAGAAAATTCTAACTTTCTGTGTATTTAATTATCTAATAATGTTGGCTTTGAGGTTACTCTATTATGGTATATATGGTATGTTCTTTCTGGTATTCCACTAAAACTGGGATCTATGCAACAGCTGCTGATGTTTTCCTGTGGAGGAACAAGAAGATATCTGCTGGAGTCCTTGGTGTTGCAACAGCAATATGGGTTCTGTTTGAATTGCTTGAATACCACCTTCTTACCTTGGTATGCCACTGTTTGATAGTTGCACTTGCAATACTCTTCTTGTGGGCAAATGCTACTCTGTTCATCAACAAGTAAGCTCTTGATGTGTGTCAAATTTTATCCATCCTATTTCATTTTTATCTGCACTGTTGGTGTTAAATTCTTTTGTTTAGGTCACCTCCACGCATCCCAGAGGTTCGCATCCCTAATGAGCCAGTCCTACAGTTTGCAGCTGCTCTGAGGTTTGAGATTAATCGGGCTTTTGCTGTCTTGCGTGATATTGCATCAGGAAGAGATCTCAAGAAGTTCCTCTCTGTAGGCTCATTTTCCTTTGCTTGGTAGTTGTTGTTCTACTTGATTGAGTGTGTCTTGCAATTAACTACTTTGCTTGCAGTTATGAGTTTGTAGGAATAGTTTCCAATATGCTTCTTTTTTTGTTTCTGAATTATTGGTTTTCTTATTTTCTTAACTTTAACTTGCTTCTGAATTATAACTTTAGTTTGTTTTATCATTGGTTAATGGCTAATTTAATTTGTTTGATCATTGGTTAATGGGTAATTGAGTTTGTTTGATCCTTGGGTAATGGCTAATTGAGTTTGTTTGATCATTGGGTAATGGCTAATTTAGTTTGTTTGGTTATTGGGTAATGGCTTTTCTTTAATCAGGTGATTGCAGGCTTGTGGGTCCTGTCTATTGTTGGGAGCTGTTGCAATTTCCTGACCTTGTTCTACATAGGTATTGAAATTATTCAATCCTTGCGTATTTTTATTTTCATGAAATTTCCTTTTCTCCCTGAGGTTAATTTCTGGTTTTGAAAACAGTTTTTGTACTGCTTTATACGGTGCCTGTGATTTATGAGAAGTATGAGGACAAGATTGACCCATTTTCTGAGAAAGCTATGGCTGAGATCAAGAAGCTGTATGCAGTTTTCGATGCTAAGGTCTTAAGTAAGATCCCAAGGGGGCCATTGAAGGACAAAAAGAAGGCTTAATGTTGCGCGGATTCTGACATACATTTGGTGGTAGCTGTGTTTTTTGTGAGTTGTTGTGAAGTTAGAACCCCTTATCTTTTGTTTGTACTCACAGTGTTGGTGAATATGGATTATTTCCTATTCTTGTTTTCCTAGTTACATGGTGGCCGTACGGTGGATGTTGGTGTTATGAAAGATGTGATAATGTCACATTGCATGTTATTTAATAGTATATTTTACATTTGGTCTCGTGTTCGTGCTTGGTTATCACCTATTATCATGATTTACTTATGTCTTTTAGGCTATCTCTATTTAGGATGATTCACCTTACATAGGTTTTGGACAAATATTTGGGTAGATTTGCCTGATTATTAGAAACAAGAAGGGGAATGCGGATTGATGTAGATACTTGATGTTCTCTTTACCTAACTTATGGCCCATCAATTATCTGGAACATCAAAAATAAGATTTTGATCTGACAGATTGAGAATTAAGAACCCAATTTCCGTAAGAAAAGTAGGCACAGGAAGAAAAGATGGGCACAATCCAGAATCGTGAACGGCTCTAGAACCTTAGTAGCTTTAGCCTTTAGATAATTGCAGCAAGAATCGAGATAATGAGCCCAAAATCTGATGACTAGGATAAGAATTTTAATTTGTTTGCGGGCTTGAACTGATATTCTTCTGCCCAACAATTTTGCAGGCTAATAATCCCTGGACTGTTCTTGGTCGGCATATATAGGTCTAATCTCTCCGTCTTTGGTCCATCAGGAATGGTCGTGTAAGTTCTCTCTCCGAAACAAGGCTGGGGAGGACAGATCCATAAACAGTCATACACCCAGGAAAACAAGCATTTAAATGAAAATTGAGATCAAACTTCTCAAGATTTTAGAAGCATCTCACTCCATTAATATCACTGCTTTAAAAGAAGTACAAAGTAGCCCTTCGGCTATTTCTGACCAGCAGCCTGCCTGGTAAAGCGCTACATACCGCTGCATTATTTTCAATTCTAGAATACAGCAGAGCGTAATATTACATTACACAAATTCTCAATCCCTAATGAACTATTGCATGATCATTAATGTTACAACATATATATATGTACTCCCCTATTCTTCTCAAGGTTCGGTTATGCCTTTTCCTTAAAAGATATCATCTCCTTACTGCTTGTGGTAAGGGCATCAAGGGAGATTTAGGTCCTAAAAGCTCTCTAACTCCTTTAATGTCAGTCTCATAGGAAGTAAGTTAACTGCTCTTTCTTCCTAGAACCTCCTTCTCCGTACATCTCATTCCACTGCTTCAGCTCATTCATACTACCACCCTCAGCAGAATAGCTAGCCGCAACCTGCATCCCAAAAGGTAAATGGAGTATTTAACATTTATGTAGTGAACAAATACACAGAACATGCACAATTCCCTTTGCTTATGTTTGATTATTTTCTGATAGTCCACAATATGCAGTTTTGCACAACCAGTCTGTGCTCCAGGAATGATGAGGGAATATATATATAGAGAGAGAGAGAGAGAGAATTCACCTGGTTCTTTGCCTCCCTAAAATCTTCCATGTTTAACGGCCTTAGGGTAATAATCCTTTCCCCTTCTTCACCATCTTCCATTTTAGTTGAGGCATCTTCTGTGTCGTTTCCAGCAGCTGCTCTTTGCTTTCTCCCCTGAAAAATGAAAAAGATGTTAACCTTCTTCCTAAGAAGTAGAGAAAATAACATAAGAGTAACATGGGACTTAATGTGTATGATGCACTCACCTGATCCTTCAATCTCTCTTGCTTTATTAATTCCCTAACAGGCCGATAAGCAGCTGTTGTGCACAAGTTCTGTTTCAAGCAGGGAAAGTCTCAGTCTCCTTTTCTTTTAAAGGAACAACTGCTCAGAAGGAAAAAAAAAAAAAAAAGAGAGGAAAGAACCTTAAGGTCACTTCCACTATATCCTTCAGTCATCACTGCAAGCTCAGTGAAGTTGAGACCCTCCTCCACCTTTTCTTTTGCTAAGAGAGTTTTCAAGATCATTTCCCGATTCTCTAAGGATGGAAGCCCTACCATGATCCTGGTAATTCAGTAAGAGTTAATATAAGTCTGAAGATGGTAATTTAAGAAGATCCAATGATGGAAAACCTCTTTTGCTTGGTTTCACTTACCATACTTATTCAACAAAATTATTTTTGTTGACAGCTCATTTTTCTACTTTGTTTTACGTATCCAGGTCAAAACATCTAATTCTACAGTAATAGGATTCATTGGTTATTTCTATTTCCAACAGCTTCAAAAGTAAAGGAAGCTTATCCTGAACATCTGAGCGCCACCCCCCCCCCCCCCCTTTTTTTTTGAGAGAGAGGAAATAGTCCTATGGTGCTTATCTAAAGTTAATAATGAGCATAAATACCTTCTCTCAAAACGCCTGATTATTGCTTCATCAAGGTCAAATGGCCTGTTGGTTGCAGCAAGAACAAGGATCCGCTCGCCTGGTTTTGTCAAGAGCCCATCCCAATGAGCCATAAACTCATTCTTTATTTTCCGCATGGCTTCATGCTCCCCAACTCTAGACCTCTGCCCAAGCATGCTATCGACCTCATCAACAAATATAATAGTTGGGGAGACCTTTGCTGCCAATGTGAATAAAGCTCGTACATTCTTCTCATCTTCACCAAACCATTTAGAAGTGATGGTAGACATGGATACGTTAATGAAGCTTGCTCCAGCCTCTTTGGCTATGGCCTTGGCCAACATCGTCTTCCCAGTTCCAGGAGGGCCAAAAAGCAATATTCCCCTGCAAGGCTTTAGAAGTCCTCCTTTGAAGAGGTCTGGCCTTCGCAGGGGAAGCATAACCAGTTCCTGGAGAGATTCTTTAGTCTCTTCTAAAGCACCAATATCAGCAAATGATACACCAATCTCGTTTGCTGGTATGACCTCAGGCCTTATTCGCTTCTCAAATTCATTGTCAGGAGGAACTTCCTGCTTCAAATAAGCATGGATCAATACTTAGAGAAAAGTGATTTGTTTGAACAAGTCATCTACGCAAAGTGTCATGTAGAACTACCGCAATATCCCATCTGATGATACCCTAATTTTTCCTACGGGCGTATTAGGAGATGAGTTAATTTAAAGAGTTTGGCTATTGGCATCTTTGTGTTTAAGCATGTCAGGCATGCATCCAATAACATCACCTCAAGGAGTTATTTTAAAAAAGGGAAAAACTCACTGGAGCTTTTGTGGCTGGAGTAGCATTTTCTCCATCAGTCTTCACCGAAGCTGTTGTCTCTATTTCACCTTTCTTTTCAGGAATTACACTTGATTCTATTTTTGTATTTACAGAGGCCTCTTCTCCTGCTCCCTATTAATTTTCAACCAACAAAACTGACAGGTTAACATTGTATGTAGCAGTCAATTTCTTCCATATTAAAGGTCAAAATCTACCAGTTTTGTTACCTTGGATGCTTCGGTCTGTGCTTCCAACTTTAATGTGTCCTTTCCAAGGGATTTGCCTTCCAGGAATATGTTCAATCCCTGTGACAAACTGTGCAAGCAGACACAGTTAGAACATGAGCATGAACACTGAGCAGTATCGTAACAAACCCCACCACCAAAAGAAAAAAACAAAACAAAACAACACAAAACTGAACAATAACATCACCAATCCAAGAATTGGTAATTTTACCTTTTGGGTGAAATCACGAGTTTCCCATTTCTGTATTCAGGATTCTTATTGTTCATTAAGTGAAAAGAAATAGCTGATACCACAATCTCTTCTATATAGTTACTAAGGGCAACGGTATCTGCCACACAGATTGAATCTAGATCATCACAGTCAACATCATTTGCTGAAAGTACCTCCATGATGTGGTTTCTATTATCTCGTGCTTTGATCTTCTTCATATCCTCCTCCAGCTGATTTTTCCAGCTGACAAGATGGTTTTCATCTTGTGGGGGTTTGATTTCAATATTGTATGGGAAAAGGGCAGTTAGTCTCTCATCCACCTCTTTGTCATCATTACCTCGATCTACAACTTGTGAACCAAGGATCAGCACAGGTCCAGAGAGTTTGCTCAGCATCTTTTGAAATAAATTATATATCCTTCCCGATCTAAACAAAAGCTTCTTGACATCCCTAACATACAGCACAATGGGATTTGTTTTGGACACATAAACCAAGACCTGCAGTCAACTCAGAATCACTACAATTATCATTATAATGTAAAGAAAAAAAAAAAAAAAAGGTTTAACATCATTTTTCACTGCTGCAATTTAAACAAGTTCGAAATAGCATTACCTTGTATAGAGCCTGTATAAGAAGCCTCTCATCAAATGACCAACTGCTAGTCCGCCTGGGGGGAGCTATGAGAAGAAAAAGAACAGTAGAAAAAGAAGAATAAGCAGCAGAAAGGGTAAAACAAACTTAAGATGGAATCAGAAATATTGCATCTGAAGTAAGAGCCTCCTCATAACCAATAGTTGCTGCTTAAAAACCAATTCATAGAAATTTTAACATCTTCCAAAACCCTGATCTTTTTAAAGGCGTACATCATAGATTGAAAATAGACCGAGTGACCAACAAAAACTTCCAGTTCAACTTAAGCAGTTTATTGTTTGTTTGGTAGTATCATAGAACCCCACAGAAAAGAAGGTTCCGTCACAGAACATGACTTTTAAGTGATTGCAAGAAATTATACCACCTGCCTTGAATGCTGAAAAAAAAATAAAAAACCACCTGCCTTGAAGCCACACTGCATTTCCATGCATGTAATACATATTCTTAAGATGTTGTAGTACATAAGCGATGAAGATGAAATCCATAAACAGACTATAACCTATTTCCCACCAATTCCTTCTTATAATGTATTCAAAATATTTACAAGGCTGAAATGATATAAGATTATAAGTACAGACCTGGATTGGCAGAACTGCACTGAGAAGCTAGGTTATTGAGGTTAGCTGATAATGATGCATTTCTCCTTAACGTAGGAGGATTATTACAACCTTCTTTTCCCCTGAAATCACAGGGACCATAAAATTTTCAAATATTACAGGGCACAACACATTTCCCATGCAATTAACATAGGATGGAAATAAACTCCATAATACCATGATCCAATTTCCACGCCACTATTTTGCCTACGTAACATGCCTGCCATGGAAACAGATAACTCATCAATAATATATTAAGGTACAGTTGAGAGAACTAAAAGGTAAGTATCTTCAATCCTACCTTGGGGCTCCTCCTTTGATGAAATCAGTGAAAATGACCCAAATAGGCCAGACAAGCGCTCTAGTGTTGATTCTGAAGGGCACCTTTTCAAAGACTAGAAAACAGAATAAAAAATTAGGAAGAAGAAGTCATCCATTCTTTAAGTAAAAACATTTAACATATCAGGTTGCAGAATTATGGACTTCGAAAGCCTTTACCATTTATATTCTTAAGGAGAAAAGGGGGGGGGGGGGGGGGTAGAGGTACAGTGAGAATCACTATTTCATTACGTCCAACAGGTTCCATAAGTTTTTAACCTGAGGACATGGTTCCATTTACTGTACAAGAAAATCATGCTCATAATATATCAAGTGAAACTTACAGCTTCTTTATTGCTACCACCACCATATTTGCTCATAATCTGCACGAAGGACCATCACAAATATCAGTTAACAACCAGAAGGCAGAAGAAAAGGAAGCTGCATAACAAGAGAAAACTAGCAGATAGCCACCTTTAGAGAAAAGTCAGTTACATCTAACAGCAGCAGCTTCGCTTCAAAATAATGGGCTAAAGCTTTTGCAAGCATTTGCTGGTAAAGTTCTTCACAATAAGAAACAGCACAATAAGGATTCTTCTCAAAATCACATATATAAATTGTAAACCATATCAGTAAGAAGCAGAATATATTTCATAAAGCCAACCTGCAGGCCCAGAGAGCAAAATGGCTCTACTGGCAGGGGAAAGGTTTCTTGTGTACTTGGAAACATCGGCATGCTTCAAGTGAACATAAGCAGCACTTGTCAACAATACTCGAGTTTGCTCACTATGGCCAGAATCATCAGGACAAAGACACAGAAAAAGAGTGAGTAATATAAGATGATAATGACAACAAGAGTTACAAAATCATATGCCCACATGTAATATTAATATGGAAAGAGGCCACTATTCTACAATTCTTTCATGGGACAAGATTTACACAACCTCAGTAACAACATCATTCTGTTATTGATTCAGATCTAGTAACTAGCCTTCATTTATCCAAAAGACAACATGAAAATTCGATTCTTATGACATATACCTACAAACTAAGGGGCTTACCCAACCGACAAAAATATATGGGAAGACAACATGAAAACGGCGGAGCAGGTGATAATCAGATTCTAAATCCAAATCTAAATCAAACAATGAACAGATTTTCTAGAAAATTAGATAGAAATAAATAAATATATGAAAAAAAACACCTATAAAATCACAGAAAAAAAAAATCTTTATGCTCGAGGCATCCCTAGTAATCACTTGTTGAAATATCAAAATAACATTTTGGAAATAAAGTGGAAAAATCTAAGTTTTTCGAAACAAAAAGGGAATACTGTATTATTATTTCCTATAAAAGAAGGCAAAAATAGAAGAAAGCAAATTGATTCAACATTACCTGAGGTAGTAAGGGAACTCTTCAAAGGTGACCTTGCTTTCTCTACCATCCACAATTTCCCTGATCAATTCTTGCTCCATCTTCTCCAAAGTAACGCCGGTCGAGGCAGCACCACTTCCGGTCCATTTGCTCATGGTTTGGCCGGTGGCCAAACCCAACCCCACTCCGACCCCGACTCCGACACTCAAAGCCGACAACAATACGTGCTTCTGCTCCATCTATTAACCGCTAAAAATCTCTACTTTTCGCTAGAAATGAAGGAAAAAAACGGAAATTTCTTCGGCTGAGATCTTTTGAGAACAAGAGAATTTGCCACAAAACTCGAAACTTTCCGAAAACTAAATAACAACGGCTCCACCGCGACAATAATTACGGAAAAGAAAAGAACTTTAAAAAAAGAAAAAGAAAAAGAAAAGAAGAAACTGGTTGAGATTCAAGACAGAAGAAAAACAGATTGAATTTATTTTTGTTTGAAAAGGCTTTGATTTGATGATTCAGACAAGATAGTGGAAAAGCCTCCGAAAAAATGTTCTGTTTTCGTCTTTCTCAGACAATTTGTGTGCCTCCTTCAGTCCCCCCAAATTTGAGAAGGGGAGAGGAAAGCGGATCCGTCGACACGGGTCGCAGGAGAGAAAGCGGCAGAGATTGGCGGATGTTGGTGGTTGTGGTGGTGGTGGTGATGGTGGTGGTGTGGAGGAGTTGGCGTTGCGTTGGAGTCGGTTCCCGCTATTTTGGGCACCACCCGCTCTGGGATTTTGAGAATTTAAAGACAGAAGGAAATGGTGACTAATTAAAGGGCTTGCTTACGTGTCGCCATCCTAACGGTTTTTGGTTCGGTTTGACAGTTCAGAAAAAATTTAGTCGGAAACTGATTTTCTTCTCTTTCTTCACTTTACTTCTCTCCCAAGGACAGTATAAAGTAATGCAAAAGTAAAATGAAATTTGGCTTGTGTTAAATTAAATTATATTAATTATTAAATAAAAATTTGAATTTTTAATGATGATGATATAAAGATAATTTTTTATAATATCTTTTATATAATTTTTGTATTTGTTTTGCGTACTTAAAGTTTTTAATAGAAATTTTGTTAAAAAAAAAATTATTATAAAAGTGTTGTTTTTATAAATAGAAATAAAAATAAGAATAAAATGAAAATAATATATTAATTTTATTAAAATCCAAGTGAAAAGTTCTTACATAAGTATTAATTCAATGCTTATGAGATTTGTAATAAAATTAATAAAAAATTAATTTGTGAAAAGTTGTAACACTTTTTAAAAATTATAATGTTTGATACAATTGGAGCTTTTGAAGTCCAAAAAAATTTTTCACCAGCTGTACCAAACATAATCTTTATATGTTATTGAATAAATCAACAATTCGTTAATTTAATTGAAAGAAACTTGATTCTTTTAAAATAATATTTTAAGTTTGAATATTATGAATGAAAAACAGATGTTGAAAGAATTTTCTTTTTATGAAGTGGAGGTCTCAAATAAATAAAAAGAGTTAATTATTTAAATAACATATAATGTTATATAAAAAAGATGTTTCTAAATCATTTTCAAGTTTTTGATATTAGATTCTTTTTTATTTAATAATTTTTTTATAATTTAAAATAATTAAAATTATAAAACAAAATTCTTATAAATTAATTTATTCTAAAAAAAAAGTATGAATTAATCAACAAAGAAGTTGATTAGATGGTTGATTTTTCGATGTTGAATTAGTGCAGTCTTTTTTTTTCTTTTTATTCTAAAATTAGTGCAGTCTGAAGTTGGTGAAATTGCACAATTTAAATTATTAGGGGTGAATTTTGATACTATATTTTTATCTAATAATTCTATAGTTTCAAATTGTAAAATAAGATTATATTTTCTTAGAGTTATATGTGAATTATGTCATATTATAGAGTCAAGATTATCCTTCTATAATTCTTAGTTTTATGCAGTTCAATGCATGTGCAAATTACACAAAATACTTTTATTTTTTTTATTTAAATTAATAAGTA
>BPVZ01000074.1:156023-178905 GCA_020521535.1 Rubroshorea leprosula | reverse complement strand
TATTTACAAAATTTAAACTCAAATTCTTATTTAAAAAAATAAAATTTCTTTTACTCAAACTATAAACCATAGTTAGGAGAGTTCATATGACAGTATGTTTGCTGCATCCTTAATTAATAATATTATATTTTTATTTTAATCAATTATTATATTTTTGATTAATTAAAAAGTAAAAATATAATTTTTTATAATAAAAAATTATATTAAATATTTAAAATGAAATATTAACCGCGCTCGGTTTATACCAGGAACAGTCTAACTCTATATATCACCGTCTGATGGAAAAATACATTTGTTTTGCTAGCTTAAGAAGTATTTAAAAGATATATCATTTTTAGTTCCAAAAAAGAAAAAAGATATATCATTATTTTTATTATGTAAAAGAATGTTTATTTTGAGATTTCAATGATTAAGAATTTGAATTTGGAATAATGGTAGAGATGGTTTGGTTTTATTTATAATTAAAATTAAATTATTGGTTAATTAAATTTTTAGTCATTAATTTTCAAAATTAATAACCAAACTGAAAAGGTAAGTTTTATTGGTTTTAGTTATTTTTTGGGAATAATTATTTAGATCGATTTTCGTTTTAATTAAAAAAAATTATATTTTTTACGAGTATTTTTTTAGAAAATTATTAATTATTTTATTAATTTCAATTATTAAAAAAACTAAAATTCACTCAGGTAAATAAATAATTTGATAGTAAATGGTGAGAAAATCTAAAACAAATCTATAAACTACTAAAAATTTTAAATAAAAAATTAATTATATAATAATAAATCATATTGTAAAATTACAATATCATAGCATTTTCACCATATATATGATTGACCTACTCAAGAAGGATGACAACCAAGGATGGCCAAAAAATGAAAATAAAAATCCACAAACCAAGACTTTAACCCCTTTTATTGTGATTTGGAACAATTGTGTTTCATGTGGAAAAAAAAAAAGCAAAATTAAAGGGAAGAAATGTGGAAGGGAAACATTTAAAATTCATAATAATAATATGATAGATTCCACAAACCATTATTGGAAATTGAATAAATTATCTCCTATCCTAACAAAACTTGAGTCAATAGAATTAAGGAGTAAAAAAAGGACAAAAGATCTTCGTGCCAAAGCAATATACATAAAAAAAAAAGAAAAAAAAGAAGGCATCTGAATCAACTACAAATAGTAGTTCATGCCCACCTCAATCAGACAAATATGTGGAATGTTCAAGACCACAGCAGTAGCTCTGCAGTTCTTACGCAAGAAAGAGTATAGCACATCAATCACAAATCTCTTCAGGTATGGGGCAGTCCATTTTGCCTTTACATGAGAATGACCTATCACATATGCAACCCCTGCATGTTTAGCTTCCACAAGCTCCATTAGCTCCTCCTTGACATTTGGATCCCTGTATTTTGCATCTGGTAACTTAAATATAAATCGCCTCCTTAGGCCAACATTGGGTGATTCTTGCTCATATGTGGACTGCAAGTAGAGCAATGTAGCTGACTTGCTGCCACTCAACATCACAGGGTCCAGTGAACTGCTACCTTCTCCATAGCGATCAGATTCTGATATTTCCAATCTTTTCCCAAACTTGTCGGATGTCCTCACAACTGCCAGCCTGCCATCAACGGAGCCCTCCATGTTTCCGGAGCCTTCTGCCTCTAGTTGGATGAACTCTGCTATACTCATGACAATGTCGTTTTCAAAATCATCTTCACTTTTCTGCACATCTTTGTAACCATTTCGAACAATGCAGCGGTAAATCCGGAAGGATTTGGGACCAATCCTACCTATAAGGTACCGCTCTTCAAGAGGGACATAAGGCAGAGGAACAGTCTTCACACAGACAAAGACAACCACCTGGTAAAACGCTGGTAGGTCTGTCAAGAAATTGGTAAATGTGCTAGGGATTCCACTAGCCAACTCAGTGTAAATGAGACCAATCCCTGGAACCCTAATAATCCCAAGACTAGGACCCAATGTGAGGATCCACTTCAAGGTCACTTTATTATGCAGATCATATGAATACTTCTTCCTGGAGCCATAATGCCATACAAACATGATAGCCATGAAGATCGTAGTCAGCAAGACAGGAATCCATCCACCATGAGGGATTTTCATACAAGAGGATGATAAGAAGATAATCTCAACTGATCCAAAGAATATGAGAAATAGAAGAGAAAGCATTAGATTCTGATGCCACACCAAATGGATGACCAATGATATCAGACACGTTGTCACAAATATCTCAGCCATGCACGCTAAGCCTGAATTAAGATAGCAAAAGCAATGGTCAGCACGGAAAGGAAAATAATAATATATAGGACAAATGGAATAAGTGACATTTAGACGCAACAAAATTCAAAATACTCTCAGCAACAAGCATATTGAATTGAAATATTTAGCATACAACATAATTATTGCCCCAATATGCCAATCAACTCAAAATATCTTCTTCACGTGCTTTTCAGAAATTCATGCCCAAATTATTGAAAGTTCCTATTCAGACACAAAGGTATTCTAAAAACCATATAGAATGAACTAAAAACCTTCCACGAAAATACTGGAGAATTTTCCATTTCAGTGAAGACTACATACCATAAGCATTTCCAATATGATTTATGTCTTGAAAACCAACTGTGACAGCAAGACTGAGAATCATAAGGACCCAATTGATTTCTCGAATGAATATCTGACCATGAAACCATCTGGGTTTCTGTACAATCTTGACGCGAGGGAAACATCCGAAGGCATAGCATTCTTTGACAACTGAGAATGTGGTAGAGATAACAGACTGACTTGCAACAATTGCAGCCAAAGTTGCCACCAAGAGAACTGGCCAAAAGAAGGGATCTGCAAAAATGACAAGAACATTCTATAAAGAACAGTAAGGACAATACCAATAACAGAGTGATATCTTGGGAAAAGAAAATTAGAATGGATGACAAAGAGAATATATCTCAAGGGATAATATACAATAACATGATAGAGTTCATGCCCCTACAACCAATAAACAAGCAGATAGTATTGCTATCAAAATAAAGTCACAAATAATCAACTTAAACCCTGTAAAGGTGATATTTAGGGTGTTTTCAATGTTATAAGAAGTTCCTACATCATATCCAACCACAGATCTTTTAGACATACACAATTTGAAGGCCAGGACACCTTATTTTAAAAGGGAAAAACTGTAAACTAGAGAAACAAAGGGAAATTTTCATTGCATAGTTTCCAAAGATTTACCTGGAATGGAAGCATAAAAGCTTCTAGATGCTTCTGAAAAATTTTTTGAAAGAAAGGCAGTCTGTCCCATATATTGAAGCACAAGACATGGGTACATGACACAACAAAATGCCAACTGCATGAAGCAAAAAATGTAACATCTATAACAATAATATTAAAGTAGCATAAACCAATTATAGAATACACAACTTAGAAAAAAAATAGAAATAAAAGTCTTAGGTACAGTGAAGTAATTTAAAACTAAAGCATGAATTTCAATATTTCAAAGAAGAAGAATTGCTGACTACAGATCATGATGAAAGAGAAGCTAAAGGAACGCAAGTGAAAAGAATATTGCTTTCTGTATATGCATTCTTTCAAAAAGGTTATCTGCATGTTGACAACATCTTTGCCTCAAAAGTGCTTGTTAATGCCACAAGAGAAGCATTAAATATATAACATGTCAAACATTTAGGTCTGATAGATGAAAATTTCCTTTCATTGAAAATGTTGGTTTCCATACCCTTATTGATGTAGCTTTGAATCGGCCAAGGTTTGCAAACATAGCTTCGGTCCCTTCAGTTGACAAAAACACACACACAGACATTTAGTTGAAAATTACAAATATTAGCATATTAAATTTCTACCATTCCAAATTTCATACATACCAGTGATGCATAAAAGCACCCCCCCTAGAGATATCCAACCATCTCTTCCAGTGTCTCTGAAGAACTTGTAAATATAATATGGAGAAAGGGCACGGTAAACACTGGGATTCCATTCAATGATGTTGTAGACACCAATAACAGCAATGGACAGTGACCACAAAATAACAATGGGGGAAAACATGAAGGCCACCCTATATGTGCCATGGTGCTGCAAAACAAAAAGGCCAACCAAGACAATACAGGCTATGACAACTACCAGACCTGTGAGTTTGTAGTGATGACATTGTCAGTAACTTAATCAGAAATTAGTAGACATAGAATGAGAGAACATTTTAATGTGGAAGAACAATAACATTTACACAGGACCTTCTCTCCTCTATTTTCATCTAGGAATATTTTCATTATTGATAATAAGAAAACTTATGGATTAGTTCCTATTCCTGTGTCATAGCATTCTTTACCACCTTGGGCAATAGAAATAAGTGTTACATTTGCTACTTACTAGATTATCATTTCCTTGGATTACACAAGTGTTAACTATACCCATTAAGATATCCATTTTCAGTTAGAAATACACTTTTTATTCTCAGAAAGCTGCATACCATGATGTGTATCATTCAATTGAATTTTCAACCCTTCAATGGATGAATGAACTGAAACAAGAAAAGGAAAATAATGCATATTAGCACAAACCATTAGAAAAGTCAGAGAGAGGATAAGTATGAAGTAACTGTGAGGAGATGCCTGAGATCAAACCTGAAAAGTCTAACTGAGTGCTAAAACCTAAGACAGAAGAGAGGCATATTTACCTGACATTGCCGGTGTGAGGATGCCAACACAAATTGCAAAGCATGTACCAAACAAAACTAGTAGAAGTAAAGCAGTTTTGGACTTTTTATGTTTCTCAACAAACTTTTTCAGCATAGATGAGTGTTGATTTCTATTTGAGTAGCCCGGGCCATGATACATAGAAAGCTCCTCATCAGCTGCTTGATGATTAGGGAGCAAAGAAAATTTCGCATGTCTACAGAGGAGTGCGTATAAAGCAAAAATTCCTCCTACAAATTATCCCAAAAATATCATCACAAACTAAATGAACACGTGCTACCATTAAAAGCTGAGTCAAACAAGCAGCTCTTACCTTCGCCATTATCATCTGCACTTAACATGAATACAACATGCCTGAACAAGGAAAGAATTGTGAAAGTCCAAAAAACCAAGGAAAATGCCCCAAAAATAACATCTTCAGTTTGATAATCAATCATTCTCCCGGAAAAGGTACTTTTATAAACATAAAGTGGTGAAATCATCAAATCACCAAATGCTACACCCAAACTCTGATACGCCAAGAGGAGCCATTGTCTGCATTGATATTTACTCTCAACCTGCTTTGCACAGTAAATAACCCATTCATTAAGCAGCCTAAAGATTTTAACTTTAGAACGAATTAAATCATAAAAACACAGAAAATCAATAAAGACCGAATCTTTCTGGTTTGCTGATCCATCGAAGTTGATCACTTAAATTAAGGAAGAAAGGGTAAGGGGGAAATTGTCAAATTCAATTCAGATTAAAACAACCAGAATCCCTAGACACGATCCGAACAAAAGAAAAAAAAAGCGTTTTCAGCCGAAATGACAAATTTTCTCAATAAAGCATACAGAAAGGTTAGGCATTGAGAGAGCGTACCATTGTTTGGAGAGTGCAGTGGCGCGTGGATTCCCGTTCGCCGCCTCTTTGGTTCGTCAGAACGAAGAAGAGCAGAAGCAAAACCAGAAGCAGAAGCAGAAGTATGGATCACATTTACATGTGTGTGTGTGTGTGTGGTGGACTACTGATCCTACGTTGTTTACGTTGTTGTTACGCAGAAACAGAGGGATCCAAATCTAGCGGGTCCTTTCCTATTTTATTTTTTTTGGGTGAATTCAGGCATTCCCGTTCTGTGCTACTGTGTTCTGTGAAGGGTGGACCCAAATATAAAAATCAATACTTCTAGGACTACTTGGCTACTGGACAACAATAATAATTTGTTCCATTTATCATTAACCCCGAAAGAAAAAAAAAGGACAATAATTTGCGTAGTTGAGTAGGTCTTTAAATTGTTTTGTCTTTTTTAGGAGGATGGAGAGTCTTAATCAAAATTCCCAATGAATATTAAATGTGTTTCACCCAAAATGAACAGACACTCTTAATTTTCACCTTTATATATTTTCTACCACCCTACACTTCCCCTTGTTAAAAAATAATTGTTTAATTGAAATATTTTCGTTTTATTTCACTTATAATTATTTTTAGTATTAAGCTCTCAATATTTAGTAACTACGTTAGGTTTCGATTAATTTAAAATTAAATCGCATCAAATTTATTAAGAAAAAATTCTTCCAAACACTTATTTTTCTATTTACAAAACTATCTTATTTACTTAAAAAAAATCGAAATCCCTTACAGTACTCAAACAGGTTGTTCGTATTTCAATTATAATAATTATCATTATTTTTGGCACCTTGAGTTCTTTTTCACCTCTCCTGTGTTTACTCTTCTTAATTGGAATATTCGCTTTATTTCAACAGTCTTGCATTCACTTTCTTGTCGTCCTTTTAGGAACTCTAGGCTCCTATGAGTTCTTCTCTGTTTTGGGTTTGCCCTTGTTTGTTGAGCTTTTTGTCTGCTTTAAATTTTGCATTTGGGGGTGTAAAAAGAAACGGTTTTTTTTTTTTTTTGGAGATGAGGGGATTTGAGGAGAATGAGATTATGTAAGTATAGATTTCATAGCTGTTTTCATGTCTGTTAAAGAAGGGAAGCTAGATTTTTTCGTGGCAGTAACATTTCCTTTGGTAGCAGAAACAGCTTCCAAAAACATACAAGCAAATCTAAAATAGAGATCATCCAGGAAACAAACTTGGGAGGAACACGTATTGTAGTTCTAACTTTGTTCTCGCATTTGACCAAGTAAATCTGCCTAACCAGCACAGAATTAAAAGCTCTAATGAAGTTTGAGGGCAATCTAAGGTCATTTCTGTAACGAATGAAAGCCAGTGGCAGTTTAAAGCGTGCAAGGTCTAGCCTCAGATTCCAAGCAGCAAAAGCATTTCCTCTACAATCAACAAACTAGTCAACCGGTGATGTTAAGCCAGAAGACCTGCAAGTCGTATGCAGATTATTTGCGTCTTCTGTTAGGAACAAGTTCTGGGTTGCCTTTTCTCATCATAGCCACAAATTCCTCGTAGTTGATTTTACCATCCTGCAAAAGGCAGATGGCAAAAAATTGCATGAATACAGGTAATAACAACAAAACATGGAAATGAATAGTAAAACTTTTTTGAAAAGTAATATGTACTTTTTGTTTAACTGCCAAGAAAACTTCAGTACACACAAACACGCCATAACATGCAATAGTAGGTTCTTTGCTTCTAATTAATATCGATATCCTGAGTTCTTTCTGTACCACTTGTCTTCTCAAGAGAATAAGGAATGTCCTTCATGGAGTTGATTGCATTCATTTTCAGCTTCCACATATTTGTCCATAATTTAAAGAATATGCTTGATCCCTATTCTCTAATAGAGAGTATTCTTGATTCCAAGAAGGACTTTTGACAGGCAATCAAGCATGCATCCACTTGTTAATTTTCATCACCATATCAAGGACAAGATGACACATAAAACACCAAATGGCAGCTTCAAGTAGAGAAATAAAACAGAATAAGAGCACTCTGTCTATGAAGGAGAAGAAACATACTTTGTCAGTGTCAACTTCCGCAATGATCTCTTTTATTGTTTTCTCATCGCCCATGTTATACTCCTTAAGACCATGCTCCAGTTCTTCCCTTGTAATATACCTAAATGAAGGAAGAAAATACTTGAGAATCAGGAACAAACAAAACGAATATTTGCACAAAGCAGTGAACAAAAATGTTATACACATGAGATGAAAGGTAAGACTGATTACCCGCTATTGTCCTTGTCAAAGTATTGGAAAGCAGTATACAAATGGTCCTCTCTTTCCATTCTATTCATGTGCATAGTGGCTGTTATAAACTCAATATAATCGATTGTTCCATTTCCATCAACATCAGCCTGAAAATGGCAACCATGTTCACTATTTCAGCTCAACCATGAATAAAATCATCAAGGCATGAGATATTTTTTGTGCAATCTAGTTCCTGTCATTTTAAATTGAAAAAGGAAGGGATAAAGCTTGAGCTTTTGCAACACCTTAGACTTGACACCAATCAATAATAAGGTTCTATAAAGAAAAGAATCGTGTTCTATCAAAATACTCTCTGTGCATCATTATAATTAAATTAAATTATCTTAAAGATATAAGGAAGGATGAAATATAGAAAAGAAAGAGAGGTTACCGCTTCCATTAACTGCCTTACTTCAGATTCAGAAAGTTTGGTACCAAGTTTAGGAAGGCCAGCCTTTAATTCCTCATAGGTAATTGTTCCACTGCCATCTGTATCCATGGATTTGAACATTTCCTTCAAGCCCATTATTTCTTCCTCAGAAAGGTTTTCTGCAATTACCTGAAAGGAGAGAGAAATTAAAATCCAACTCAATAATGGTGGGTCATGGCCATGTCACAACATCATCAACCATCACAATATGGACAGAAGAGGAGGCAATTTTTCCAGCAAAATAGGAGGATCTGCTACTTGAGCGCATCAAATGCTTGAGGATAGATCTTTTAATGCTTTCCATGTCCCTCCTTTTTTTTTCTTCTTTTGGGAAATTTAAGTCAGAACACCTATTTTTTATTCTCTTTCATACTTCATATCAATGAAACTTGGAATTTTCTATCAAATGCTAAACAGATTTTGCAGTTTACATTTGTCCACATCAATAAAAGAAAATACATATTCACCTTTAGAGCAACTTTTTTCAGCTTGTTCATTGCCCTGAATTGTTTCATTCTAGTCAAGACAGCAATATCAAGAGGCTTATCAGATGCATCACCATCTTCTCGCATCCATGGATGATCTGCATTACATGTTCATTAGCTGAGCTTAATCTCTAATTTACAGAATGATAAGAGGCATTACAAGAGAACACAATAGAAATCAGTCTGCTACAACATGCCTCCAAGGTCTTTCAGAGAAAAGAAACTCACTTAAGGCTTCAACTGCCGAAAACCGCTCTTTTGGATCTGCTTGTAGCATCTTCTTCACAAGATCCTTAGCACTACTGGAAATGGAAGGCCATGGATTGGATGAGAAATCAAGGTGCCCCCGAAGAATAGCATCAAAGATACCCTGTTCATTTTCTGCATTTGAGAAGACAGTTGTGTCACTAAGCATTAATTAGCTTTAATTATATGTCTAAGCAGAAGTTAATATAACTAAATTTAGAATTTTAAAGATTTCCCAACTTTTTTGAAATGAGGCCATCAATATTATTTCAATGGATTTCTAAATCATTATCAGACATGGTAGCAATACCTCCCCAGAAAGGTGGGACCCCACTAAGGAGAATGTAAAGGATCACCCCAGCACTCCAAACATCAGCTTCAGCTCCATAACGCCGTCGCAATACTTCAGGAGCTACATAGAAAGCACTTCCAACCAGATCTTTGAACACATCCCCTGCGCTAGCACAAAAAGGGAATAATTCAAATCCATTTTCACAAACAAAGTTGACAAGGAAAGCATGTAAGTTTTTTGGCATAGACCTTATCTATCGCAGTGGTAAATGGTAGATAAAGCTGGACAATTTACCATTATGAACATCTATTAGGGTTTGAAACAGCCTCTTATCCAAAGAATTTGATGTTTCCATAAATGTTGTTCTCAATCAGACAAGCTAGCTACATTAAAAAACAATACAAAGAACTCTTTCCTTATTTCAGATCATTAGATCAGAGTATACCTAAAATGCCATCGTCCACTACAATCCACTTTTTCCGGTTCTCTTCCAAGCATATATTATTATTCTCCATTATTTAGCATGATATGTAAAAGTGGAGCCAATGCCCTTAATTTGCATGCTATGCGAGAAATCCTTAGTCTGAATACCATCATCAACATGTAAATCAACTAATATCAAACCCATTATTCACTCTCATTCCAATAGCAATAATCTAAAAAATCATGAACCGGAGATAACAACAAAAATTGTACAACCTCTTATCCAAAATTACAATTTTTATCTTCCCTTTTCTCTTTACATGGTAAAGTAAGCAGATCGTCCCAAACAAGTTCACCTAAAAGATATGACAATGATCACCTGGCTTGAAAAACACCGAGAGTCCGAAATCTGTAGCCTTTAGTGGCGAATTTTCATCCTTACTCAAGAACAGGAAATTCTCAGGCTTCAAATCCCTGTGTATTACGCCCATTGTATGACAATTGTGCACCACCGTCACGATCTGCCTAAACAACCTCGCAGCCTCTCTCTCAGAGTAATGTCCTTTGGCAATGATCCGATCGAACAGCTCTCCTCCGGCACACAACTCCATCACTAAATTCACAGAATGCCTATCCTCATACGCCCCCTTCAACTCCACTATGTTTCTGCCATCTCAAATTCTTCAATTAAGTTCGGAATACATGGAAATCCCAAAAGAATCAATAAAAATCTAAGAGATTTTGCCTTATGGGTACCTGTGGCCGGTGAGGTGGTGCATGATCTGGACCTCGCGGCGTACATCCTCGATGTCATCGCGGTTGATGAGTTTGCGCGTGGCGATGGATTTGCAAGCAAATTGCCCTCTCGTTTCTTTGTGGGTAACCAAGTAAGTAACGCCGAACTGGCCACGGCCGAGCTCACGACCGAAGGTGTAGGTGGAACGGACATCTTCCATAGGGCGACCTAGAACACGGCCAACTGCGCTAGCAGTTCCGCCGGGATGATTATCCGCAGAGGGGTGGGGGCGAGTGGAGGGAGGTGGAGACGGGGCGGGCTTGACGTGGACGTTGTTGTTGACGGCATTGGAAGAATCGGAATCGTTACGGAGCTGCGAGAGAGTCGAGGGGAGACCATTGCAGTTGCCCATTTTTGGTCAATTTCAGTCGTGGGCGAGATTCGGGACGTCTTTGTGCGATTCTTCGTTATTATTAGGTTAAAACCCCAATTTGATCCCTAAACTATTATATGGACCCCTGATTTGGTCCCTAAACTTAAAAATTTCCTGATTTGGTCTTTACTATTTACCATTTTAACCCCAATTTAGTCATTCTGTTAAAAATCTCATTAACTGTGTTGTTAATTCACTGTTACAGGATGATATGGCAAAAATTAATACACGTGGCAAAAATTAATACACATGGCAAAAATAATAATAATATAAAAATAATAATAATATGAAAAAAAAAAAACTTAAAAAAATTTTTTTTTTTCCTTTTCCTTCTCTTTCCCTTTCTTTATACCCTTCCTCCCTTAGAACCCATCAAACCCAGCAACCGTTGCTGGGTTCCTCAGAACCAAGCGTGGGTTCACTCGAACCCAGGTGTTGGATTCCTTGGACCCAGTTGTTGGGTTCGTTTGAACCCCCCCAAAAAATTTTTTTGTGGGTTTTGTTGTTTGTTTTTTTCGTGGGTTTTGTTATTTGGCGAAGAAGAAGAATTGATAAATGAAGAATTAATTGTTTGATTCAGAAAAAATGGTGCTGAAAGTTATTTTGAAGGAGGCAAAGAGAGGGAAAAAGAAGGATGAATGAAGAACTGGGAACGAACCCAAGTGTTGGGTTGGAAAAAAATTTCTATTTTTTTTCATGGGTTTTGTTGTTTGTTTTTTTCGTGGGTTTTATTGTTTGATGAAGAAGAAGAATTGATTGATGAAGAATTAATTGTTTGATTTAGAAAAATGGTGATGAAAGTTATCTTGAAGGAGGCAAAGAGAGGGAAAGAAGGATGAATGAAGAAAATTTGAGAAAGAGGATGTTGGAGGAAGAAGATGAGGGTAAAATTGTAATTTTAGTGGGTTACATGGCAAAAATATAACCTGTCATGTTGCCATGTCATCATTTTTATCTAATGCGTCTCAAATTTTTGCCGTGTCATTAATTTACTATGAGTTAACGATAGATATTTAATGGAAAGCTTAAATTGGGGTTAAAATGGTAAACAGTAGGGATCAAATCAAAAATTTTTTAAGTTTAAGGACCAAATTATAGATCCATATAATAGTTTAAGAACCAAAATAAAATTTTAACTTTATTATTATTATTATTTTTTAATTTTTTTATACAATTATTTTTTTTAATGTTGATTGCATAATCACAAGTAATCTTTTTTATTTTTAATTTCATCTATTCGTATATTATCTCACTCAAAATTAATATTTTTTATTTTTAACAAAAAAAAAATTATCACTAAATTATTTAATTAATCTAAACAGTTGTTCATTATTATTATTTTCTTATCTCCGAAGGGATAAGATGAAAATAACTATGGTAGTTGGTAGGTTTAAAAAGGAATGCTTCCGTACAAACCTGAGCTGAAAATGAGTTGGTTTATTTTCCTTAATAACAGTTATTATTTCGTAATTACATTAAATTTTAATTAATAAAAAATTAAATTAAGTTAAACCTCATAAAAAAAATTACATTGAGTCTTATAAAAAAAAATTTTAATGATTATTTTTTTATTTACAAAATTTAAACTCAAATTCTTATTTAAAAAAATAAAATTTCTTTTACTCAAACTATAAACCTATAAACCATAGTTAGGAGAGTTCATATGACAGTATGTTTGCTGCATCCTTAATTAATAATATTATATTTTTATTTTAATCAATTATTATATTTTTGATTAATTAAAAAGTAAAAATATAATTTTTTATAATAAAAAATTATATTAAATATTTAAAATGAAATATTAACCGCGCTCGGTTTATACCAGGAACAGTCTAACTCTATATATCACCGTCTGATGGAAAAATACATTTGTTTTGCTAGCTTAAGAAGTATTTAAAAGATATATCATTTTTAGTTCCAAAAAAGAAAAAAGATATATCATTATTTTTATTATGTAAAAGAATGTTTATTTTGAGATTTCAATGATTAAGAATTTGAATTTGGAATAATGGTAGAGATGGTTTGGTTTTATTTATAATTAAAATTAAATTATTGGTTAATTAAATTTTTAGTCATTAATTTTTAAAATTAATAACCAAACTGAAAAGGTAAGTTTTATTGGTTTTAGTTATTTTTTGAGAATAATTATTTAGATCGATTTTCGTTTTAATTAAAAAAAATTATATTTTTTACGAGTATTTTTTTAGAAAATTATTAATTATTTTATTAATTTCAATTATTAAAAAAACTAAAATTCACTCAGGTAAATAAATAATTTGATAGTAAATGGTGAGAAAATCTAAAACAAATCTATAAACTACTAAAAATTTTAAATAAAAAGTATTTGGGTTGTATTTTTTAATTATACTCACCTAAGTTATTAGTTTTAAGTTTTCAAATCTAACAACCGAAAGTTCAACAATTTCTTGGATTTGTTTGGTTCAGTGTTTAGTTAAACCTAACTCATCAATTGTGGTTTTGATTCGTTTCAGAATTTTTTTTTTTTTTTTTAAGTTGTGGATTTTTCTGTTCCCTTTAACTCAAGATTTTCATATTCGAATTTTAGAACATGCGATATCATTGGTATACCTCATCATCAAGTGTGCTAAAAATATTGTGTCCAGGGAGATTGTGAGGAACAAATTCTGTAGGTAAAAGAATAATTTTCCTAGTAGGATTCCAACTCAATTGTGGAAAGGAAATCTATAATTTGTATGCCTCTTCCCCATAATATGGCGTTTGGTAGCATTAGTCTAGTGTAACAAACTGGGATTTCTACCAAGAATCCTTGAGAACAAGTTAACTTTGGGGGAAATAATATACCATCTTATTTGAATACCATTTCAGGAAGGAAATCCAAAATTCCAAATTGTCTGGGCAGCTTTAAAAGCCCTTGTTTACCACGACTTAACCACCGTGGGGACTTACAAAACAGATCCAAGGGTTGTCCCGGTAGATACTTCGACGTCCAAATTAATAATATTCTATACGTAAGGTTTTCTTTAGAGAGAAGTATAATAGAGAAAAGATAGCTTCAGGAAAAGCCCTTTC
Source organism: Rubroshorea leprosula (assembly GCA_020521535.1). Lineage (NCBI taxonomy): Eukaryota > Viridiplantae > Streptophyta > Magnoliopsida > Malvales > Dipterocarpaceae > Rubroshorea > Rubroshorea leprosula. The sequence continues at coordinate 164,949 of BPVZ01000074.1, read as the reverse complement.
CTTTAAGAAGTGTGGGGTGTTTATAAACTTCTTAGAAGTGCTTTTCACATGTTGCACTTTTATTAGTTTTTTTGGATCCATTTAAGTATATATGAGCTCTATAATGACTCATGCATGTGCTCTTTTACATTTGGTACTCATGAGCCTTTATTACGCTTATGGATTAGTTAGATTATTATCCCAATACAAATATATATAGATACCAGATGTGGAATTGTATAGTATCTCTCTTATGTAATTTTCTGGACAACCTCTCTCGCCAAAGTGATCACTTTCACGCAAGCTATCCTTTAGAGCATGTTTGGATCGAGGCAAATGGAGGGAAGAGATCTTAATTTGATTGCACTCCCCGCCCCTCCATTTCCCTTGGTCCAAACATGATCTGATCAAGGTAAATCTTATGGAATATAATGGCTGGAATGGAACCCCCAATTTCATGGTGGCAGCTGCTGCATCCTGGTACCAGAATCAGAACCTAATGTCATCTAAACCAGAACCATCTTATCAGCTTTCTTCTTTTAAAGGAAAGATCACCAAAAGTATTGTCGCGTTGATTAAATTCTAATTGCTGAATAAGTTAATTACATCTACAAATTTCCATTATGTTTGTCAAAAGTTATCCTTTTTTTTTTTTCCATGGCTACCATTTGCATTTTTCCCTTTGAGAATAAAACACACTTCATTTTCACCAAAATCTCATGAGCTTGCGCATCACTTATAGCTTGAATATATTCCTTTACATATACATACCACAATTTTCTCAGCTAATACCTTCCTCAATTTGTTTCTTGAGAATAAAACATGTTCATTACCCTTCATGATAATGTCATCTTTAAGTAGCAGCATTATGCTGATCAGAAAGCCTCGATTATTATCATTTGTTCCAGAATTTGGATGAACCAAAACACACCACAAAGATAGATTAAATTTAGCTAGAAAGAGAATAATGCATAAGTTCTTTTTATCTATTTAAGGAATAAAATCAGATAATAATAAAGTATATTGAAAAAAAATATGTTACTTGCCTTAGAATTCATGCTTAGAGAAAAAAAAAATGGAAGAAAGAATAGGTGCTTTTCCCCAGAACATGTTGAAGATGGAGAAGCTAGAGAATTCCTCATGTTACTGTATGAACAACTTGTGCTTCTCTCCACAGTCCATAGATAAAAGCAACACTTCAGTTGAGGAGAAGCAGTCTTAGTCAAGGCATAATTCTCTGCACTCAGCTTCATGTTCTAATATACTTATTTTTCCAGAAAAAATTATATCAGCATTGCTATTTATTTTCAAAGTTTCATGGAAATACACTACAGCGGTTTGTTTCTATCTCTCCCACATAATACCTTAAATTTTTCTCATGAAGAAATCAAAAGGAGATATATATTTTTCCACAATGAATGCAGTGAAAGAAACTGAAGTGCCATGGAAATTTTAGATTCTAATTCTCCGTCCATGTAACATTGTTTTAAGCATCTTTATCCTCAGGTTTTGTAGCTCCATCTTTCCTTCTATTATTGTAGTATTATTCTGCCTACATATCAAATCCTGACTACACATACTTTCTTTATGCTAGTTGCACCTGCAACTTAGCTCCTCCCCTCTTCTTTATATGTACTCCCTTCAGTCCAATTCTAATACACAGCCCACCTCCAAACTTAACTCATACTATTCAATTCATCTCCTCTAACCTGGTTCTGTCCAGCTTGTTTGCCTGCCAAAATCATTGCCCTTTAATTGTTTCCCTGGAAAATCAACCAAAAAATTTTTTGATTTAACTGTTGACAATACGGGAAACGTGAAGCAACGGGAGTTAACAGGGTTGGAAGGACTTGTATTAATTCACTGGAGAATGAATGGGAAAAAGGAAGCTGTTGAGATCAACATTCCACCTTCTTCCAAGGCTAAACATCTTGAGACTGAGAAGAAATCTGTCTTTGAAGGTTTCTCATGTGCTAATTGGATATGGAAGGTTTGGGAATTTTGCAAGGAAGATAGCAAAAGGTTGACATTCTCATTCAAAGTTGGGCTAGCTGTTCTTCTTGTGTCTTTGCTCATACTTCTCCGAGCACCTTATGAAACTTTTGGCACCAACATCATTTGGTCCATCCTTACTGTTGCCATCATGTTTGAATACACAGTCGGTATGTACATGCATACATTTATTTCAGTAAACTCAATGGTCTTCCAGTTTTTTTTTTTCAGGGAAACATGTGTTCGTTTCTACCTCAGATATCTTTTGATGAATATATTGTAAACATAATCACCTTTAGGATAGATCAAATACTGACCTATGTAATATCTGTGAATTTCTTCAGGTGCAACATTTAATCGAGGATTCAACCGAGCACTTGGGAGCTTGCTTGCAGGGATCTTAGCTATTGCTGTTGGTCAGTTGGCTCTGCATGCTGGCCGGGTTGCTGAACCTTTTATAATAGGAATTAGCATATTCCTGATTGGTAATACTTTATAGTTCAAGGCAGTCTAAATTAAATGAAACAGCTCTTCTTCTTTTTCTTAGAATAAGCTACGAGTCAAGAAAAACTGAAAATTTAGATGCGCGTTTGGAATTGTTGTGAAGTGCTGCGGTTGTAATTGTGATTATATTATGTTATAATTATAGGTAAAAATTATTTTTGGTGTTTGAATATTTATTTTTTAAAAGTATTATATATAAAATATGATAGATTTTATTAATTATTAATTAAAATTTTAAAAATATTATAAGATATATAATTATTAAAATATATAATATTTATTATTATTAATTATTAAAGTATTATAAAATATGATGTAATTAAACTATATAAAATTAAGTTTTAATGAGTAATTTTGTAATTATATTAAATATTAAATATTCTCCGTAAAAACTACAGTAAAAAAGTTTCAAAATGAGATTTTTGACTTTATTCATAAAATTACTGTAAAATTTATTATGGATTTTTTATGGCTTTTAAAAAAGTAATTTAAAAAAAAATTACCAAATATATATATATTTAAAAATAATGTGTTGCTAGACGAAAAAGCTCTTAATCGCAACCTCAAACGCTCCCTTTATATCCTATGCTAACCAGGAATATTTGCTCAACATTTATGTAGGAGCTTTAACATCATTCATGAAACTATGGCCTTCTTTTGTGCCATACGAATATGGTTTCCGGGTCATACTCTTCACTTTCTGTTTGATCATTGTTTCTGGATATCGAATGGGGAACCCTGTTAAAACTGCCATGGATAGACTGTATTCTATTGCCATTGGAGGTTTTGTAGCAGTCTTTGTGAATGTACTTGTTTTTCCTATATGGGCCGGAGAACAATTGCATAGAGAGTTAGTCAACAATTTTAACTCAGTAGCAGACACCCTTGAAGGTAAGCCAATCTGAGTATATGTCTCTTCTATGAATGGATCATCCAGAGGAAACTTCTAAGATTTATATAGAATTGAAAAGAATATCAAAAGATTGATTGTGAAATTTTCAGAATGTGTGAAGAAATATTTAGAAGATGAAGGATTAGATCATCCAGAATTCTCCAAGACTGTCATGGATGAGTTTCAAGATGAGCCTGCCTACAGGAAATGCCGAGCCACGTTGAACTCTTCAGCCAAACTGGAGAACCTGGTGACTACCTAGTTCATCATATAAACTTCATTATTCCTCCTCCCTTCTTCAACTTGTTTACATCACAAAGTGAGTACCAGAGTGCCTGATTGTTATACCAATTATTTGTTTCAATATGCAAGGCTAATTCGGCAAAATGGGAGCCACCACATGGAAGGTTCAGGCACTTCTTTTATCCATGGTCAGAGTATGTTAAAGTAGGAGCAGTCCTACGCTACTGTGCTTATGAGGTTATGGCCCTCCATGGAGTTCTACACTCTGAGATTCAGGTACTCCCTCTAAAAATTTTGAATGAGAAATTTCAACACCAAATACAATTGGGATATTCATATTTCATATTCAATTTAACAGAATCAGAACTCTTTTTCACAGTAAATATACATATAGAAATGCTAGCAGCCAAGAAATATATCAGAAAAGTTCCACTAGAAAGGGAATACTGAAAAAGTGAGGAAGAATCAAAATCTAATAACGCCAGCGGCCAGTGTGTTTTTGCATCATTTGGTGTGCATTCCGCGTAAATGGCATTTCAATCTTCACTCATTCTTTATTCTCCACCTAATGTCAGTGGCAAAGTTGGCTCAAAAACAATACGCGTAGAAGAGATTCCTATGACCTTACTTCATATGAAATTGACTAAGAAAGAGACATTGGATTTATTCCAAGGCCGAGTCGGATGCTTCAACGGTGTGTCAACTCATGGGAATTATTTTGTTTGATTTTCAGGCACCATATAATCTCCGAATCGCATTCCAGACAGAGATCCTTGATGCAACAAGCCAGGCTGCAGAGCTGGTGAGGAGATTGGGGAAAGACATAAGCAACATGAAGAGAAGCGTCACGACATCCTTGCTAAAGAGGGTTCACAGCTCAATTGTAAGACTGCAGCGTGCCATAGACATGCATTCTAATCTCCTTACCTCCTATTCTGAACCTCTTGACAATTCTTCCAATCCAGTCAAGCTTTCTGAGACTCCGTCAACAAAGCTCAATGACATTGCGGATTTTGACAGCAATAGCCTTGAAAAGAACCTGAGTATGCAAACAGGTGATCTCTCACGAACACAGGGAGAGTCGTCCCATGAGATGATGAGGAAGCAATCGAGAAGGATGCATTCTTGGCCGTCCAGAGAGGTGGATGCTTTTGAAGACGAGGGAGGAATTGGAGCAGCCTTTTTGCCGATGAGAACATTGGAGACCACTGCAGCATTGTCACTTGCCACCTTCACTTCATTGCTGATTGAGTTCGTGGCTAGACTTGATCACCTGGTTGACGCTGTTAATGATCTCTCAATGATGGCTAAGTTTAAAGATGAGGGACTATAGGGAAAGAGTCTGCAACATACAGAACTCAATATTGTAATATCCTACATGTCTTACAAAAGATACTATTAAAAGGGGGGAGTATGTAAAGGGGAAATCTGGAAGATGTCTTGCATACAAAATAAAATTTTGATCTACTTTTATTGTCCTTTTAAAAGCGGAGAGTATGCTTCTCCCTATCACGTCATCAATGTAGAAACTTGGGCAAAGAAAAAAAAAATTCAAAATACATAGAAAGATAGTAAATATAATATCAAGAAGGGCTTTATTGTGACCATTATGTTCAACAAACTGACTGACCATACAGGGACTAACCTGATTCACAACAACTTGCTGGACATCTATAAATATTTACAGGAAGGAAAACAATGACAGGACTCAATGCTAACTACATCCAATTTGATATTAGAATTGTCACACGGAGGAATTAAAGAACTTAATGTTCTCACCATTTAAACATGATGAGAACAAAGAGTTTCCAGCACTAAGACTACTTAAAGCAAAAGGACACAAGCGAGAACAGCAAACATTCTTCTTTCAAAGTCCGATTGCAAACAGAGCAGCAAAACAGACTTTAGATCCAGCTCCTGGGCATCCTGAAAGATGAACTTGGCTCTGATGGCTCACTGGCTACACCCTTGCTGTTGCTTGAACCAATACCAGAACTGCTTGCTAGCATTGCCAACAAACTTCCACCATGAACCCTACCTTCTGGAACAATAACTGGGACACATCCCTCTGCAACTGCAACATTGGCATTTGGCACTGCAACATTGGCATTTGGCACTGCATATTGTTCCCAATGAGCCCAAGTTTGGCCTGCTGGAGCCTCTGTGCCCATTTTCATGATTTCAACACTCATGTCCTCAGCAGTGACAACCTCTTTCATCTTCTCAAGCTTATTAGGTTTAGGATCTTGGACCATAGGTCCCAAGGTTATACCCCCATGAACCCTCTTATCATGCACCAGGCCATTGTGGAGTGCACATAGACCTGCCTTGCCCCTTGCAAAAGAGTTGCAAGGACCATTAGGATGGTTGCCATATTGTGACCCAGGATGGCCCCAAGAACATCTCTTCCCACCACCGTGTGCCTTGCAAAAATCTGTGCTGCCTTGTGCACTCTTGTTGCACCCTTCAAACTTGCATCTCTTTCCCCCACCATGACGGACACAGTAATCAGTTCGTCCCCTAGCACTCTTTGTGCACTGGGGATAAGCACACCTCTTTCCGCCCCCATGTGCCACGCAAAAGTTGGTTCCTCCATGCACACTTTTTGTACAAACCCCACCACCTTGGAATGCACACCTTTTCCCCCCTCCATGGCCCTTACAGAATGGTGTGCTCCCTTCAGCACCTTTGGTGCAACCTTGGTATGTGCATCGTTTCCCACCTCCATGTGCTTTGCAGAACATTGTGCTTCCTTGTGCCCCCTTTGTGCATCCCATAAATTGGCATCGACGACCGCCTCCATGAGAGATGCAAAATCCTGAGAGGCCTTCTGCACTCCTCGTGCAATTTTCTTTCTGGCATCTCTTCCCACCACCATGACGGATGCACAGCCCAGACTTCCCTCTGGCAGCTCGAGTGCAACCCTCATGACTACATCTCCGCCCACCACCATGACCAATGCAGTAATCAGTCCGACCTTCTGCACTCTTTGTGCAGCCAAGGAATTCACATCTCCGACCACCACCATGGGCCTTGCAATACACAGTCCGGCCCTCTGCCCCCTTCTGGCAGCCAGGTTTCTGGCACCTTCTACCACCACCATGAGAGATACAACGGCCAGAAGCTCCTCTGGCCCCCCTTCCACATCCTTCAACCTGACATGGCTTGGTACTAGAGTTGTGGTGTTGTGGCTGTTGCTGTCTTGTTCTCCCAAAAGTACCAGTGACAGAACTTTTCGGTGTTGTTATCACACTTGAAGACAGGTGTGGAACACCAGGAGGTAGATCTTTAGTTCTTGCAATCTCCTTGAAGAAGATACTAGCCTCATTGGCTGGTGAAACCTGCAACGGTGGGAATGTGATCCCTGGTTTCCAGCAAAGGGATGTTGATCCTTCATCTGCATTTTGGATCCCACCAGTTGCTATTAGATTCTCCATTCCTGTTTGTAGAGGAGAGTTGCTCCGATGGACACCGGTTATAACAGACTCAGAGGGCCCAGTAGTGAGACTTAATTCCAGATCAACCTTCGGTTGCAGTCCCAGCCCTTTCATATTTGAATTGCCACATTTCTTGGAGTTCAGTGCCTTCTCGTTGCCAAGATGGAGAGTGAAGTCCACTTCAATATCAGATTCCTCGTCAGTTTCTTTGGCTGAAGACATTGGCGTACAAGCAGTTGTGGAGCTCACTTTGCTGTCTGAGGAACTTGAAGAGTGGCCTAACCCAAGAGACAATGAGGAGCCAACTTGATCACCCAAGGATCCCTCCATCAAACTCCGCTTACGTTTGATTCCCTTTGAGGACATGCAAGGGATTGAAGAACCAGGGGAGTCAAGACACAAGTTGGTATCCATGCCATATCCATCCCCCGTACCTCCAACTTGCATTAAATTGGGCCAAATCTTCAATGCATTCACCAAATAATTAGCATTACAACCTTCATTTGGGAACCTTGCCTCCATGTATCAATAGATGAACTAAAACACTAATATTAATATGTGGACCAAATCTCAATTGCAACAAAACAGCACACCTAACTTCTGGGATGAAGAAACTTAGCCACAAAACTAGAGCTATAACTTGATGAGGGAGTAAATCCCACCTCCACTAACAAATCCTTGAGTGTCAGAGCGGTCCATTTACTTAGAGTAACTTAACCCAAAGTTAGTTTTGGAGAAGGAAGATTATGCGAGCAGACTAGACACCATCACAACATCATGATGGTTAATCATCCTGTTTCACAGAAAAAACAACATGATAGGAATGTACACTGTGAAGGGACCACCATGTGGTTATGGTTACATTAAAGAAAAGGTTCTGGGATGAATGAATTGAAACTAGAACCGGCAGCATTTAACATTTTGTTAAATTAGCCACACTTAAAAACAATAACAAAACCAGACCTCAAAAAAATTGCAAACTCGGGGAAACAAACTAGAGTACAAGCTTCTAGTGCAAAAGTGCATCTGCTACAATGATTTCCGTATGACTAAACTAATCAACCAATTAAGATTCAACTATAATATAGCAACAAAATACAAACTTAGAATAAAAAAAGTTTGATTCTTTAAAAATTAGAGCATGAGAAAATCAAGTATGAACTTACAGAGATATAATCTGGTGAAAACTCCGTCTTGATTTCAAATCAAAATTGCAACTCCCCTGCCAAATCAATCAAAGCAGCCAAGTATGAGCCACACTTTAATAAAAGAAGAAAATAAACCTCTCTGAACTCAGTATCTGATAAAATTTGCTGTTTGGATGCTGAGAAAGAGTAAAGAACTGAAAGAAAAGCGAAAGAAATAGAGATATCTTTCAGAAATGACTAGACTTTTTCAGAGGGAGCGGGAAAGGGGAATGCTTCAGCTCAACTACGTTATTTATCGTCACGCCTAAGCGATTAAAAAAATGAAAAAAAGCAACTTACGTAGCTTTTCGCCAATCAAATTCAGGGAATGACGCAGCGACTCTGAAGTATGAACCTGGCTGGATTTGAGCACAGGATTGGGAAATTTGACGCGGGAAAAGGGAGGGGAGAAGGAGAAGGGTTTGGGGTAAAACTGGGAATAAACTGGAAATTGGATTAAATAATCAGCGGAAGAGTGCACGGGTCAGGTGGTCGGGGGGTTTTTAATTTTAGGGCTTTGAGCGCCGGCGGAGATGAAGATGAAGATGAAGATGAAGATGAAGATGGTCCAGCCAGAGATAGAGAGAGAGCGAAACTTAAGGAGAGAGACGGCGAGAAGTGCTAAAAAGTTGGTGATATGTTGTCCAATTGGCGAGGATAATTAATGTTAATTTTGGTCCCTTATTTTTAAA
>BPVZ01000074.1:145402-155923 GCA_020521535.1 Rubroshorea leprosula | reverse complement strand
ATTAAAAATATTTATGTACGAAACATATTTAATTGATTAATTGATAAAAAAATTAAAAATATATTTTTTATGATTAACAAATTAAAAAATACATAAAAATAATTAAAAGATAAAAATTATACAAAAATCTAAAATTAAGGGACCCAAAATTAATATTCAACCTTTGGTGAGGGTGATGGCACGTGTCGAGTAGAGAGGTTCACGTGCTTGATAAAAGGTCCGGGGATAATTAATACATCGTTATCTGTCATAACCTTTAAGCTATTGTTCTTTATTGGACACTACAATAATTAAAACTTTTTCATAATAAAGATCTCATATTATATAGAAGGTTAAATGTTAAATTTGGTCCCTCAACTTTAATGAGTTACACATTTTTTATCCCTTAACAATTTTTTGCACTTTTTTGATCCCTCAATTATACGAAATGCACTCCGTTAGTCCTTCTGTTAGTTTGGGTCGTTAACCCTGCTTAGGTGGCATTTTTTATATTTTTTTTGATGATGTGGAGAGCAAAACTTAAAAAGGTGATGATTTGCATAAAACTTTTGCCATGTCACATGTTACCCTACGAAAACACACCAATTCCATCCAAATGGGTCCCACATCACTACTAAGAATTGCTTATTTCCCCATTGGTTACTGTTTCTATTCTTTTCATAAATGGTGTTCTTTCCATTTTCAAGATTGAAGTTTGACAGAACAAAACCTAGCAAATACATTCCATCGAACTCAGCTCGATTTATTGAACTCAATTGCCCAAAAATCCCTGCAATTTGGATAATCTCTTGGCAAACAACCATATAACCAAAAAAAAAAAAAACTAATTGCCCAAAAATCCCTCACAACAACTTGCAATTCGGATAATCTCTTGGCAAACAATCATATAAACAAAGAAAAAAAAAATGGAGCTGGGTTCTGGGTTTGGTCGAACCCAGCCTGGGTTCCGTCGAACCCAGCAACTGGGTTCAGTCGAACCCAGCAACTGGGTTCAATGACCCGAGGAAGAAGAGGAAGAAAGAAGAGGAAGGAAAAAAAAGAAAAAGAGAAAGGAAAAAGATGAACGTGAGTTTTTTTATTTTATTTTTTTAAAATATAAATAGTAATAATGTGAGTTGGTATGAAAAAAAAATCCACATCAACACGTTTTCAATTTGTTTTTGCCACATCATCAAAAAAATTATAAAAAATGCCACATAAGCGAGTTAACGATTGAAATTAATAGAAGAACTAACGAAGTGTATTTCGTATAGTTGAGGGATCAAAAAAGTGCAAAAAATTGTTGTTGTGACCAAAAATGTTCATTTCATAAAGTTGAGGGACCAAATTAAGCATTTAACCTATATAGAAGGTGGGTAGTGTTATAGCGATAATATTTTTATATTATATTTTTATATAATTTTTTAAATTATTAAATAAGTAGATGTATTTAAAATTATGAGTTTTATATAAATTAAAATAATTAATTATTTTAATTACACGTCAAGTTGTACAAAAAAAATAAGATAAAAAATATTGTACAAAAACCATTTCCCTATATAATCTTATTATAATTTAAAAAAGAAAAAACTTTATGATCTTTTTCTCTTTTTTTTTTTTGAAAAGATAATAAATTTTAAAAAAAATTACAATACTTAATTTTTTTCTTAAAAATTTATTTTAATTTCTCTAAAGAAAATTATTTATATTCTGTAAGCATAATTTTATCTTTGATGGAGACTAACAGTACACTTAGAGTGGTGCATAAATCCGTAAAGTGATTAGATATTTAAATGTGATGAATGTAAACCAATTTATATACACTATTAAATAAAGGAGAATTGAGAATTACTAGATTTATATTTTATTATAAGATAAGATTTTGTTGCTAGTAAGCCTCCACCATTATATATATATATATATATATTTAAAGCCTCCGTCGATCATTTTCATAATTTAGATGTTATCTATATGTTGTTACATATATAGGTGAAGGAATTAAATAAAACTTACATAAGTAAACCAATGGATTGATTGAAAGTTTAATTTCTTAAATTAAATTCGAAAACAAAATGCCTATATATCCAAGAAAATTAAAGTAACAAGGTTAATTTTCCATCAACGTGTTTCTTGCTATAGATTTCCACTATAACAAAGTTCAAAGTGGTATCTTTTTTCCCGTGGAAAATATCTAAAACAAGAAAAATGCAAGTGATTGAAAGTCAATCAAATTTATTCTACTAGAAAAGGCCAAATTTTAATATTTATATTAAGATCATATATAGAATTGGAATAAAAATTTTATTTCTTTACATGATCAAAAACTTGGAAATGGAGAAATTTTAAATTGAGGAACATGAAAATAAATTTTCAATTATTTAAATGCCAATAAATAAGGAAAGAAAAAAAGAAGAAAAAAAGCATTCATGGAAATGAATATTATGCAAGGTTACATGGGATAATCTATTCCAGTAGTTACGTCAGCAAGAGAAGTAAGAAAATCCAAAATAAGACAAAACCCTTTGAAAATTGAGGAATAGTTTTTGTATAATTATTTTATTTTATTTTTTATATAATTAAATGTGTTATTTAAATTATTAATTTTTTAAATTTATGTTAAATTTATGGTATTAAATATATCAATTTATTTAATAATAAATAAAAATTATATAAAAAATAATATTAAAAAATTACCTCTATAACATTATTATTAAAAATTAAAAATTAAAATTAAACGTCGTTATGTAATGGGTTACGTACTTAGGTCTACGTGGCGAAATGACATCGAATCATTAATTGAAAAAGGCAAATTTAACCGAATCAAAATGACTAAAAAGCCTCTGACACATCCACGTGTTTTCTGCTCTCCCCCTAGTTCGGGTCCCACTTTTAGTTTCGGACAGACAACCTCTGACATTATCTGCGACCCTTCTTCCTGGCAGTTAGCGGTTTTTCCTCATCCCCCATTCCCCGGTCGTTTAAGCAACAACGCGCGTCACCAAGTGCGTAGCAAACACCACCGCCGTTGCCGTGGCAATAACATGAAACATGCCTTTCTTTTCGAATATGATAATAGATTTGTTTAATTTATATTTTTAATGATATATAAAATATTTTTTGTTATAAATTTATATTAAAATAATAAAAATTAATCTTTAATTTATTAATTATTTAATTAAATTCATATTATATTAAATTAATATTAATTTTTATATTTTTTATATATATTTAAAATAAAAATATATATTTAATGTATTATTAACTTATATATTAAAAATATAAATTAAAATTTTTTTTATAATAAATCGTAGGTGTCATGTCGCCACCTAATATTTTTAATTAAAAATTCAAAAATTTGATTCTGTAAGATTCATTAATTATTTAAATTGAGTTAATTATTAGTTTTCACACCGACTCCTTTATTGTGCCAACGAGGTTTTGGAACTAATGATAAAAAGTGAAGCATCACGACAATTAGATTGTGAGTTTTAGACCAGCCATATGCAAATATTAGTCCTAGTCCATGTGTTTTTTCCCAATAATCCTTGTTCCTTGTTTCGTGCACTTTAAAATACATTCGAAACGTTGTCATTTTCTCAAAATTATTGTTAAAAGAAGTTAAAGTATAATATAATATTGCATGCTTGTGCCGTCAAGCACGCTCTACCAAAAAAAAAGGAAGAACAAGCTTTTTAAAAATCAAGTTGAGAAGAGTGGAGCTTATGCTGTATGTATATAAGGAGGGAATTTGTTTATATACATAAATTTTATTTGTTATATTAACATAAAGTTTTAATTATTTATTATTTACTTTTAATGATCAAGATTGATACTAATTTATTAAAAAAATAATTATTTTTAATAAATAAAAATAAATTATTTAAAATAAAAAATAATGAAAATTTTATATAAATATAATATATAAAATTTTTATATAAGTAAAATTTTACTTTAATATATATATTCATAAAATATATATATACATCAATTGACCGATCAAACTTTTGTACATCGAACGCATCAAAAAGAATTTGTACACCGAACTCTTATGTTTTTATCCTCCACATGTAACAATCTCAAAATGGATCTTGAAAATCTGATTAGATTTATTGTTTGTTTTGAAATTATATTTTCGAGTTCTTACTTTTTGATGAAATGACCAAAGCACTATTGATAAATTAATATCTAAAGAAAATTTATTAAGCATACTTTTGTAATTTTAAAAACCAAACTGTTCTCTTTAACAACGTAGTAGATGAAAATACACATTTTTACAATGTTTTTAGACTTGATCTGGTATAACTGGTTGAACCGATTCAATTGGATCTGAACTTGAAAACGGGTCAGTTGAAGACTTCAACCTGTTTAAGTAAATGGTCTATTGAAGCCCGCTGAAACCCGTCACACCCATCACGTCGGTTGAACTCGTGCAACACGCTACAATTGGTCAAGTTGAAATTTTCATCATCTTCTCGTTCGTCGATCGTCCGTCGATTGTCCACTTATCTTCTCTTTCATCGATCGTCCGTCGATCTTCTCTTCCATCGATCTTCTCCTCCGTCGCTGCACTTCTTCTCTTCTACCGATCGTCTTCATCTACCTCATCTGTTCTGCTCAAAATAGAACAAATCGTTTTCAAGTGAAAGTAACATATAAAAGTAAAATTCAATAAAAATGCCCAAAAAAAAATTTTCTAGTTGACTTTAGTTGATTGGTTGAACCGATCGAGTGAATCGGTTCAACTTGTTGACTCGAACCTAATAGTCAAAATGGGCTAACTACTGAGTCGAGCCCAAAAATATTGCATTTTTATATATTTTATTAATAATTTATGAGTTCATAAAAAATTATTTTTTCTCATTAAATTTAATTGTCAAACTTTATACATGCACAGAAGCAAAAATGGGGTAAATTATGGAAGAATACTGTGTCTGGGACCACACGTGGGAGGTGTTCGGGCAAGAAACGGTTGGGATTCTGTGGTGGCTGCAAACTCAAAACTCTCCGTTAAGCGCTTTGTCCGAAGACGAAGAGCACCTGTTAAAAGGACCCACCTGCAAGATTCTTCTCGTACTACATTTATTTTTCCTGCATTCCTTAAATAATCCGACTTTGTCGGAAATTGCTAATTATAGCATCTTTTCTACATGTATGGTACGGAGAAGGGCTGTTCATAATTTGCAGTAAATGCTCAATGACAGGTTGTTTGTGCGTAACCGATTCATGCATATTTGGATGGAAATGGGAAACTGAAAAATTAAGAAATTTTGACACGTTAAATATATATAAAAAATTAAATATTAATTTTTTTTTTGTGAATTATTTAAATATTTTTAATAAGTATTATTTGCAAGTTAATTTATTAAGAATATTTTAATTTTTTTATTACTATTCTTAATATTTTTAACACTAAAACATTCTTATTTAATTTCCTTAATTTTAAGAAAAAAAATGTCTACTTCTTTATTATTTTTCTTGGGTAACAACTACCAAGAATTTTTTTTGGTATTTATGATTAATATCTTAGGGCTAATTTTCACCCACCTTAAAATTAATTTTTTTTCAGCGATTTTTATCATGTGAGGAGGGATGAAATTGTGAATTTTCTGTTTGTGTTATCAATGTTTTTCTCAATTGAATTGAAATTACTATTATACCCTCTTAATCTTTCTAATTATGACATGAAAATGACTAAAAGTAAAAGCCAAATTAGTAAATTAAAATACCATTCAAACAACAATTATTAAGGCAAAAAACAATCAAGGTAACAATTTACAAATTATCATTCAATTAATCTTTACTTTTCATATTTTTTATCTTCTCAACATCATAAAAGTAGTACCTAAAGAATAAAGAAACAAGAAAATGACTAAAGTAATATGAAATAAAAGATTTAAAAACAAAAATGTATAAGAATAGAAGTAAAGAGTTGAAAAAAAAAATTAAGGATAAAAAAAAATTTATCAAAATGTACCGATTTATCAACATTTCAAAAGTTCAGGGGTCCTAGTCGCCTCGGGACCCCTGGCTCCGCCATTGCCTAAAACGGACTCAAGATTTAATGTCAGTACCATAAAATAAAAACCTTTTGATAAAGGAAAGGCTTGAATATCAGAGTTTCATCTCCTGTTCAAAAATTAATATTTTATAATTTACATTATAAAATAAATTTTCATTAATTAATTTAGTAAATCATGTAATATATACAACAGTTGTATTATAAGTTTTATTTTTTATTTTTTTGTTTAATAGGAATTAGTCATCGAATTTGAGATAATTTATGAAGTTCATTGAAATTTTATTAAGCATATATAGATGCATTTGAGTTAAGGAATGATTTCATGTTTGATTCTGGTTGGAAACACGCAGTTCTCCGACACAGTAACGTGAGAAAAACAGCTATATATCAATATTAATAAAAATCACTAATGACTTATTGATTCGGTGAAATGAATTCAGTTTTTTTTTAAATAAGATCTTGAATTCAAGTTTTATGAATGGAGAAACATGTGTTGGGATAGATTTCTTAAATGAGGTCTGACGTGACTTAATTTCAAATTAATCGAGATCTAATGTGGTTACCAAATATCGAAAAATTAGTAAAAAAAATATACTAGTAGAAATCAATATATTAAAAGATTCTAGATTTAGTGATGACACAAATGACGTTTTTTTGGTGCCGTTGAAGTAATTGATATTCAATAATTAAATTTATTAATGGACTTTTATATACTACTAGGCAATTAAACAAGAGAAAGATGAAACTTGAAAGTGGAAGGAAGGAGTGGAAAGTGGGGGTCGAGCATTGTCCAATGCCCACATTCCATCTTAAATTCACAATCAATCTTCTTTCCTGTATTCCGTGTAAAAGGTTCCAGGGATGGACAAGGGGAGGCCACATCTGCTAGATATTGCTTCCTCTTTATCTCCACCTTTCTATGTGTTTTGCATTGCTACCTTACCCCACATACAAAGGCCAAAATTTTCAGCCTACCTATTTCCAATCATACCAACAACATTTGTCAAATCCTAGATGGAAAGGATCGAAAATCTAGCAACATAACAATCATCCTCTCATGTTTCAGCTCAAGGTTTATTGATTAATTGATTCACATGATTTATGTCTTGTAAAAGAATTAATGGGCATTAATTGCTTTGCCAAAACAGCTCCTTTGATTGATCCTGTTGGCAATCAAAGTAGCAAACACATTTCTCAGAATTTTACAGATTTAATTCAATCTATGAGAACATACAGGGATTCTGCAAAGTCTAGTTTTCTATTTCAATCAAAGTTACAGCAGCAAAGATGAGAAAAAGAGAAGCCTCTGATGTGGGCAATCGCCTGCACGATCAAAAGAAACCATCATTACTTCCAGAAAATTAATATGCTTTCAATGCTCAAGAGATCACAGGAAAAAGATAAGTGATTGGTTGCATTTAAGGGTAAGAAGATTTCCCACTAACACAAGCAGCCCCATGAGTGCCCCACTGTCTTGATACTCTTGACTTAGTCATATGGGACAACTTGAGTGTGGTGGAATGTACATGTTGGCCCAACCAATGCATGCCTCTTTGAGGCATAAATACCAAATAGGATGCCTACTTTACATTCCTGGACTAGATGATTTGTACCAAGGAATCAATCCATCTACTGCATTACTTAGTCAGCAAGTCATAAATTGGTGAAACTGAAATTCCTTTTACATGCATTACATATATTCTATAACAAAGAAAAATCGATTCACTGAATCCATATGATGATTAAATGCCCTCCCTGTATATGAAATCTTAAATACGAGAAGTTGCAATAATTTTTCAATTATTAGGTTCTTGATGCTCAAAAGAAAAAGTTTGAAAAACTTTTGACGGTACTAGTTCATGGAATATCATTTCAATGTTAATTAGAAATTATTCCAATTAAGTTCAAATTTTAATGCTGAAAAATAAGCTGGTGTGAAAATGTAAGTAACAGAAATCAAGTTGGATTACCTAGGCAAGAACTAAGAAACTATTCCGCTTTGTTGATTAAGAAAGTTGAAAGTTCAAATTTTACCTCTAATAAGAATGCCCCTAGTAAAAAACTACCCAGCACAACAAGCCGTAGAAAGTATTTGTTACATTTTTGTCGTGCAACTATGATGATCAAAAGAGGCAATATTAATTAATTTCCAAAAGGCATGAAATGTAAAGTCTGAGTAGTTGTCAAGCATTCCATCAAACTACTCTGCATAATAGTGACTGGAGGTTTATGTCAAGTACAAATCAGAAAAGTTCGGGAGCACTAGGAGCATTTTTAAAATTGGGCAATTGTGATGATGCATAAATACAGCCTAGTAATGTCAAGAAAAAATAAAAAACGAATTCAACTTGCAAATTCGATGACGTTTTAGCATGTTATTTGGAGTTACAAAGGAAGGTTCAATGTCCTTAGTGCATGTTACGAGAGTAGCTAGACCATGGCCTACCAGTGCTCCACCAATGATCCAAGAGATGAAGAAGCTGCTGCAAGTGCTGCACAGGTAGAGAGAAACACCATAACTTCTTCACTTGTTTAAGCAAATTTTGAGGGTTTTTTTTTTTTTCATAGATATATTAGGACACGTAATTTGCTTTAAAAATATAAATAACTTTTGGCTAGAAGATTGTAAAGATTGACTTTTCAAGTATTTGACATGTATATTACCTAATGATTCCAATCAAATGGAAGGGTGTTTCTTCTTTCACACTGTTACCTAATGATTCCAATTATTCTAATGATTAAGATGGAGTGGTATTTCTCTTCAAGTGTGAAAGAAGATAAAAATGAATATAGCCTCATTCAGAGTCAGATGCTCTAAACCAATTTTATATTAATTCAAAGAAGGTCATTCTAGACTTGCACATCATAATTCCAGCCATCTTATGGTGGACAAACCATCTCTGCCATTCAGATGGCGTAGCAAGATGGAAAAGTCATACAGACATATATAGAGCCTTTTCTTCAGTGACCTATTGTGGAAAAAATGATTTGTCATCCCATTCAGCAACAAAAACTAAGAGGAAATCGCATATGAAAGTGTTAGCAGCAGCTAAAATCCCAGCTCCATTTCCTGAAAATTCTGAAACCGCTAGCCCCGCCTAATAGTTGGGAACATCTAAATGAAATCTAGTCCGCGGAAAAATATTGGAAAAAAGAACTATACTTGCACAGGTTTCTGAATGGAAATATCGAGGGAAGTACCTAAAGGGAAGGACTTCATCAACATAGTGAAAAGTGTGTCCAAGGACAACAGATATGATAGCCATCGTACGTCCTGCACAAGTGCACATATGCATAATTACTTTTAATTATGGGCAAAAGTTTTCTATTTAAATAGTTTATAGGTTATAATTTTAACAGCCAGAAAGAAGACAATAGTGAGGTGAAAAGTCATGTATGTATGTATGCCAATGGAAAAGAAAAAAGTATATAATCAAAGAAACAAATTGTAAAATGTTTTGGTAGTTAAGAAACCTTACCATGCCATTCCAACTAAAACCCAAACCAGTCTTTATATGTGTTTTGACACTCATCTGCGGATAAGATTTGTTATTTCCATCTAAAAATGAAAATCCAAAATGTGTTCTCAACATGTATGTAAATATTCTTGAGTTAGTCATACAATTTGAAACAATATGAACGTAATTGCAAGTTTACAATGGCGAAACTAACTAACCCCCCACAATCACCCGACTAATTGATAATTCAAAAGCAAGTTTTGTGAGCAAGAAAATGAAGCATTGCGCCTGGGAAAATTGAGAGTTTGGTGGCGGGGAGAGCGCTGCTTGGATGAGTGGGTCTTGGAGAGAGAATTAACGTTCAAAGAGAGCAAATGCGAAGGGGTTTAAGAAGCGGTTTGCAAGCGGGAAAGGGCAACCAAACCGCCTTCTGCTACCGTTATGCCTTGCACTCTCTCTCCCACTTAATATTCATTGTCACTGCTTCTCTTCTCTTCTCTTCTCTTCTCTTCCGTGGATCTCTACTTCCTTCAGCTATCTGGGTATACAGCGGCCTACCAAAAAAAAAAAAAAAAGGAGAAAAAACAAAAAGAAAAAAAGAACTATCATCGGAATTGGATCAGATGGTTTGTCTGGGCTTGATCTTGGGCTTCGAATAATAACATTCTAGTACTTGTTTAGGCCCAAATACTGTATTTTATCTTATTGTGTAGAACAAGGTAACTAGTTGAAAGTCGAAACTCCTATTATAAATAGAGGTGAGTAAGGTGATTGACTGTGCGAATCTTGACTATAAGAGTTAAAAATTATATTTTTACCAATAGTTTCAGCAGTTACTCTAGACTCCACATGCCTTTCACAATTTTTTATTCCTTTCTTTTCTTTGATAAATGGCAAACTTTATTGTTTAATGAAATTGATCATTACATATTGCTCTCGAGAGAGTTCCAAACAAAATGCCTTCCCATGGTGGAGGAGGAGTTTGCAATTGTGGAAGAATATGAGCTAATCTATTACATTCTCTCTTTACATGCTGGAAAGAAAGAGAATCAAAATGACGTTTTT
>BPVZ01000073.1:1378159-1397829 GCA_020521535.1 Rubroshorea leprosula | reverse complement strand
CTAATTAAATTCACCTAACACTAAAATTAATATCAATTTTTATATTTTCACATATACATTTATAATAAAAAATATAAAAATATACTTTTATCTTATTTCATAAAAACACAAAATAAAAAAACCCATGTAAAAAAATACTTCATAGTGTAACCTTCGTGTAAGAACTTTTTCTGTTCTGTTAAAAAAAAAAAAAAAAGAGTTGTTAATATTCACTCGCAAATAAAAAATTAAAGTCCTTTAGTAGCGTATTAATTAAAATGCAGAGCGTCGGGTCAACCTTGATCTCCGACTTAGTAGAAACCATCTAGACAAGAACACTCAATGTTCCGTTGCTTTTTCTGGTGTGCTTGACTTTGACAAAACCACTACCCCACCCTCCGACGAATTTCAATTTTCAAAACGTGACCGACAAACTCAACCCCACCTTTCGATTTCCATTTCCGTAAATAAACATAAAAAACACAATGTGCCCTTATTATATCCCCACTATTTTATCCAACGTAGGTCTCCCCTTAACCTTAATTAAACCACATGGCCGTCAGCTGCCCTACCCTCCTAGTTGATCTCATCTAACCAATTCCTCTCTTTTTTATCCTTTCTCTTTCCTCTTCCTCTTTTTCTCCATTTCCACCAACCTTCCTTGCCTTTCGTCTCACCTTCTCTATATATATAGTTTCTTCTTTATTATTTCACGAGGAGAAACTAGCTTGTTCTAGGAAACATACCAGAAATTAGCATTATTGGGGATAGCTGTTTTCATCTCTCTTTGGTCATATTTGACGCAACTATTTGGATTTGTATTCAGAAGAAAGTTGTGTGTTTGCTCATTAAGTCTTGGTGAAAGTTCCAGAATTCTATACATGGATTACTCTTCTTGGGTGGATACTTCTTTGGATCTTAATTCCAACCCTCGTCGCCTTCAGCCGGTACACGGGAATTCAACGTCCTCTCAAACACAAAAGATGGAAGTCCATAGCAGTTTGATTGAGTTTGAAAGGAAAAGCACGTCTCCAGCCAAACAAGAGGTGAGTTCTCCTCATCTTTTCATCGTCCTAATCTAATTGAATTTGGAATTAATGTTTTAAATGCTTATCAACTCAGCTAAACTCTAGTTAATTAGTTTCATAATTTTATGTATGTTTTGTGAATTTTTTTCCCCCCCTTTTATTTCTTACGTGTTAAGGGTTTTATCTTTACAGACTGCTGAATTAGTAGAAGAACTTAACCGGGTAAGCGAGGAAAACAAGAAGCTGACTGAGATGCTAAGGACCATGTGTGAAAATTACAATGCTTTGAGGAGCCAGTTGATGGACTACATGAACAAGAATCCAGAAAAGGAGCTTAGCCCTTCAAAGAAAAGGAAGTCTGAGAGCAGCAACAACAATGACCAAAACCATGGAATCATGGGAAATTCCGAGAGCAGTTCCACTGACGAGGAATCATGCAAGAAACCCAGATCCGAAGAAGTTGTCAAGGCCAAGATTTCGAGAATTGCTGTCAGGACTGAACCTTCTGATACCAGCCTGGTAAGCTTCAAATTCATCTCTAAATTCATCTCTATTTTGCATAAAATATAAAGATTTTTGCATCTAATTTACATGTGATTAAGCAATTTTAGTATGCAATTTGTAGATTGTGAAGGATGGATATCAGTGGAGGAAATATGGGCAGAAGGTCACTAGAGACAATCCTTGTCCAAGAGCTTACTTCAAATGCTCTTTTGCTCCAAGCTGCCCTGTTAAGAAGAAGGTTAGTGCTAGCACAAGGTCTTAACTTTTGCTCCAAACTGTGTTTGGCCTAACTTCAACTTTTGTGGTAGAGAAGTTGTTTTAGAAAACAGATCACAAGAAAATGTGAAAACTAAAGTATATGTTTTTTTGGGGTTCAGGTGCAGCGCAGTGTTGAGGACCAATGTGTTGTGGTAGCAACATATGAAGGGGAACACAACCATATACCGCCTTCTCAGATGGAGGCGAATTCGAGCTCAAGCCGAGGGGGCATAAGTACTCTTGGTGCAGCCTCGCTCAGCCCAGCCGGACCAACCATTACTCTAGACCTGACCAAGCCTAACCATGGTGATGATGAAACCAAGAAACCAAGAATGGATTCACCAGAAGTCAAACAGTATTTGGTGGAACAAATGGCTTCTTCCTTGACAAGAGATCCCAACTTCACAGCGGCACTGGCAGCCGCCATTTCAGGAAGAATTTTTCCAACAAAATTCAAGTGAATTAGTTAAAAAACCGAGATAGAGAAAATGCGTATTCCCTTTCTTGGTGCTTTTCTTTTTCAAGTTTAGTGCTGGGCAGATGGAAAAAAGGAAAGGGTTCCAACTTCCAACTGAGCATTTTTAGTTCATTAGTCTGTAGTAGTGTTATGAACTTAGATTAATATTTTGTAAATACAAGATCAATTAGAAAAAAAAAATGAAAAAGAGGAACTTCGAAACTGGGATTTTAAATTGTTCTTGTTCAAGGGATTGAATGCAACCACTGGATTTTGAATCTTGGATTCTTGCAAAATACAAAATCAAGGTTTCCAGTTTATTAATTAACGTTAATGTCATAAGAAGCAAAAAGATTATGCTTTGCTTTTTAACAGTTTTAACATTTTGGGTTTTGCTTATCAATAAGAGGTTGTGGTTTTTCATTCTGGATTTTTTTAGAAAAAAGGGTTTAGACAATAGCAGCCTTAAATGTAGCCCAAAATTCACGATTCCGCATTCAAGGTTATGAAAGCAACATCCAAGGTTGTAGGCTTGTAGTTATCTGAAATGAAAGAAGCTTTTCTCATAAAATAAAACAAAACAAGAATCTAAACAGTTCTCTACTAAATGTGTTTGGAGAATGAATCTTGCACGTTGGTCAATCACATATATAAATGCAAAATACTTCTAGATACGTTCAACATGGGAAAACATTTATACACAAACCAGCCCCTGCAACCGATCCACCAAGCCACGCAATGTGTATCAAAATCCCAATAAACAGATAAAGTTGCAACCCCTCCACTAAAAACCCCGATACAGATATCTACGTCCAAAGGAACTCGAGATATCTACAGACCACAGGTCTTATACCAGATCAGTTGTATCCTCAGGTTTTTTCTTCTCGGCCTTCGGTTTGCTTTCATCTTTTTCTCCAGCTTCTGATCCTTTGATGCATTCATGGAATCTGAAGCAACTAATGAGGTGGTCATTAGTTAGACCAGCCACTTGCATAAAAGAGTAAACAACTGTTGGCCCTATGCTTCTGAACCCCCTTCTTACCAGGTCTTTGCTAATCACTTCAGCTTTTGAAGTCTTAACTGGCACCTGCCGTGGATATCGGAATTGACTTACTATTGGCTTCTGGTTTACAAAGTTCCAAATGTACTTGTCGAATGAGCCAAACTCATCTATCACCTGCATTATGAAAGAATTTGCAGCTATATCATACAAGAATAGGTATATTACCTTTAGTTCACATATTGAGGCTTATTGAGAATGATGGTTCCTAGATATTGCATGCTAACTTACAGCTTTCTTAAGCAAGTATCAGCAACTCATTAAGCACCAAAAAGTAAGCATTTTTTGTGCTTTCTTCAATATGAACCAAGTGACCTCCAACAATTAAAAGGTCCTTACCTTGCACATTTGACGTGCATTTTCAATGATGCCTCGAATCTTTAGCTCTGATAGCAGAGAGGTGGCAGGAGTTCCAGGAGCAGCTATCTTTTTCACATTTAGTTTGGAAACAGCACTGGGATCAAATTCCAAAAAGATTTCCCTAGAACATGAAAATGCCACTATTTAAGTTACAGCTAAAAGACTAGCAATGAATTCAAGAGTTGGATGCCAAAATCTTTATACATTCCCAGAGCTGAGGCAGAAAGCACAAGAAAATACATAATCAACCATAGAATCCTCAAGAAAACTACAAAGAATATAATTAGTACCTAAATATATGCCTTTTATTAAGAATGGCAGGCCATGTAAGTTCAGCCAAAGCACCTGACAGGCTCAGCAATTCAAAAAGTTTCCTGTGCTCGCAAAAATAGGTGAAGGAAGTCAATATCTAAAGTTAATGTCCGAATTTGAAACCAAAAGATTGTTGGACATCACAGAAGTACATACTTGTCATCATGAACTGGAATTCCCCATTCTTCATCGTGAAAGGCAGCATAACAAAGATCTTTGAAAAGAAGATAATAAAAGCACTTAGATATGAAAGAAGATACTAAAACTCAATGATACTGCAAGAAAGCAACATATAATTTGTAAAGTTAAAGCATTAAAAAAAATGGTTTTCTTGGGCAGAAACCATGTCAGGAGATCCTCAATCAGTGCTGTGGGAAGAGCTGATACGGAACTGTTAGGAGAGCTACACTTAATTATTAATATATCAGAAGGAGCAAAGCAACTAGATGCCAATCTAGTTGGCATCAATAGATATCCATTTCCTCTATACAAACCAATACTGAATTCACTCTGAACAACTTGTAAGGGAAGTTTTCACCAGTTCTTCTAACCATGTTACTTCAGGAAAATGCATTCAAAAACAGATCTATAAGTTGCCTGATTCACTTGGTTTTAATGTTTTATTATCTTTCATTAGCTATACCAAAGCCATGGAACAAGATTAACAAGTGCAACTCTCATGACAAAGTGCCTGATATCTGCACTAGAAATATCAGAAGACAACATTTTTTATCTGAAAATTTCTTGTTTCTACCTTAATAGTTAGTAGTTAGTACTATTGTTTCTTATCAACCCTTTTTTCCATATTCCAAATTTTAGTTTATCTGAAGGGCAAAACAATGAACAATCATGGTAACGATAAGCAATTTCTTTTAGAAATGGAAGGTTCTGAGGTACTCAGTAGAAAACGAAAGATCATGAGCAAAAATAAGACTGACAAACAGACAAGCCATCCTGTTAAGGCTCATAACTTGTGATATGAGCATGAAGGAAAAGGCAACCCATCCAAAACTAGTTCGAAATAAAAAGCAAGTTAACTCACGATAATTCAGTTGAAATTGGATAAGAAGTGTCAATTCCACTCCCAAATCTATTGTTAGTGGCTAAGCCATGGTCCATGCAAGTCATTGTAACAGATCACAGTCATACAAAGAAAAAGTAAAAAGAGAACAAAAAATGAAGAAGTGGGCTTTTCCACTCAAATGAATATAGATATTGCACTCATAAAACAGAAAACTGTACTTCCTAAGGTTTTCTTCGTTAGCAGAGAACTTTTCTAAACACCATTCTATATTTGTAAACAATTAAGACACAGCTCATCTTCCAGCTGTAAGTACCATGACTAAAAACAAATCAATTTTCTCCTAAATAGGATTCAAGTTGAGCTTCATGTCCTATCTTGTATCATATTCTCTGCAGATTATCCTGTCAACTTCAAGTCAAGAAAGAAGATAAAATACTGAATACAAAAGCCAAAACTATGGTATTTCCCTCTGTTTCAGGAGTTTTATTCCTATTGATGTCCCCTTACAACTTACTTTAAAATGACAATCCACTTCACAAGCCACCAAAGAATCAACTGATTCTTCCCAGCATATTCACTGCCCACTCTTAGTTGCTACTTGCTAAGACTAGTAGTACCACATAAACTAAAGTAACCAGGAGAACCACTTCAGCAACATTAAGACAATGATGTACGAGATTCAAAAGAAAATAAAATAACTCATCTTTTAAGACTAGGACCATTTCATCAAATGTCTCCTAATTGAATAAGTAACCAAAAGGCTTTTATTAAGTTAACGTGAAAATAAGACCAATTCCATTGGGGACTGTTACGACCAACCCCTCAATGGAAATCTTATCCACTGTTAGACTACTATGAAGTAGAAATTAGAAAACTCTTTATGACATCCCACAAAAAGGGTGAAAAATCAGTTGCCATTATCCAAACCCCATAAATTGACTTAGGTTCCTATGAATCCTATCAGCTTCATTTCTCCTCACAATTAATCAACACACAGCCTCACTTCACTCCCTAATAAACAAAAATGATCTCCTAAATCCTTATCAATATCCATTTATACTAGATAAATCGAAGTTTCTTCTTCTCAAAACCAAAAGATAGAATAGAACTGAACATAATTAACATCTTTTTTCTAATGAACTCTATATCAAAAAAGCTGTATGTGCTTTCAATCAAAACTAAACAAATTAGAAATAAGAGCTGAATTCATTACACTGAGAAACCAGAAAAGACTAGAGTACCTGTATTTGGTGTGACCCAGGCACACCTTTTCTTCCCCTCTATAAAACCATCTGAGTCCACCAATTCACTCTGACTCTTTTCCACCTTCATCCCACACTCATCTTTCTCCACTTCCCCCTCACATTGCTTTCTCCTTACCACAACACCGCTCCGCCGCCCTACCCTCGCCCTTCCACTCGATGAAGAGCCCGAAGAAGATGCTCCGTCAGAAGAGTAGGAAGCGTTCATCGAAAAGTTAGTCACCCGCCCCTCCCGTTGCTGCCTCATAATCGATGAAGTCAAGGACGATGATTGAGGCTTCGGCGCTGGACTTTTTGGACTTTGTAATTCTTTTTCCTTAGCTCCAGTTTCCTGTACCGGCTTTTCAGGTTTCTTGACCGATTTTGGCGCCGGTTTCCGCGGCGCCTTGTTGCCTGCCGGACCCAGAACGGACCTAGCCTCCACCTCCGTCGCTATGTTCACTAACCTGACCCGGGGTGGGCCCGACATTTTCCCCTCAATTTCTTCTTCAATCTCAAAAATCCCCGTAAAAGCTCCCAATCTATAGCTTCAGACTGCACTGAAAATTTTAACAAAATTCCCAAATGACCCAACGCTATAATCTTTCAGAATTCACGGTTCTAGGGTTAACCCTGAACTGAAATGAAGAATATCAATGCAGTAATTTGTTTGATATCAGTGAAGTGGAAAGGAAAAGAGGTCAAGAGTTATTTGGGGTGAGTTAGTGCTGCGGAGTGAGAATGTCATCACTGTAGAAAAGCTAAAAGGATGAAAATTGGATGCTGCATTGCCGACATAGAAGTTCAGAAGACATATCTGGAAGTGGTTTTAGCGAAGTTTTTCTGATGATGGTGTCGTTTCTTGGCTGTTTGGGTCGAGGGAAAGTGTGGGAAAATGCGGAGAGAAAATGAGTGGGTTTTTCTTGGATGTTGTTGGGGAAACGGGAGACGGGGAAGGGAAACAACCAGTCACATAATGCCACGTCAATTGGGCTTGTTTGCGAAAACGTTATTTCAGTTCGACCCGACACGGAACCCGAGTTTCTCTCCAAAGTCCAAAGTCCAAACTGTACCACTTCTCATGTCTCAAAATTAATGTCACCTTTTGCCTCCAAACTCTTAAGTATGTTTCCATTAGGTTCTTAAACTTTATTTTGTTTCATTTAAATGGTATAATCTTAGGTTGCCCTTGGGGTTGCCTTTTTTACTTTGTTTTTCAATTTATTATAATTAAATTTATTTTAATTAATATTTTATAAAACTTAGTGATCATATAAATATATAAAACTATTTTAAAGTAGTTATTAAATAATAACATAATTTTTTAAAAAATTAAATACTAAAAAAATCACAAATATAGCATTTTATAACAATTTTAAATAATTTGGAGTGTTAAGGTCTTTCATAGTTTCATGAGACCATTATATTGTGCTGCCTATATTGTAAGTTAAAAACAATTTGTTTTTTTTTTTGGCCATCCAGTTAAAAATAATTTGAAATGTTATTAAAAATAAAAGTTTATATAGATTCATAAATTTTTATAAATGAGAAATGATTTGATAATAATAAATTACTCTTATTCTTCTTCTTATTATTATTACATTTACATGTTAAGATTTATTGATTCTTTATACTCGATTAGAAATATTATTTTGTTTTGACATAAAATAAAATATTTATTTTTTTAATATTAAATTACATAAAAAAATAATCTTTTTATATTTTTTTAATTTATTTTACTTATGTATCATAAAACTTAAATTAACAACTTTTCATTAATTTACTTATTATACCTGTTCATTTTATATTTTATCAAGTAACTTATATCTTATCAAAGATCCATGTTTATGTGTGTGTATATATATATATATATCTCATCAATTTTTAATAAAAAAAACATATCTCTCGTTAATTTACCCAAACTCTAAAATTTTGTAATGCATTTTGCCGATAAAGAAATACTAGTTACAAAAAGCTACTAACAGACCGACTTATCCAAACCACCTTCCACACATTGAAATCCCAACGTCAACCGAACTGAAATAACAGCTGCAGATTCCATGGCTACACCTTTGCTACCCAAAACCATCCCTCCATCCCTCAAAAACCCGCCTTCACTTCCATCTGCCCACCGCACCTGTATCCCCAAACCTCTGTTCTTTAGCTCTATAGATCCTCCTCCACGCACCAAAACACCAAATTTCCAAACCTTTGCAAAGAAGAAGAACCAATGGCTCGACCCTTTTGACTATGGAGATGACCCCAACATGGAATATGGCTCTTTATTCGCTGATGGTAAGCAGGAGGAGGATCCAAGACCTCCGGATAACCCAGATAATCCCTATGGTTTCTTAAAATTTCCCATGGGGTTCAATGTGGAGGTGGCATCATTGCCATTGAAAATAAGAGGTGATGTTAGGAGGTGCTGCTGTGTAATTTCTGGGGGTGTCTATGAGAATCTGTTGTTTTTTCCTGCTATTCAGTTGATCAAGGACAGGTATGCTCAAATGGGTCTGAAATCGAGCTCTTATTTGCTTTTAATCACCTCTTCATTTCTCAGATATTTCACATTGATGATACTGCTTTTTGCTCTTTTCCATTCAGGTATCCTGGTGTTCAAGTGGATATATTGGCATCCGCTAGAGGGAAGCAAACTTACGAGTTGAACAAGAATGTGAGATGGGCTAATGCTTATGATCCTGATGATAATTGGCCAGAACCGGCCGATTACACTGACATGATTGGAGTTCTAAAGGTTTGCTGGGTTTTCCCTTGTCCTGCGCCTTCATTTTGAGGCTTATATTCTGTTGTAGTAACTTAGTTCAATGGAAATTCCGGTTCTTTCAATTTGAGTGTATCAAAATTCACATAATTACAAAGATTAGGATGCTTCCTTTTTCAGAACATAGTGAAAAAAAAAAAACAAATAGTCTACCTATGTTCCGCTTGTTAAAAATTCTAGGTGAGGAGATTTCAGCTGATTACCAACAAGTGTTGTATGCAGCATTGAATAGCTACAAAGTAAACTTGTGTTTATGAAGTTGTTTATTATAAAGGAAGGTAGTTGTGTTCTGAACATGGGCATCTTTTATCTTTCACCCACAATGTATCTTAACATTCTAACTGGAGTCTGTTTACTTTTGGCATATTTAAGATTTTCAAGGGATACCAATTTGGGTTATGTTGCCATGCATGTTGCCCTGTTCTTGCAGAATAGGTACTATGACATGATTTTGTCAACCAAATTAGCTGGAATCGGTCATGCAGCATTTTTGTTGATGACATCAGCTCGGGATAGAGTCAGCTACATTTACCCAAATGTGAATGCAGCAGGAGCGGGGTTGCTTCTATCAGAAACCTTTACACCAGATAGTTTGAATCTTTCAGAAGGGGGATATAATATGTGAGTTTATGAATGTAAATGAATTGAACAGTTATATCTATAGTACATTGGACTGCAAGAGGATCAATTTCCACTTTTTAAGTATGTTTTACTTTATAAGCAGCTCTGAACCTTGCATCAAAGAGCTAGTTACCCATTAACACATGCACACACCCAGAAGAAGAAAATGATGGTTAGGAAGGAATTATGTTAAATTTTCCTAGTCTCAAACGGAATTCTATGATATAGGTACTGTCAGATGGTTGAGTGGCTGGGGAGACCATTTCGCAGCGTCCCAAGGCAACCTGTGCCCCCATTGCGAGTTTCTATTTCAAGGAAGCTGAAGGAGGTTGTAGCAGAAAAATATCAGAAAGCTGGTGCGGAGAAAGGAAAATATATTGTAATTCATGGAATAGAATCAGATTCTAAGGCTTCAATGCATTCCAGAGGTGATACTGATTGCTTGCTTCCTATTGAAGTATGGGCTGAAATAGCTGAGGGTATAAGGTATGGTATTTTACTGAATTTTCTTCCTTATAACTGTGTCACAGAATCTAGCATGATAGGTAAAAATCATAGTGCATTGAAGAGATGACAAGCAATCAAGTAACTGTCACTGCTTTGGATGACTTTTTTGGCCATCCTGCTTCAGATAATTGTTAACCTTATTGTTTATATATTATGGAACAGTGGAATTAGGCCAGTCTTTGTCATTCCACATGAGAAAGAAAGAGAAAACGTAGAGGATGTAGTGGGGGAAGATGCAAGTATTGTGTTCATCACTACCCCTGGACAGGTATGCTTTACCTTTTACACTCAAATTTGTTACTATGTTACAATGCCTAGTTGAGACTCTACTTTTGCTAGTGGACTTTGTAACACTACCTAACATGATACTTAACCCATTTCATTGCAGTAGCTAATGAACATGGAATGCCTTTAAGATACTAATGTTTCAAATCTAACATTGGCACTGTTTGTTTGTTCGTTTGTTTTTCTATCTGCTTTAGCTTGCTGCTTTCATTAATGACTCAGCTGGGGTGATCGCTACAAACACAGCAGCTATCCAACTTGCAAATGCACGTGAAAAACCAAGGTATGGTTCATTATTAATCAAACCTACCAGTTTGCTAAATCAATATTTAGTCAAATCTAATATCTGCTACCCAATTTTGCAATTGCAGCATCGGTTTGTTTTGCTCTAAACAGAAGGCAGACATATTTGTCCCTAATGCTGAAGAGAAGAAATGTACCATTATTTCATCAAAGACTGGAAAGTTGATAGATATTGATGTTGGGGCTGTTAAACAAGCAATGCAAATATTTGATGTTTCCCTAGCTCTAGTGTAGTTAGAAGGTATCACCAATATCATTCTTTTCCCATTGTCTTTCAATCCTTTGTTTCTTGTTTTTCAGTTTCTGACCTAATTTGTTTCTCTATAGTTGCATATTCATAAGTGAGTCGATAATAAGTCGACATATTCATGTCTTAATAAGATTTGTATTTTGCATTTTAACAGAAAATTCATATTCCTGCTGTTTGAGACTGTTGGGCATATAAACCTTGCAAGTTATTATTAAAAAAGCAAGGATTAAAAGGTGAAAGCCTGAAACCTTTCACACCAGGTTGAACTGCAACTAAATTATTCAACAGACATTACAAAATGTTAATGACATTAAACAGACACCTAGAGCATAAAAAGAATAAGACCTGGTGAGGAACAAAGTTAGATGGAAGTAAAAAAACAAGAATTTCAAATGAAGATGTCTTCCGGCTAAAATAAAGATACAGAAAGCATCTTTGGCCAGCTTTTTCAGCCAAGCCCCTGATTGGTCAAGCTATAAGTCTTGTAATCAAGAGAGAGGCTTTGCACGGGTAGCTGGAATTTCAGTTGATTCCAGATGGATCATAAACACATAGCCAAGTGACCAGAGGAGAATGTATTGCAAAGGTACCCAAGACCAACAGGCAAGAAGACTCAAAATGCTTCCAACATATTGAGGATCCTTGATATACCCGAATGGAAATTTTGTTACCCAGGGAATATTCTTTCCAAAACGAACACCATAATAAGTGCCAGATTCACCAAGCAACTGATAGACCCTGCAAAACAGCATTCCAGTTCAGCATAGGAAGGTATAGGATCAAAAAACAGCAACCTAATGCCATGGCAGTAACCAACAACTCGACGGCCAGAACAACACTAGATCTAAAGTGCAAAAGCCATGTCTTACATCCAGATCAACAGAAAAGTTGTTCACATATATGTTTTTGACTCCTGGTAGTACAGTCTGAAGAAGAACTTAAATATTCATGGATAAGCAGTTATTCTCCTAAAATGGTCAAATTACAGTTTTGGACCTCATTTTCTAGGCATGAGTATTTTGAATTCCTTGAATGCTCTGAACTATCATTGCAATAATATCCTTGCAATGAATGATTTGACATCATCATAATCAACATAGATACATTCAAAACATAACAGCTGTTGGAGTCTTCTTTTCATTGTTTCTGTTGGAAAAGAAAAAGGATGAGGAAGTACGAACCTAATGAAGAAAGTATTGAAAATGATTTCACTTCTACTCATGCAAAAGCAACCTTAGAAATTGTAGAGTCTATTAAATTTAGTTGTGTTGCAGGTCACCCTAGAAGATCCTTAAGCCTCATTGGCATGCAACTCCTATAAAACATGTCAATCCTCAAGTTCTATACTATAATACTATATTATCTGAGGACGTCATTAACGAAACTAAAACAAGCTTATGGAGCATTAGACTAAATGGTTCTGAAGCAAACAAGCTAAAAAATGGTTGCCCCACAACTTCCACAAACTTCTGACAAATAAAAATAATTTAAACCTCGAATTTTTTTTTTTTCTCTTTTGGTGTTACAAAAGAATGCAGTTTTCATCCCTCTGGAGAACCTAAAAAAGATCACTCTAAGGGGCTTGAGTAACCAACCCATCCTATTGAAACCCCTCAAGAGCCTACGTATTGTTTGGATAGAAAATAGTAAAGGGAAGGGAAGGGAGGGGAAGGGAGGGGAATGGAGGGGAAGGAAAGGAAAGGGAAGGGAAGAAAATGGAAGGAAATTATTTGTGTTAATTTTGTTTGGATAAATAAAAATGAGGAAGGGAAAGGAAAGGGAAGGAAAGGGAAGGATTGTATTTTTTATGTTTGGATAATTAAGGTAAAAGGAAGGGAAAGATTTAAATTAATTTTAAATTTACAAATTTATCCTTTAAAAAGGATAAGGACGGTAATAGATAAAAAAGTTAATTCTGTAATTATATTTAATTTAATTTAAACAGTACCTGCAATCCCTCCCAAGCCCCCAAATCAGAAGGATTGCAAATCTGCAGAATTGAGAGTGGTTGGAGGGAGTCGGAGTCCGTCGATCTCCCTCCCCTTCTCCCTCTTTGAAAACCCAAACAGGAGAAAGGGGACAACCTCCCCTCCCTTGTCATCTGTCTCCATCCCTTCCCCTCCCTTTCCGTCCAATATCCCCAATCCAAACAATACGTACATATCCTCCACCCATGAAGGCAGAAACATCCAATCAAATAAGTTCCCAAGAGCTCAGAAACATAAATGCAAATACCGAATCCACAAGGTTCAAAACTGTAATCTTGAGAAAGGAGACCAAATAAAAACTAAAACTAAATCAACCCAAATAAAAACCCAGGTACAGAATCTGACTAAATAGCAACAGGACATTGCAGATGCATATATAGATACGAGTAGAACTGATATTGACCGACTTACCTGAAGTTGAGGAACTGACCAAAGGCAATAAGGGGCCAGAAGTAGAGGGGCGGAGGCCATGAGAGAGAAGACACAGAAAAGAGAGAGATGAACTGCACCAGCTTCAAGAAATGCGAGACGAGTGCCATCACCCTTGATGGATCCCTTCCTCTCCCACAAAGGTTGACCCATGAATGCGGATTTGTCCACAGCCAGTAGTAGAACGGGAATGGCGCCAGCACCCCAATGGCTGCCAGCAACCCCATTTTCTCCGGTTCACTTTGGAAAGAATTCGTCAGTCCGGCGATGAAAGTGCTGGTTCTGACGGCGGCGGGAAGCGTTGTTTAGCAGCCAATTCATCGTTTCCGTGAACATGATAAGAGTAGAGAAGATTGGGCTTGATGATGGGGCTTCTTTGGGTTGAAAATAATATGGGCCACAATTCATGTTATGGGCTTCAGGCTTACTTTTTTTTTTTTTGGTAACATGGGCTTCACGCTTGCTAAGAGCCTAAAGACTAAAGTTATTTTGTGTACAAAGTCCATGTTCTTATACAATCATTGGCATATTATGCATATAGTCCTCTGGTTTGTTTGTTTGTTTGTTTTTTTTTTTTTTAATACTGTACTTGTATATTTGGATAATTTTTTTTTTATAGTATACAAATGGTGGAGCAATTTATTTATTTTTTCTCTTATATGTATATTTTTTGTTAAGTAGTTTCGTTTTACCAAAAAAATCAATTATTATTTAGGCCAAAGCCCCTATTTGCACCTTTCATTTATTTTTTTTTCGTGGTCAAACACCTTTCAGAATTTTTTCTCCCTATTCACACCTTCCATTTTTCAAAACCCGTGAAAAACTCAATATTTTAACGAACCGTTACGGCACCGTTAAAAACACACGATGTGGCACCCAGAAATTGACGTGGCACATGCGGCGTTTCCTTGTTCGTTATGTTCAGACGTGGATCTGCTTTTTGATGATGTGGCTTTTTTTTTTTGCACACGTGGACACCGCATGTGCAGTGGGACCCACTGCACAGGACTTTTCCCGCTTGTCCCTACATCCCCACCAAAAAAAAAAAATTTAGGGGGGTTCCTCTTCGTGAGGAACCCAGATCGAGTTCAAGCTGGGTTCCTCCGAAGGAACCCGATCTGGGTTCGAGCTGATCGGAAGTTAAGCAAATCGGAAGTTCTCCTCACCAAAAACAAACAGAAACAAAATCCAAGAAAATAAAACTAATCCAACACGATACAGGAAATAAAACTAATCAAAGAAAGATAAAATAACCCAACTTTGCAACCAAAGGAACCCAGATCGGGTTCCTGCGGAGGAACCCAGCTCGGGTTCCTCGCCGAACCCAGAGCTGGGTTCCTTGTGAGGAACCCGATCTGGGTTCCTCGTCGTGAGGAACCCAGCTCGGGTTCCTCACAAGGAACCTAGAGCAAATTTTTTTATTTTTTTTTTTTAGTTAACCCCCTTCTTCAAAAAAGGCTTCCCCTTTGGTTTCTTACGGGCCCTTATTGGCCCGTTCATTTTTTGGTTGCTCGTTATTCCTTTTTTTACGGTTCCGTTACGGGGGGTTTAAATTTTTGGTTTTTTTTGGGTTTTTGAAAGTTGAAGGTTTTGATTGGGGAGAAAAATTTTTGAAGGTTTTTGCCCCGGAAAAAAAATAAATGGAGTGTGCAAATAAGGGTTTTGGCCTATTATTTATAGACCATGAGAAAGCATTGCCTAAACATACATATTGCATAATAAAACTAGGACAATTAAAAATAATAATAATAAGAGAGAGTAATAGTCTGCTTTCCTTATGAACGAGTTTTTGAGTTTATGAGAGATTAATAAAAAGTTGATTCCTCATGTATTTTTAATCTTGGTATAAATAATTTGTATTTGACTAGGTAGATGTGGGTTTGGTACAATACACGAAAACTAATCTATAAAAATACTTGACTGCTATACCAAAATCCCGACCAACTTCTCAATGTGTGTATAATTTTATTTTTTATGCATTAAATGATTAAATTATGTCTTTATTTTTTTAAAACTCTCTTTATTTCAGCAACGAGTAAATAATTCAGTAGTTATTTTCTTTCGTTTAAAATAAAATATCTTAAATTCGAATTGTATGATATACAAACGAGACAAGATAATGGATGAGAGATAGTTATCTCTTATTTTGCAACTAAGATAATAATAAAAAAAAAAAACTCTCTTTATTCCTTATAATGTTTGAATTTGAAATTTTAAACATAAAAATCGAACTTTAAAATATTGAGACATTTTTCTAGAATATCTTAACTGAGCATGAGTCTATCTTTCCTAATTAAAAGAATGAAACACAATAAAGAGCCAAATAATAACCAAAGAATTCAATCTGCATCCATTATTATTGCTATGCAAGAGACCCCACTATGAAAGTGTCTTAGTAAAATCTTGAATGAAGAAACTTCCACTCTTCGCCAGTACGGCACCAACATTTTCCTTTTTCTTCTATGCAACTATTTTATCTATTTAGCCAAACATTATTCATTAATTAATTACATAAGTATTGGGCAACACAACAAAATTAAGGGACCACAAAGTTCTCTTAATTAGGTTTATGGACCACTAAACCCCCATGTGATGATGATGCCAAGTGCCAATTAACTGATTAAGCCGATTGCTTTCTCAATAATTATCAAATGGTTTGTTTGTTTATTAACATATATAATACTTCTTCTTTTTTCTTTAAAAAAAAATTTAAACCAAAGATGCATGTCTATGTGCAATGTTGCTATTGACAGGTTGCAGCCTTGGAACATTGAGTCTCATTTATATTCCCCATTTGTATATTTGTTTATGTATTTAATATCCCAACATTCTTTAACCTAGATTATTGCTCTCAATTTTTTATTCTTCAATATTACATCATGTCTTGGATTTTTCTTTTAAAACACTTTATCTTTTTTGGGTACATTTTAAAAAACTTTATTAGTAGGTGATATATGAGATTAATCTATACACCACAGATTAATTATTTTAAGTAGACCTCTTTAAACTAATTAAAGACAAACTAATTAAAGACAAACCATTAAACCATCCAAACTATGTTTGGTACATTTATAATAAAGGTTATACAATAAGGATAACTTATTTTTCTAAATCAATTTTTATGAAAGACTTA
The DNA here is from genome assembly GCA_020521535.1 of Rubroshorea leprosula. Taxonomy (NCBI): domain Eukaryota; kingdom Viridiplantae; phylum Streptophyta; class Magnoliopsida; order Malvales; family Dipterocarpaceae; genus Rubroshorea; species Rubroshorea leprosula. Next base: position 1,381,308 of record BPVZ01000073.1, on the reverse strand, counting down.
AACTCTTTAATTAATGAAATAATTTTTAGAGTAGATTTAATTTAAGAAAAATAAAAGAATATCGCATCCTTCCATTTTCTTCATTTTTCCTTTAATTTTTTTAACCAAATAAAAAACTTTTTTTCTCTCCCTCAAGCCAAAAATACTCCTTGACAACTAAAATACCTTTCTTTAAAAAAAAAAAAAAACACACCAACAACAAGAAAATCCACCCACAATAAGAAAAGGTTTGGTGAGTATTATCCATGGTTTTTTTTTTTTTTTTTTTAATTTTTAATTTTTTTAATTTTCTAGTTGTTTATTTATCACACTTAATTAAATTATAAGAAACCAAGAGATAATTTCAAATGCATAAGACACAATGAGAATCTAGATAGGATTCTACATTCATTGGTACGTGTCCCGGGACACATGTCTGAGCTAGAAAGAAGCAAAAACCAAAAGAAAGAAAATAACTAGGAGAAAGGATATTACGAAGGGCAGGAACCCCTATAATTCAATTCAACGATTTATAATTCCTGAAGTGAAACCTTTCTTCCCAAATTCATTTAGTGCACCAAAAGATGAGGAGTCTAGCGGAATTAACATTCACTAATTCCAAAACTTCAATTCTAAAATCATGTTAAGGATTTAAACCTCTGAAATAGTCAAGTGTTTTATTTTTGTTACCAATAAAAATATAAAATCAATATTATTAAAAATTGAAAACTTAAGTATTAGGTCAGGAAATTGAACTTAATCATATACATACAAGTTAATTGAACATACCAAGCCGATAAAAAAATTAAGGATATCAACCCATAGGAAAACCAAAGAAGAAACAGGAAGAAAAAAAAAAAAGAAGAAGAAAGAAAGAAAGAAAGAAAGAAAGTAGAAGTTTGATTTAATCCATACATTTTGCATAATGTAAAGCAGCTGCACAGGGGACTTTGCATCAATTCCTGTGCATTTCCCTTCTGTGGTTCAAACAGTCCCACAATATCTGTAACTGCATTCTCACTTTTCAAGTAATAATAAATAAGATGAGAATCATTCTTCATCTCTCAGCATGCATGCTTATGCTTTGTGGATGAGATTGCTTTGATTCTAATTAATTAGCATATGCTCTTTATTATACAAAGGTCCAAATAATTCCCGGCTAATCAATCTTAGATCTGCTTTTTAAATAAAACCATATATGCTCAGAATCTGAGATGATTAATATCGATAGTAAAAGTATAATCTCTAGCAAATATACCTACTTGGCCTTCACCTTTATAGCTAAAATCGAATGCATTATTTACCTGAAAATAGATTCATATTAGATTTTGAATGGACAGTTGGGAGGATAGTAACCACACGAGTACAAGAAGCAAAGGGTTTGTTTGAATTTAGTATCCATGAAAAAGGTAGAAAGAAAATTCTAATTCAAATGAAGGAAAGGGTTACAAGGGAATCAAATATTTCTGCGGCAATAGTTTACCACAACAAGAATATGCTTTAACCTAATTATATCCTCTCATCTTTATCACATTTGAAATTCTAATTCAAATGCCCAATTGCGCCTCAGCATGAGGTGTGAATTGTTAGAATAGAAGCAATCAGAAGAGTAGAAGAAGATGCCTCTTTTAAGGAGGCGATTTGGGAAGATTGCCTACTCAGTCACTGCCCTAGAGACCTACAGAACGAATTTCTCGTGTTAAAGATCTTGAGAGAAGTAAATTTTGGTGCCTCTTTTTTTTATGGTAGATATGACAATCGACTAAACTGTATAAAAGAGGATAACCTTTCAATATATCTTCCTCATCTTTGTGAATTTGAACTTGATACTTCCAACTTAGAAGGATCAACTTCAAACCATTGAACTGTTCTACAGACTAGTACTGCTGCCTTTATTAACTATGAACTCTCCATTCACCTGAATGGAATTGACAGCTTGTAGTGGCCTAATTGAGAAACCAATACATTTTCCATTTAGAAAGTTTCTATCATGGAAGAAAGGAAATGGGACACCCAATTCATATAAAGTTGCGTGTCTTTATTTGCAAAAACCAATTCTAGAGCAAAACGACATGGGACCTGGGTCCCCAGTGTTGGCAAGGTTGAATCAGAGGTTGGATTGTCTTGAGAAGACAATTGTACTGGATTTCACTAATCAAATGATAGAGGAGTCAAGTATTGATCAAGGGTGAGATGTTGTGGTCAGTGTTTTCACTTCCCCCACATTTTTTGAATGCCTAAATTCTTCCTTTCGCTTCTAGGACTATTTGCTTGTCACAGTCGTAGTAGTATTACACCACACACCACCCCTGCCACAAAATATAGGGTTAACTTTCTAAGAAGAGGGTAATTCAAGAGATCTTGTGCGTTCTTGCACCATCATGTTACAAGTTTGAGGGGCAATATCAGTAGCAAAGAAAAGAAACTAGACATAAATCAGCTTAGATTTCAATGCAACGGAAGAGGTCCCAGGCCTTTTCAACATCCTACACCTGTCCTTTGTGCTTTTAAATAGTACAAGATAAATATCATATATAACATCAAATATGATATTAAATACAAGTATCATGTTGGTCATCATCTCTATTCATAACACCCCCACATGTCTACCTAATAGAGTTGTAAATTAATTAAGGTACGCATTATGTGGCTAAACTCCTCCCAGACAAAAAAGACTAATAATTCTAATAGTTTCTATGGGGTCCTAAGATTGCCTCTAATTATTGAGAGGTTTTAGAAAAGAATTTCAACTTATAATAAGATTAAAAGAATCCAAATCCCTTTCCCTCCTAATCTCCTCTCCATATATGTACACAAAATAATTAGCTGTAGAAATTGCACATGATGAATATTTTCTATTTTATAAGGCAATAATGATAGCGAGAAGCTCTTTATCTCTGCTATTTTATCACACCAAAAGAACACAAGAAAGTATATACATGTTGTAGGGTATGCACAGTCACGGAGAGAATGTGAAGGACTATAATTTATCCACTGAAACCGTTAAAGCTGCCACATCAGCATATCTCTCCTTATATATAAGGAGGTAATGGGGATTAAACCTAAGAAACACAGCCAAGAAGAACAAAGGGTTGACTGTGTCTCAATAGCTGATCTCTCTATCTCTCTTTCTCTTTCTCTTGATCATTTATCTTCCTTTGCTTAGATTT
>BPVZ01000073.1:1361121-1373683 GCA_020521535.1 Rubroshorea leprosula | reverse complement strand
AAAAAAAAGGAGTAATTATTATAATTTCTTTCCAGGAAAAGAAATCCACCTTGCTATAATTCTTGATCAAGCAATAAGAAAACAAAAAACAGAACCAGCAAGTTATAGCGTAGAGATCTCAGGTCTTCTAATATTTTATAAGGTTAATGAAACTATCCATGAACACTCACCAGAGGCAGGCTGGATCATCAAATCAGTCAGTTTAGAGAGCAGATTGCATTATTATCAAAAAGAAAAAGCAAAAAATGTTAGTGTACCTTAAAGATCCTTCAAATAAAAAAGGACTTTGGGGAACAACAGCAAAATGTGCCCGAAGATCTCTAACAGGAACATTGATTATGTTGAGCCCATCAACCAAAATCTGTCCCCTACATATTGGGTTCAGGCGGAAAAGAGCATTCAGGATGCTAGATTTTCCAGCACCCGTTCTTCCAACAATTCCAACCTGATTGAACATGTTGAAACATCAGACTGCTATTAGGAATTCATATCCAAATCAAATACCTCTAGTCATAGAAATCTTTGGTAAGCAAATCAAAATTAAAATAGCACTTACGTGTGTCCCTCCTGCAATTGTAAAAGTGATATCATCCAAGGCAGCTGGCAAGGACGGCATAAATTTCATGGTAACATTCTGAAACTCAATAACTCCTTGCAATGGCCAACCGGGATAGAGAGACTGGCATCCCTGGAGTTCCTCTTGGGGCACGTCCATGTACTAGAAAGAGTGAAATTGGTTTATAATCAATAACAATAAATAGAAATGAATGAATGTACCAATATATATTCATACCTCAAGAGCTCTCTCAATGGAAACCATTTCTTTCTCTGTTTCAGTAAAACTTGTCAAAAAGGATCCCAGCAAAGAAACAGCCGGAGCTGCATATGAGAGAGCCAATCCTACCTATAACAGAATAAACCATCCAAAAAGTCATCAAGTTGGTTTCCAAATATAAGAAAATGATTAAGAACCTATAACACTTGAATATAAATAATGAATATGTTCAAAATTCAAAATAAACGGGAGATGACAATACCAGCCCTGGGGTACCAAAGCTAATGGGTAAACTTCCACGAGATCCAATGACAGCCATCACAGCAACAAATGAGATTATGAATGATGCTAATAACTGAAAAAAGACACTGGAATTGTTAAAAAGAATCTTATATTGAAAGTTCAGATGACATCCAAGAGAAAAAGTCTCTCTGTCAGGCAATGGAAAGAGATTTTGCTAGATGATTCTGGGTCAAGGTCAGGGGTTCAAAACTTTCAATGCTAAGCAACTTTCTTTTTCAATAGAGAAAAAAAAATGAATTAGATGGAAATGAAAAGGATTTAGCATCCATAGCTAAAATATATCAAATTGTACCTGAAGATGCAGGGAAAGCCACAAACTTGCCATTAACTCTGAGTAAGAAGTTCTCTGATACAGTGCCACAAGCTCAGTGAATCTAGCCAAGAAATAGTCCTGTCGACATCCAGTCCTAACTGTCACTATCAGTTTTCAATTTTCAATAACTCATACTTATCAGAGTCATCAACTATGCTGAGCTTGAATGTATTTGAACTTCAAACCAAACTTGAATTCCTTAGAACTGCTTAGGTTTGATAATTATGGATGATGCAAGCAACCAAATTTGTGAAACTCAACTGTGTTTTCAAGCTTCTATTGATATTGGGATGCATCAACATGAATTAAGGATTGATACATAGTTAAAGTCTGAATTATGTACCATGCAGAAAAGTATCAATACCCTGCCTAAAAGTATTAACTAAATTCAAAATTTTCATTATTGCAGATTTAGTATCGACCAACAAATCAACCATCTTCACCCACAATAAGTGCAAAATCAAGGTCAGACTAATTTCCTGATGGAACAAATTGCTTGGTGCTTCACTGAGAGACAAAATGTAAATAAAAATTTTACCACAATGGTCCTAAAAGGCAATTTATAGATAAAAAGAAAATAGCAAAGTGCTCCCTTTTTTGTTTTTTCTTGGCCCAGGCAAAGCAATACATTTAGGCAGGCTAGAATAATATGAGGCAAGATGTTTGATATCCTAATATTTCATGGAAGTAAAGCATCTAGATGCCTTACTGAGCATGTTCAAAAAATGGCAGCCATCCCATGCCATAAGGTTGAACATATTCTATTCTCCTTATTATACTATTTTATTTAAATAGAAGGTTGTAATACCAAAACAGGTAAAGGAACAACTAGAAGACCTAATATCTCAATGCAAATACCAATAACCAGTAATTCACACAGCAAATATTTACCTCAGACTTGAAAGCCCGTATGGTTGAGGATCCATCTAGTGTCTCTGTGAAGGATGCATATATTGGTGAACGAGAGACACTGTCCAACCTTCTTAGTTCCCTTGATGTTGATCTGTAAAAAAACTACAGCAGTTTTGAGTAGTAGAGTGCCCTGAGTTGATTATTCCCTCAAACAAAAAAATAGACATGTCAAACAATCTAATTGATTTTGTTTTGCTACATTTGGGCTTAAAATCAGCCATATTAATGTTTAAATTTGGGTCGAGTTTACTGCACAATTTGGGCTAGCCTAACATAGAAATTGGGATGAGACTAAAAAGTATTTATGTACTAACCTGATAAATTATGGACACCCTAATCACAAAAAAAGCTAGGATAGTCAGATTTGTTTCTATCACATAAAAAGCCTTCTAGGATTTGGAATTCTGGAAAGATGTTCAGATAAAACACGTAGTTGTTAATCTCAGCAGTTGGTTTTAGGACTTTCTATCTATAAAAATATCTTTCTAGACCTATCCTTCTGCAATAATCACAAAGAACAGTGCATATTCTACCCAGTGTCAGGAAACACAACAAAGACAATTTACTCATTTTTTCAAGAAATTCACTTTTAAGAGTATCAATACAAAAATACTCAAACAGATACCTGTAACTTCGTGTAGATGTACCAAAATGGCAATAGCAGAAGCAAGAAGAAAACCTACAATTACAAATCACCAAAAACCACTTCAGAAAATGGTTCACCATAGAAGACAACTAACAAATTAGGATTTCCAAAGACATAAAGCAAGGTGATGAATTCCAACAGCACCTGAACATATGACAAAACCACTGCAATACCCAACAAACCAACAAAATTAGCAAGAAGGATGTTGAGAATGAAGGGAAGAGAATCATCGATCACATAGAGATCTGAAGAGAACCTGCATGATAAAACCACATATGATATATAAAACAAAAACACTATAAATCTCTAAGAAGGGTCTCATTCCAACCTGTTAAGTATTCTTCCACATGGTGTTCGGTCAAAGAACTGGACAGGTGCATTAATTAGCCGATTAAGCAGTGTATTGTGCACCTTAACTGCTGCTTGTAATCCACCAAATGCAAATGAAAATGCCCTCACCAATGTCAAGGAGGAATTTACAACGCAAAAGATGCAGAGTACAATCTGCATGCAAATTAACAACTTGATCCACTCAACTTCTAAAAATTGAAAAGTAATGCTGTACTGAGCTTAGTGGAGTACCTTGAAGGTGCTGGATTATAAATTTAAATGTTGAAAAAATTTCTGGAAATTCCATGGCATTCATTATTTTCAAGCTTCACACTTATAGAAATGAAGCCATATTACACTTATAGAGATGAAGGAACAAAAGAAAAAAAGGATCAAGATGACTAGTTGCACTCTTGTAAGTCTGTCAAACAGAAGAAACCAATACCAGATAAAAAGATGTTGGATGTTTTGTTTGACTGCTTCCTGTTGTATCAACCCAATATGAGAGCCACAGATCATTTCCATTGCGAGAAGCTTGCATTAAAATTGCTGAAAGGAAAATGACAACTGCAACAAACCAACCAGAAAATGCAGCATATTTTCTGCAAAAAATTATTGTTAATGAATATTAATATTAACAACTAAGAAAGAATTAGCTGTATTGGCCAAAAAATAAAAAAAAAAATTAGCTGTGAACAAAATGGAAAATGCTGAACCTCTTGATTTTCAAAATATAAAAATCTAGTGGAACGCATAAATTATTAAATTATAGAAAAGTAAAAGCAATCACTTACTTATAAACAATAAGTTCAACTGTACCCTCCTTCCTCTCCTCAACTTCAATAACCTCTTGTGGTTCCAATGAGAGATGCATAGAATCAATCTCTTGGGGGACAGTTTGTTTGCCCAAAGTACTAGGTCTGCTTTCTTGGCCATGAATATGCAATTTATCAAATTTGTCAACTGAAGATAATATAGAGTCTACAGAAACTGCGAAGTCATTTGAACTTCCCACCCATTTCACATATCCCCTCTCCATTACAACAATCATATCAGCAGAATATATAGCCTGTTAAAGTTGAAGAACCATTCAGACCAATATCAAACTACTGATTGGAAAAATAATAGTTCTAGTGACAGAATATTAACCAGTAAAATCCACAATTCAATTTTCTTTCAGATTTAACAAAATAAAATCTAACAGATGCAATAACTATTAATTAACTCACTTAGTTCACAATTATTAAATGATGTAGCTATGAAAGTAAACACAAACTAAGGCATCACCAAAGGGATTCAGGGGAAATAACCTGGAGATTGTGAGTGCAAAGCACACAAGTCTTTTGGCTCATAAGAGGACCCCGGAAAGCATTATTCAAAATCCATTTAGCAACATGTGCATCAACTGCACTAAGGACATCATCAAGCATATATATGTCGCAATCATGATAAATAGCCCTGTTAAATGCACAAAAACTGTAATAAATTCCTTCACATTAAATGAAAATAAAAAATTTCAGTTTAATCAATTAAGTAGTAGCCTTATAATACATAAAGGAGATAACCTTGCCAAAGCAAGACGAGCTCTCTGTCCACCAGATAAGTTGGCTCCTTTCTCTCCAATATAAGCCATGTCTTGTCCAACCATCAATGAAATATCTATGTCCAATGCACAGGCCTTCAAAATTTCTGAATATCTGCACAAGGTGGAAAAGTAAAATTGACCATTAATGAGTTCTCTTATGTGTTTGTCTCATGTTTCCTTGTACATTGGGTGATTGTAGAGATATTTACTTAATTCTATGTGTTTTTAATTTAGCAGCCTTGTAATTAGTATTTGACCTTTTGCATATCCAAAAATTACTTATAATTTGTTTACAAGTTCAAAATCAGTCACCTAAGCATTTTATAAAAGTTCCTTAATCACCATGCTCCTCACGTTCGTCAAGCTTGTGCCTACACACTAGGTTTCTTCAGCACTTTCGTGTGCCTTGAAATTTAATGACCATAAGTACCAAATTATGCAGTAATTGAGATAAAAAGAAATTGTTGAAAGAAAAAAAGAAAAGACAAACAATTTTTTCTATTTCAATTGGACTAGACCTGTTTGGATCTAAACACTTCCCCAGCAATATATTATCACGAATTGTTCCAGATAAGATCCAAGGCACCTGCAATTTTGGTAATGCAGTTCACATAAATTAAATTACATAAAATAGGAGAAACAGATAGTAGATACTGAGACTGATCCATTATTTGTCTAAAGACCTGTGGTACATATGCTATGGACCCATGAGATTTTATTGATCCACGTACAAGCTGCATTTCTCCCAATATTGAATTTAACAAGGATGATTTACCTGAGCCAACCTGAAAAGAGGAAATTAATAGCATTATAGCAGAATGGATGAGGACTAATAGCTCCTTCCATTAACAACAAACAACAAAAAAGGTGATTGATAATAGTTAAGTGGCAATCCCAGATTGATTTAATAAGGGCTTTCTTATGACCTTACAAGTAAGTTCTGTCTATCCAGTTATTGTCAACTACTGAAGGTTGGATGCTTGAACAATAAAATTTCTCATCCAAAAAAAATGGGAAAAGAATATAATAAGGCTGCAGGTGGATATCTTACCTCTCCAATTACTGCAACCAACAGACCCTTTGGAAGACCTAGTGTCACATGATTTAACACTAAATTTTCCACTTCCTCATTACTCTTTGACCAAGCACAACAGGCATCATGAATGACTACAGCCATATCCTCAGAAACAGAATCAGACCCGCCATTTGAGGAAGAGGGTAGATTAGGCGTCTGTTGCATTCCAACTTTGTGCTCCGAACAGCAGAGAAACCTACTTAACCGTCTGATAGATATAAAGGCCTGTGACAAGAAAATAGACAAGTTGAATCATCTCCCTGCACAACTACCAAGCAAGGAAACGATTTACTTCAAAAGACATAGAATAAGCAAACTCACATCAATAAGTCCATTAATGACCCATGGAAATGAATTGAGAGGAGAAATCAGATTGTTAAAAAGAGCTAGACATGTGAAGACCTGCAGTAATGATTCTTAGAAAGATCAACTTTATTGGACATTATTGTAAGTTTCTGGAGAGAACACTGACAAAATAACATTTAAAATTGAGGAAAAGAACTGTTATTAATACCATTGCAGCATCAAGCTGATTTCCCATCAATGTAAAAAGTCCAAATGTGAATAGAGAGAATAGAGTTGGTGTTGTTGCCCAAAAGAACACACACCACGCATCCAAGTATTTCCGGGTCTAACATGAAAAGTGTAAATGTAAGGACGGACAAAAAAAAAAAAAAAAAAACCCACTGCAAGAAGAAAGGGATGAATATTGTATCATGAATAATTCTTAAATGAACAAAAACACACTTCCTTACAGCTAAGTGCTTGACTTCTAAAGATCTTGCATCTGTTAACCAACTAGAAAATAGTAGCTCCCATCCATACATCTTCAAAGTGCGTATATTTGTCAAAAGTTCCCCTGTCCTTCTAATCCTGTCAAAGAGCAAACAGATTTGAATGGAAATAATGTCAACCCTAAGAACTCCACATGATTTTATTCCATTACAGTAACTGCAGTTATAATCATAGCCAGAATACCAAGCTGTTAATCTTTCTTTTTAAATTAATGTAATTACCTACTTCTACTCTTTATTTTATAGTAACAGAAACTGATCAATCAAATGACATCTTTCTTTTACTAATCAATCAAAGACATTATCGAACAAAGTGTGAGACTATTGTTCTTACTATATCCACTATGGCACTAGATTGGTTCCTATCATCATATCCAATCCCTATCAATGTATAGAGGCAAACCAGTACTGTTTTCAGCAAAAGAATCAAATTCTTCCTATTTGGCTCAGTTTTATTGCGAATCCCCACCATAAAGAGAAAAAGGAATCACAAACAGACAACTGAAAACACAAAAAAATCAGTCCTGAAGAAGCCCTTGGACAGGAAATAGTCATCTAGTTCACTAAATTTTTTGCATGACTCAATTTCACAAACTTTACCAACAGAATATCTGGCAAATAAACAAAAGAATAACAATGGTTGAATGGTTAAACTAATTTCGCATGCTTAAGGCCCCTAAGCTAAGTACAGTTTAATTTGGATTTAACAGAACAAAAGAGTCAGAGAGATTTTCAAGATCTCCAGAAATACAAACTCCCCATGACCTATGCCAAGTTACCAACACAACACATTCCACAAATATTTCAACATACTCTAATTTAAGAGAATAATAGGCTGGTGGCGATTCAAGATCTTCAAAAATACATACTCTATGTGCCATACATCACAAAATCAACAATGTCATCCACCAATTTATTAAATTATTGACACATCCTTTTTAATACTTCTTCATTTTATCAAGGATTAAGAGATCAAATAAATAGGCAAGAAGGACAGCCCAATCTTAAAATGGTCTTGGCAATCATATTTAGGCTGTAGGAAATAATGCTATCAAAGATGACGTACCTTTCATCCTTTTGCTTCATCATTTTCTCAGTTGCACTAGCAATCAATTCAGAAATCCACTTGTTTACTACAGACAACAAATTTCAACAGTTATGAGGGCAAAAAAATATATATATATAGTGACAATGTATGATCAGACTTTGCAGAAAAGTTACAAGAAGAAATAAAATGCACAGTAAGGAAGTCTAATTATTCCGGACTAGGGTGTAATAAAGACCATATATATATCAAATAATAGGGTTTCCCAAACCACATAATCAAGGGTTCAAGGAAAACAGAGACTACCTTGACCCTCTTTAATGCATCCACAGACCAATAAATTTTATAAATATGGAGTAACCAAGTACAGAATCAAATAACATAAAACAACATGAATACCTGGTATCAGTAAGATGGTTATTGCAAGTCCTGACATGAAAGCCAATTTGACTTGTGTATACAGAAGATACAATGCTATACCAATTTGTAAAGGCAGGCTGAAACACTCATGAGAAATACAATATAAAATTTATGTTAGCTACATATCTGCTCTAGATTAATCTTCTGTAAAAGAGAATCATTTACAAAATATGATCCTATGACCCTTTCCATGGAAACAAGAGTTCAAAATTTTATGTATATGGATTATACTATAATTTTCAAAGCTTGATAATTTTGTTCCATGAAACAAAATGGCATAGAGATCCCACCTACTGCATATGGACATCAACATGTAAATTCACTTGCGATATTTGTTTGGTTTTTATGATGTGTCTTAAGCAATGAATGACTTATAAAACTTTGAAGTTAAAAAATGCTAAAAAATGCTCTCTAAAAAAAATCCTAGGACTGAAAAATGGCCAAAATTTAATGAGAAGTGCTGACAAAAACCAAAAGATGATAACAGATGTAACTTCAAACATGGTAATAGTTTGTTATTAATCCTTTTAATCATTGGAGAAATAAAAAGGATAAAACAAGAAAAGCATTCTATCCTAAAAAAGAATTACTTTATCAACCAAACTAGTTTCAACTATTTAACAAAAGGAATATGATGCCTGATATGTGATACAAGATTATAAATTTACCTCCACATGTCATGGAAACTGTTACACAAGTTGACAGCTCGATCAGCATCTATTGACATAAATGTTTGAATTTCCCCTTCAGAAAATTTTGCCCGCTCTACTATGCTAACCATTAGACACTGAAATGAAAGTTTGCATGAATTTAACACTGGTAGCAAAGCATTAAGAACTGAGATATTTCAAAGCAGCTAAACTCAGATCAGTTGGAAAAATCAAATGTAAATTGTAAATTGAAATGTGTGTGTGTGTGTGTGTGTGTGTGTGTGTGTGCTCCCACATACATACATACAATTCCCAGGTCTCCTTGTTAATCATAACTTCCTAAAAAATTTGCCACCTCTCTACGTATCATACAATACACTGTGCCATATCAAAAAGAATCCTATTTGTTTTGGCCGTCAAACAGAATACTATAAGCATGTCAGCTGAGCTTAGTGATGCAGACATAAAATGCGAAAATACAAGCAAAGGAACATCTAGTTATGATAAATTGACACTTGCTTTCATAATTGTAGCCCATAATTAAATAGAATCATTTGCAGTATCTCTTCTTAAAATGTTTCATAATTCAAAAGCTAAATGTTTAAGATACCTTGCGATAGATAACAGTCATCATGCTAGATCGTAGCTTTAGCTTTAGCTTTGAAAGATGGAAACTATATTGTGTATCAGAAAAGGATCTGCAGGATTGGCATAAACATTTATCAACCACAACTTTCAGATATAGTCAGGCATCAACAAACATACTACTTCGGCTAAATAAATTAAAAGTCTATGGGCTGATAATTAAAATCATAAAATAACATTGTTACATTAAAAAAAAAAAAAATGAAGACTATACAAATGAATGTAAGAAGGGCATATACTTTTCATCCTGTTAATAACTCACAAACCCTAACCCAGTGCATAATTGATAGCATGCATTACTTCTTAAATTATTGATTCTTTCATCCCATATCAACCCTAAATCAAACACCATTATTAACCATAGTTACTGTATCATTTTCGTATTCTGCCTTGAAATGGCCTTGAAGATAACATCAAAACTCATTAACCCACCACAATTGTGTGTTGGCAGATTTACTCAAGTCTTGTCCTGATATATTATTTTACAGTACCAAATTAGAATATTTATTTAATCAAGTGAAACTAACAAGTTTTTCTTAAAGACTCATTTTAGGGCAACATTTTGTATTTTAAGTTATGATTAAAAAGAGAAAAAAGAAAAAAGAAAAAAAAGGAAGAAGATAAAATAATCAACAGAAAGGAACCAAAGTGTGAACAAATACATAGCAAAAGAAGAAATAAGTAGAATAATCATTTATTAATTAAAATAAGGCTTACTTAAAGACGGATACAAGGCCTAGTGATATGGCAAGAACATAGCCATCCAAATGTCCTGAACCTGAACAAAGAAAATGTCAAAAAAATTACATATAAATACAAAAATTGCAACACTAACTCAAACTGTCTACATTCTGAATGACAAAAGGATAAAATTGATATATGGATGTCTATTTGTGGCAGGGGAGGATAGCTGCCACAAACATAAATTGTTAAACTTTATCTTTGGAAATTTTCAAATAATATATATTATAGCCCTATCGAAAAACGATATCCATGTGTATTACAGATTGGATCATCATCATTTAACAGCACATAGATTATTGTTCAAACATAGAAATTCCACATGCAATTTTTAATAGAACAAATACAATGTCCATTTTAAAGAAAAAGTAAGTCAGACCATTCTCAACAAACACACAAGTCACCGCTGGTATGGAAACCCAAAAAGGCATCCAAGTGCATATCTCTTCTAAGTTTCATAATTTTATGGGTTATAAATCGTAGGTGTTCTAAAGAAAAATCTTTCTAATCATTCTGTTGTGCATTCTGAATCATCTTAAATGGCACAGATCAAGAGAAAAAAAATGGTATCATTTAAAACTTAAGTTTGTTCAACTAAAAGTAGTAATGGACCTTATAAAGCAAAACTGAAAACAGAATCATGCAATCACTAAGTTAGTTGGCTGCCAAAACACTTCAGTTCTTTTATAACAATTTTTTTTTTTTTTTTTTTTTGTGGATAACATGGGTATCCTAACCTTTTGCCCAAACATGGATACCTACAAACTGCCTCATCTATTCATCTAACTACACAGGCGAGCATGGCCTATGGAATGTTTGCACCCAAATGGCAAGGGAGGGATTTGAACCTGTGCATGGTTCACATCACTCCTTCACCACTTGAGCCAGCCCCAACAGGTTTGGATTGTTTTATAAAGTTTGCTGTTGTATTTTGATATTCATTCTAACAATATGGAAAAGAATGTAAATTTAGGTTCAATTCAATAATGAATGACTGAAAATGTTCAGGAAATAAAATGAATACTAAAACATTCCATCAGTATTTAGTGGTGAATATCATTTTCCTGAAGAATAAGAATGATGTAAAACCTTGTTGAAGATACCGAATTAGCTTATTCAGAAGCAATGGTCCCGCAAAACCAATGCAGTCATTGAAAACCTGAAAAGGTAGAATTTTTTTTTATAAAGCATTAAATTCAAATAAAGAAATTTGAAAGTTCTTAACTTTTTTTCCACAAACAGATGATTTTATTTTTCTAACATTTGAACCCACCCATCTGGCAAGCACAATTCAGCATCCAAAACTCATGCATGCATAATGTTTTAGAAGAATAAAACCAGACAAATAAAAAAGGGCAATACCACATATGTTTTTCCCCAGCTAACCAAAAAGGACAAGCAAAGTCAACAGCAGTATTAATTGGTTATAGTAACAGAAAGATGTATAGAGCAGACTTCTCATTTTCATAGTGCCTTTAACATTTTTTTTGAGCCTGAAAAGAATCCTTAACACAAAAAAGAATACCTTTAGTAAACCCAGACGAAGATAAGGCCACCCATATGAAGTGAAGATTGCTTTGAAAAGTGATGGATTGGAGCAATAATCACTCTGTTGGGAATGCCAGCAGCTTAATAACCTTTCATGGCATGTTGAAGGAACCATATCTGCTGGCAGAGCAAGCAAATCATCAAAATCAAGCTGCTTTGTCACACCATGATTCATAACACGAGTGATAGGTCTGAAGGTCAAGAGACCCCAAAAGCCATCTGTGCTTCTCTATGACAGCCAAGTGAAACCAAAAAAGTCGTATATAGTAATTTATTCATTTTTGAAAATAAACAGATAACAAGAGGAATACGGCAGCACATGTTCTGTCAATGGAGTAAAAGCACAAGGTAGTTACAGGTCAAGAAAAAAAACACAGGTGTTACTTTGATTCCACCCAAAGTATAAAAGGACAAACAAAGTGTCCCTAAAAGAATGCCTGGAGTACATTGTAAATAATCTCTTTGGGAATTTTGACTAACAGAATCACTCACCATTCTCCCAAGAAAGAAAAAGTTTCCCTAAAAAAGATGAGGAAAAAAAACTAACACTGCAAGTTTAGTTTATGCATGGGACTATGAAGCTTAATACTCAAATAAGTACAAAAACTGAAACTCAGATTTATTTATTGCTTTTCTTCCCTTTCCTTTTCTCTCCATTTTCCCAAATTTATCCATCTTTGTATCTTTTTCTCTATCCTCTCCAATAAATGAAGATTATACATTAGAGACCAAATTTGGCACGCACCTAGCACCAAATCCAGTCTCCAGCAATACAGAACC
>BPVZ01000073.1:1317510-1330568 GCA_020521535.1 Rubroshorea leprosula | reverse complement strand
TTTTTTTTTTTTTTTTTTTTTGTATTTAGAATTTTTTCGCATCATTAAATTCTAAAATTTTAGGTAAAAGTGACTTCAATGTACTTAAGGGGAAACCATTAATTTGAGGATCTTCTCTTGTGTTTAAATCCCCAGCCCAACCCATGCCCCTTTCCCTATGGATAATAAGGTAAAAGAAATCTCA
The DNA here is from genome assembly GCA_020521535.1 of Rubroshorea leprosula. Classification (NCBI taxonomy): domain Eukaryota; kingdom Viridiplantae; phylum Streptophyta; class Magnoliopsida; order Malvales; family Dipterocarpaceae; genus Rubroshorea; species Rubroshorea leprosula. Next base: position 1,330,384 of record BPVZ01000073.1, on the reverse strand, counting down.
TTTTGAAAGTTAATACAAGTTGAGCTAAGTCCCCAACTACCATTGTAACTTAATGACCACAATTTCTTTACAAAAGATAATGACATCTAAAGGTCAAGGTTTAAGTTTTGACAATCTCCATCTTCAATCTCCCCGACTGTATTAGTTCAAAAAAAAAAAAAAGAAGGAAAAAAAGAGCTAAGTCCAGTTGCTTGTTTAAGTTCACCTAATTCTTCCTTTCTTCGTTTCCAAGGAAAGATAAGTGCGCCTAAATAAAGTCAGCGAAATTCGATAAAAACCCCTTTTTTCATACTTGTTCTCTTTTTATTTTTATCATATTTTCCCAAACCCAAAACAGTGAAGAAAAAAAAAAAAGAAGAAATCCTGCACTAGAAAAGGTATTTTGCAAGTCCTGTACAAGCATCTTCCATCTTTGCAATGAACCTCTAGTCCTCCGGATGGCTGACGCATTTTACAGTTTAGAAATCTTAGAAGGAATAAGAAAGAAACTCAAAACCTGGCAACATGGTGATTGTCAGTCCAATAACCCCTTTTTTTGTTTCATATCTAAATCCAATCAGCAATAGTAGGAAAGGTCCCAAGTACTCAATGCATACAAGGAGATGACAAACTCTCAAGTCGATATACCACTACGTAACATATGATCTTTTCTATGATTTTGGGTTTTTATTGCAAGTAATTAAAGATGCGCATCATATGGTGAGGTAGAAACAGAAATAAGAAGTTCAAATGTAGAGGAAAATCATTGATATCAATCCCTTAATCAGAATTGCTGGCTTGTAAAGTAAAAGTCCATGGCTCATTACTGAAAAATTGATGAGACTGGATCTTCAAAAGTTGTTTGCTCATCCCTAACTTGAAGAATTGAAATACTACATCCTCAGAGAAAGGTCAATTACAAGAAATCTAATACACAAACAGCAGCAAACTTGGCATCAAGAAATATGTTCACAATATTTATAGAGATTAAGGACACAAGTATTACAAACAAATACATTATCCCATTTGCAATGTCAGAAACTAACCAGAACCATAGCAGATGAAGTTATAGCAATCATTACCAGTTATGACTAAACCAAAGCACGGTGGTCAAAGAGGTGAAATGGAAACAATGCCGCTACTTTAACTTTTTGCTGAAGTGGCTGCTCTCAAGACTTAAATCTGCATCCTCACAATTGTCAGCCCTAGACATACACCAGATAATAATAGATAAAACCATAAAAATTCTTATTGCCAGAGTCAAAGAAACATAACTTCTTGGAGTCATTTGTGAAAAACCTAAGCATTCACTTTTCTCAAGAAATGAATATGTTTAGTATAAAAGCAGGTTCTTACCAGGAAAGTACAGCAATAATTGGCTCCAGATATTCCATCTGGCCAAGCTTTGATTTTCTTGACAATGTTGGCAACAAGAGAACATGTTTGATCAAGCGACAATCCTTCTGGCTTTCATACTTTGTTTTTATTAATTATGATGCTGATGCAACCCCAAATAAGTATCTCTATTGGCATGTCTGTGCTTTCATTGCAAAATTATTTCCTTTTGCGCCTCATCAACCTTTCCTCAATATGTTCAAACTGAATTTCACTTGACTGTCTACAGCTCTATCAACCGTGGAGGATAGAAGTTAATGGATTGCCATGCTATTGCAGTATTGCTTCAGAATTATTTTGTCCATTCATCAAAGGAATCTCCAGCAATGTACAGTTAAAGGACACTCTACCAAACTACTGAGTAAAATATATAGATTGAAATTCTTCACTATTTCAAACAGATATTCTCAGGTTAAAGCATATACAGTCGTCAGACTAAAGCCATTAAGCATAGACCTCATACAGAAAATACCTTTTGGTACTTCCAACAGTATAAAAAGAAGCCACTAAGCGCTCCTTATGTCTGAGGCAATAGTAATATCCACAAGAAGAATAATGATATTTCCAGCTTCAGATAGAATTTCAAATAGAGTCCTTATTTGATTGATGGTGACTTTTTTTCCGTCTCATCTTACCTTTCCACTTCTTCACTTGTTTGCTTCCGTCGACCTTTCTCAAACTCTGTCTCTTGTTGCCACTGCTTCGCACTGGCTCCTGCAATAACTTCTTTAGCTTCGGATCATCCAAAAATCCATTTGACATCATCTCAGCATAGAGCTCCCTGGCTTTTACCAACCATCCACATGTTGCTAGCCCTTTTATCAATGTTATGTAATGACTGTAATCAGGTACTATTTCAAACTGCTCCATTTCTGTCCAAATCTTCAATGCATTCTCAGGTTGCTCTATTTTGAAGAACTTGCCAAGAACTAAGAGAAAGGTATCATGAGTAGGACACAGACCAACCATCCTCATATGGTTAAGAAACTCCAAAGTTCCTTCAAAATCAACACCCTCAAGAAAAGCATGGTAGGTCTCAACAGTTGGACTAAGTTTCTCTGAGATCATAGTCGAAAGTAAATTTCTTGCCTCATCTACCTTTGCTGCTTCACAAAGAGGACGTATCATTGAGTTGTAAGTTGTAGAATCTGGCTGCGATCCAGCTTCTCTCATTTTATCTAGGATCTTATGGGCTTCATTCAAGCAATTATCTCGAGTTAGGACATAAACCAAAGAATTATAGACCTCAATACCTGCAGCCCAACCTCTTTTCTTCATTTCATCATAGAGCCTAAGTGAGTCAAAGAGATTCCCAACTTTAGAGAAACAGCAAATCATGAGGGTGTAAGAAGTTGCATCAGGTGTAACACAGCATTTTGACATCTCTCTCCAAACTCGTTTTGCTTCAAATACATCGACTGAAATAGTGCACCAACCATTCAAAATAATGTTAAAGCTTTCAGTCTCAAGTGGGAAGAGCTTCTTATTTGAGAGCATTAACTCTTCAGCCTCTTCAATATTGCCATGTTTACAAAGAGCTTTCAAAAGGGTCTGAAATGCTTCCTCATCTGGTGTCATTCTGAACTTCTCCATGATGTGGAAAGTTCGAATAGCCTTGCATGGATCATTTGCAGCTGCATATCTGACAGACATGAAACGGAGGAAAAAAAAAAGAAGAAGAAGGAAAAGGATCAAAAACGGAAAAAAAAAAAAAAAATAAGATCTAAAGATCTTTCAAAGTGAAATTATGGAAAACAAAATCATGACTCTATGAGACCCCATGAACACACTTGACCTTGATTATGGAATTTTTATAAGGAAAATGCAAAATGCTACAAACATAAAGTGGAATAAAATAACAAAAGGAATAACCCCATCTATATGAAGAAAAAACATGAAGTTCAATTACCAAACTGTAACAGAACACGGAGGAAAAATAATTGATCATTTAAGAACTTTATAACAGTAGTTTGAATGAAGAGAATAATAATTGGAAAAAAATATATATATATATAGTTATAGTAGATTAGGAGCTCTGATAGAACAATTATTCTCCCCTTTCATACCCATTTTCCTTACAACTCCTATGAAAAAGTTTTAGGTCAGTGGTATTTATCACCATGCTTCTAGAAAAGTTAACAATTCTAATGAATCAAATATATTTCCTCACCGACTCTTGTCTTTAATTATAAGGGAAGCAAAATGGAATAAATCAATTTCAAAGAAACTGCTATAGAAACCAAACCACAATAATGCATTTAGTTATTGCAAATTAAGGGGTGCTAAGATAATCAAACTTAGAGAAATAAAACTGAAAACTCATCAAAATGTTGTTGATGTCGAAATTACTAGTGTAGATTGTTATGTGGACATCAAGTATAAAGACCAATACATTTCTAAATTTATTGAAACTACAAGGTAGATATTTTGTTGCAAGCAATGAAAAGACTAGTCACACCTAAAATATAAACTGCTCGAGCTTGAATATATTATGAAGGCTAGTGGCGGTATTATAACATATCAACGCATGGTATAAAAAATTAAAAATGTCAAAGAATAGGAAATCACTAGAATTTTGTGAATTGGGTACTTCCTAAAAAGAATCAAAACTCAAATGTAGCGCTCAGACTCACCTATCAATCATAATAAACATAGCCCGCCTCGTATCCATGGAAGAATGATATAAATCACGAATCAAACACCAAGCAATATTGAACTTGCTATGATTACCCAATATCCACACCATCAACTCACAAGCTTTTTGACCACTGCAACTCCATTTCTCACCCCACTTGAAAGCCAAAAAGGCCAGTCTCCACTCCTCCCTCAATGTCCAAATCACCGAAAAAATCAAATCTTGAGTTGCCTTGATGCCTGAATTGTCAAGAGAAGCGACGGCCTCAGTTTCAGAGTCAAGATGGGCGACCCGCTTGAGCAAATCGAGAAGGGCCGGCTCCTGCGGATCACGATCATGAGTTGGGGATCCAGTGAAGTCAAACGGGTTGGTGAGAGTTTGGGTGGAGAAGGATTGAAGAGTGGAGAAATGGGGAGTGAAAATGGCGGGGCGAGAGTATATTGGATGTGTTCGATGAAATGCCAAAGAGAGAGTGATAAATTTCTCACTCGAGCCAAGAAGAGAGGGTAAATGAAGATTTGGGTGTTTAAGGGGAAAGGAAAGTAGGAGTTGAGGGTGGGTTCTTCGCAGCCTTCTGGCGATGGAGAAGAGTGCCATCGGAGGTTAGCAGAGAGGTAGCATGACGCTTATAGCGGGAGAAATTTGTTAATTGAATCAAAAGCCATCTAATGACTTGCAGCAAAATTACAAAGGGCACAAACATAAAACATTTAGGGCGCGTTTGGTTGGGAAAACCAACTTTCCAATAGTATTTTTAATTTTTATTTTTCTTATTTTGTGTTAAATAATCTTTTTTCTCACTTTTTCTAAAAAAAAAAATTTTACCCCAACTTTTCTAACAAAGAGTTTATTTGATATTTTTTATTAATTTTTTATCAAATATAAAAAAATTTACAATCCTCATAAAATTTCATTACAAAAATTATTAATTTTTTCGTGCAATACTCAGAGGCGTAAAAATGAAAGAAAAGCAATGGATTCTTCAAAGAGTTATTTTTTCTTTTTCCAACATCATAAAATTCCACCATTTTCAATCCATTATTAAACAGCTTATGTGACAAAATAAATATTGACAAAAAGAAATAAATAAATAAATATGCGGTTCAATATCTAAACCAAGAATTAAACCGGGTTTGCGATGGTGTAGGTTGAGGCTCCAGTAACTACGATTCGCAGCCTCTGACCGAGTAATAAGGGCAAAACCAAAATAAGCAGAAGGGGGGGAGAGAAGAAAACGAAGGTGGGTGTGAGAGGGCATGGCAAGCGAGACCAAAGGCACAGGCGGTGGCGGTGGCGGTGGCGGTGGGGGCGGCGGCAATGTGGGAGGAGGGTTCAAGTCGAGAATGGAGCATTTCTTGTACAGTGGAGACAAGAAGCACGTCATGGCTGGCATCGCTATCATCGCCGTCATCTTTGGTGCCCCTTGGTATTTCATGAATCGAGGTTTGTTTCTCTCTTTACTTCTTTTACTAATTATCGTCACTATCATGTATCTTTGTCCTCAAAGTTTCGGTTTTTGGACTTGAATTGGATTTGTTTTTATCTATCCCTACTTGGGCACATAAAAAAATGCGAATAAATTGGTTTTCATGGTGCAAAAAAATGAAAGAACTTGATGATTTTAGGAGCAAGATGGAAGCTTTCTGTAAATAATATGATTGGGGTTTCTGGATTATCCTGATAATCCAAGGATTCAGAAGAATATCTAAGGGAAACAATTAGGAAGGTCCAATAGCATCTCCATAGGGTCAATAGTTGTAGTTCTCATAGATGAACAACTGAATTGGAGTTTAAATTGGTTATTTTTACTGAATTTAAGGTTGGAGTTTACTTTCACCTCCTTCCGTAGCTGTGGAGGCTGCTTGTCCCTTTTATTATTTATTTCTAAGAAGTTTTAAGATTAATGGAGGATGAATTATAGCGTGGGGAAAATTTATATGATTTGGTGTTTATTTTGCTTTAAAGTATATTTAAGTTGCTTTCTTTAACCAGTTTAAAGCAAGATTGAGTCAGTTCAAGGGGTCTGTCAGTGAAAACATTGCAGACCTTTCCTATCTAAGTTATTGCTTTCTCAAGGGAACTTACATTTCTTGTGAGTTTTCTCTGAGATACTTTTGAGGGTAAGTTCTGTTCAGAAGAGGAGAGTGGAGTTACAACTGAGGTTGTGTTTAATTTGACTTCTCCATGATTCCAGGGTTTTTAGGCCTCATCATCCCCTTTTACTGTAATTATTATTTTATTTCCAGACTAGAGTAATAATAGTCACTTCTTCTTTGGAGATAATGTTAATTTTCTGTGAGAAATTTTCTCAGAGTAGGTCTATTTCATATTTTGGTGGAAATAAAACCATGGCTACTGTAAGGTGAGTAGTTTTTGGCTGAGAGTTTAGAGAAGGTTGTTACTTCGCTATGTTTGTTGGTTTAGTTTTCACATCATGTTAACTGTGAAGTAATTTGCTTCTAGGGCCTAGGGGAGAAGGTTGTCTCCACATCATCTAATTCTAAAGTATATTGCCAGTAGCATTGTTGGTGTGCATCAACATGATGAGGGTAGAAATCTGTCTGAATTTTGTATCAAATTATTAATTGTATCAAAACAACTTCAACCGCTTTCAGTTCATCATTCTAATGAGGCTATAGATACATGTGGATCAAACATCTCCAGTTGTTTCCTTTTTCTCTCCTTTTTTACCTTGATAAATATTGTATAAGACAAAGAGAACTTGTGGAAAGTAAAGTGTACAAAATCTATAAGAGAAATAAAAGGAATATAGTGTCATGTGGCAGCAGAAAATCAGTTTTTTCTTCAGCATTTCTTGTAATATGGTTGCAGACTAACTGAGCATAAAACTCATTAACTAATCTTTAAGTAATTTTTTCCAAATTTTATGGTTTCACACCTATGATTTTCTGCTTAGGTTTAAACATATTTGACAATTTAACGGGAAAACTGTTAGGAAGACATTCATGCATGAAATGTGTCTCTAATCTAGCATGCAGTATTACTCATGTTTTGCATGATGCCAGTGACTTCTAGGAAATAAGTTGCAGCGATGGCAAATTATTCTCTTGTTTCTTTTAGTTATTGGTAAGTCTTGATGGGAATATTGGGGGATTAAACAGTATCAGTGCAATTTCTTAGAAGTAGTGAGATTATACACAAAAAGTGAAAATTTTTCCGTTTCATTTTGTTGTTCAACTGGGTCAAAATCTGTTGGAAAGAAAAATCACTCAACATTCTATAAACCCTTTCTTAAAGTTTACAAGAACAAGAACAGAGAACATTTGATGTACATGATTATTTTTCATTTTATCTGAGAGTAACTTTCTTTTTTTTTTCTTTTTTTTTTTCTTTTTTCTTTTTTTTTGGTTTTTAAATTTTGATAAAGGGATGTAATACAAGATAGTTGTAGATTGACAGCCATCCTGTTTATGCACCAATAATGTAAATTCAACTCTTTTTTTCATTTTTTGGGTCATTGTAAATACAAGACTCTAAGTTAATTTACAACTTAATTGTGGATAATGAACACATGCAATACATGATTCCTAGTTATTGAATTGATAGTAGTAACAATCCTTAGCTGATGTGCTTCTCACAGTAAGTTTATGGCAACACACTGAAAACCCTCTTTATTGTTTTGCATACTTGTGGACTCTCGTTGGAAATAACCGTAAACCCCTCCTCTGGGTTAAGTTGAATATTTTTAGTTGACTAGTGAACAACAGTAACCAACTATTTGATTAAATTGCTTGTATAATGTCATATATTTGTCTCTGGTATGCATTAGTTCATTATATTTGTATTTTGTTGACCTTAAAACTAACAAATCTCTGATCCTCTGTAGGAGCAAAGCATCAATCACACCAAGATTACATGGAAAGAGCTGACAAAGCACGGAGTCAGCGGCTATCTTCTGCTTCATCTTCTTCTAAACAATAAGGGAGTCATTATCAAATGGAAACGTTTTTCTGCAACAAACTTTTTGATAGTTAGTCAGCATACAAGCTTCTTGCTGTTCATTACTCTGTCCTTTTATCGTCCTCATGTGATGAGATTGTTAATCCCACGGGTGAAAAGTGGGATATGAAATAACATAGAATTTTTCTGGTATCATGTACTTTGCTTAGGAACAAAAACATCCCTTTGATGAATGAACACTAGTCTTTTTACCAATATGTGATCTTGTCTTTGCAATGACTTGCGTTTCCCTTTCATTGTAATTTGGAGCCGTTTGGCAGAGCTTATTTGTCAAGGAAACACTTCTTTTCTCTTAAGCATGAAAATTTTTTAGAAGAAAATGTTGCTTTTAAGCATTTTAAGTGCTTATAAGCTAGTTTTTAAAAGTGCTTATAAGTAAGAAAATAAGCTTGGCCCCAAATTTACTCAGGCCAGGTATTGCTAGTCCCATGATACCCTTTCATTGACAAGAGGCAATCTTCTTCCCTTCCTTTAGGCGTTGATGGGACATTCTCCTTCAAACAATGAAGAAAGAAACTGGAAGGAGAAGGCCCCTAAACGCTCTATGCAAATTATAGCTAAAATATTTACATGACATACAGGTAGGGCTATGTTACACTCAAAAAGGTCAATAAACTGAGGTGGAACGAAAGAATTGCTCTCAATTAGAGCATTTTGCCTTTTTTCTATTTTTGATTCGATCTACATAAGTGCTCAAGTAATGGGATGAAGACAATAATAGAAATAATCCTTTTTCTTTTTCTCCTTTCTAACCTGGCTGAATTGCAATTTCCTTATAGTGGCATAAGTCGTCTGTACTTGAAGAACCACACAAATGCAGAAAATATAGTGATCCCACATATTCCAGTAATAAGGAGAACCCACTTAAATGCACCAGCATCGTCAAACAATGGGATATCAAAATTCATTCCAAATATCCCTGCTACGACACCAAAAATGGCAACAACAAATGTAGCTGTCGTGAGTAGCAGCTCAAACTGGATCAGTTGGTTTCGAACATTATCCTGCAGGCAAAAAGTTGATCAATACACATCCAAAATTCAAATACTTCATATAAATTCTGGTGTAATTCAAAGATCCCAATTAGGGGAAGATCAAATGCATGCTTCTGTTATTCTTCCTATCAGTGGAGTTTTGTATGTTTCACAGAAAATCTTCTCTAGGACCAAGGTAGAGGCCTGCTTATTCATCAAGGAGTAAAATAAGGAACTTTACGTACCAGCTGAATGTTGATAAAATCCTCTGTGTCATCAATGTACTCCTTCAACTAAAACAAAATGAATATGATAAATAAATTGCTTTCACCCAACAAGAATGGAGATGAGAAGAGTTTACACAATATGAATGTTTCACATACTGATGTCAACTTGTTTAGGGTGCTATCAATGACAACAAAGTATGCTTCGAGCAACATCTCCAGCTCTTCTATACTATCTGTAGCACTCTCAGAACTCCTCATGCTATCAAGACGGCTTCTAGCAATGCTTAAACTTTTCTCAAGTCTCCGGGAATCAGGGGGTGAAGAAACAGGAGAGACTGGAGCAGAAGCTGACAGTCCATCATTTGATCTGAATCCCATCACAGATTGGTCACCATAACATGATGACTCCATTCTACTCTTTTTCTCTGTAAGATACATTTCTGCCATATCTCCATCATCATCCATTAGCTGCTCTATCTCATCCCTAACCTAAAGTAGATGCCCAAAGAATGAGGAAGCAGAGAAAATTTTAGCTTACCATTCAATTGGATAAAATAAGAAAAAGTATGACCATTCTATACCTTCTGAACTCTTCGAGTCAATGCAACAAGTCTGCTCTTTAATCTGCGAACTCGTTCCAAATTTAATGTACTGATCTTTGAGGTAAGCTCATCTAGTAATGGATATGCTTCAATTTCTAATTCTTGTGCCTTTAAAAAATTTCCAAATATTAAATGAATTTCAAAAGTTGATTAAAAGGAAATTTTAAAGCCAGGCATGACGGATAATACTATTGTTAAAGGAATTGAATAAAATCCAGTAACAGAAGAAAATCCATTCTATCATTCTATTTCCATTCAGTTCATGCCTGCCACAAGCAAGAATCCACTTTCTACTTCTTGCATTACAAAATTTTGGTAAAATAAAAAATGACAAAACTTCAAAGATCTTATTAGACAAGCATCTTTGAACATATAACATTGTAATAAAAGGAAAAGAAGAAAATAAAATAAAATAAAGAAACACTTTTTCTAATATGAACTAAGAAGTCGCCATGTGATGTCTTTTGGTTCTGCCTCCGAACTTTTCAATATAAGAAGTTTATTTAACAAAACAAGAAATGAAAACATTTAAAAACATTTAAACACATGACAATCCACAACTCAATTGGAAACCTGACTCATTAGGGTGATAGTACCACAACCTAAAAGTTCACTTCTAGCAATTAATTCCTTGCTCCCACTTCACCAGCCTGAGTGCAGCTAACAATAAAATCTATTTCCGAAAGATTTGACATCATCTTGTTTCTGTAATATTAGGAACAAGGATCTCTCTCAAGTACAAACAATTACGAGAGAGGGCTTCCAACAACTGTAGGCCATCAGGTGGAATCCACATCCTCTACGGTAATGAATTAACAGGAATTCTAGACAGCAAATAATGGGCTATTAAAGTTTCTGTTCCATGCAAAAGAAACAGATAACTTTGAAAGCAAGTTTAAAGGAGATCATATGGTTGTTTTCCTGGACAAAAATCTAGATTTCTTGTTAATCAAATAGATTATGAGGTTTTCCACAACAAAAGTTATAAGAAATTTTACATCAGATCTTTATAGACTACATAAATGTTCAGAATACTACATAACATAAATTTGTCGAGAATACTACATCTTACTTATTCCTGTCTAATTGGTCAAGGGACCAAATCTGTAGATGCCACTTTTATCAGCCTCCCATCCAAACACAAGTTAATTAAATGGATTATCACTTCTGAAATAGACAGATAACAGTTAGATATATTTCATATTCTAGGTATTTTAGACATTTGTGTTCATATACATCCATGTATATGTGAAAGAAGGCTCAGAGACAGAGACTTATACCATGTAATATCAGATCAAGGCTTTAAGTTAGCTTTAGGCCACAATAGAAAATGCTTGATAGCTTGATATTAATGTAAGAAACAAGGGAATAGCTGAATATAATGGAGCTTCATCAATATGTCTCAAGAGATTGTACCAGATGGTTTATAAATGACTCTGATTTTAGATAGTGGGTTAGAAGGTAAAGATCTTGAAACGATATAAAGATGGTGCACAGCTAAATAAACAAAGATGAAGGACATGAAACATCTGTGACCTTACAGGTGAGTAAGAACGAAGTTCAAATGTGAATTTGCAGAAATGAGATACCAATCTGTACTTTCATTCATTCTCCCTCAATGTCTTAAACTGAGGAAGACGAGAAGAATACATTTTTGAAACGTACTTACAGATATCTCCGTGCTTTGGTTATCTTATCCCAACAAAAAAAAAAAAAAATTTATGAATTCTCATACATATAAAGAAAAGAACTTTCCAATATATCATTTCCTACCTAGAATTCTTGGTTTAAGTAAGGTGCTTTATTTACATGGCTGTATTTCAGGGGCCTTAGAAGACAGTCTTTTATGTTTTAATTCACTAATACGGATTTTCATTTTTGGGGCAATGAATATAACATGGAACATCCCAAAATGACAGAAGCATCATGCCTAAAAAGCTCAATAGTCAATCAAGCAGACAATTCAACTCCATCTACAACAAAGCTGGATAGTGGAATACTACTATTCTATTTCTAGAATTAATATTTTGGAGTTGCATCCATCCCAAGTCTATAAACAGATAATACTCACTCCAAATTGCCCATGTGATGAATCACAAAAATACAGAGTTAGAGAGAAAAAATGCAGTTCATAATGGCGTTTCAATGTCTGCACAGCTTAACACTGGCATCATAATGACTATAATCCCATTTCATTTGCCTGAATAATTCCAAGTCTATAATGAAGGTAGTACTAACCAGTTTAATCAATTCATCATCAGTCAGCCACCCCATCAAAAACACATATAATAATAATTAAATCCTCTCTTATACGCACCTGTGAATCAAGAAATGTGCAAGCGGCTTCCAAAGCAACTTCAAGAGCCCTAAACTCAAAGGGTAAATAATCAGGGGATGTGTTCCCGAAAACATTGTCAAAATTCCTACTTCGTCTCCGGTTCGAATCAGCCGCATCTGATTGCCAGACATCACCGACTCCAGTCGTTGTCAGCCGTTTTTGCAGCTCAACCACATACTGTAGAACGTAACTGTCGAGGGAATTTAAGAGGAGTACCTCATCAGCGGTGATGATGCACCTTATCTGCTCCAAATTGACCACGATAGCCTTCTCTCTACCGAGAATCGTTGATGGATAAACAAACAGAGGATCGAGGAGGCGTAGATCACGCGCAGGAAGATCGCAACGACGCATCATGCTAAACTTGTCGACTTCAATAACTTGAGAGTTTCCAGTGGCATCAACTCGAATCCAAGATCGAAGACCTTGCCCCCGCTTCTTCAAGGCATCCATTCCCTGAAAAGTGTGACGTGAAGAGCCTGACGACCGGAAACCATGATCTCTAAGGTTGACCGCCGACGCTGGTTTGGGCGGAAGCAGCCGCTCCTTGAGGTCTGCCATTGATGGCATGCTCCGTAATTCTGAAACACAAAATAGAGTTAATAAAAAAAAAATTAATTCAGAGAAGAATTAACGAATTTACCTCCAAACAGAGAAATTAAAATTTCAAAACTGCCCTTTCTGAGTTGGGAAGATTAAATGAATTAAAAAAAAAAAGATTTAACAGGATAAAAAAAAAAAAA
>BPVZ01000073.1:1299238-1310800 GCA_020521535.1 Rubroshorea leprosula | reverse complement strand
AATTTTATAAATTTATATATTAAATTAAATCTAAAATAAAAAATTTAATTACATTAAAAAAGTAAATAAAATAAATGTAAATTAAATCCCTTTGAGTCTCCCAAATTAGAAAGATTAAAAATAAGTTAAAATCTCTTTTCAGTTCTATTACTTTTAACAAAAAGTCTGTTTTTAATCTCTTAAACTAAAAAACCTCCATTTTAGTCTTTAAAATTTATTATTTAACCCCTTTTTTAGCCCTCTCGTTTTCCTTTTACACACATAACATATTAAATGATAGAAACTCTTAAGTAGAAGGACTAAAAAGAGACTAAAAATTGCATCTTTTTTATTTGTTTCTCTACTTTAAAAAGGAAAAAAGAAAAAAAGAAAAAACCTTTTTTTTAGTCCTTCGAGTTTGAAATTTTTGTAATCTAACATATCACATGTGTAAAAAAATAATAGAGAGATTAAGAAGAGGTTGAATAATTAATCTTAAGAACTAAAAGGGGACTTTCTTAAGTAAATAACTAAAGAGAAGCTTTTTGTTAAAGTATATGAACCAAAATGGCATTTTAACCTTAACACTTTGTTTGAATTGAGGAAGTTAGGAGGGAAGGAGAGGAGAGTGAGAGGGAGAGAGCATCTTTTTCTATTTAGATAAATAATTTTAATGGAGGAGAGAGTGATGGAGGGAGATGAAGCCCCTCCCCTCCTATGTTTTCAATTTTTTTCAATTTGAAGGGATTGAGACGGATTACATTAATTAATTTATTTTTAGTTTTAGTTTTTTAAAAATAAATAAATATATATAAACATTTTATTTCAATTTTTTATCTAATTAATAAATTTTAAAAATTTTATTCTTTTTTATTTTTTTATTAAATTATTTAATTAAATAAAAATATTATCATTTCCTCTCCTTCACTTTTATCTATTCAAATAAAATTAATATCAACATTTTCCTTCCATTCACTTCTCCTCTCTTTCCTCCCCCTCCCCTCCCCTCCCCTTCCCTTTCTTTCCTTTACTAATTGTTATCCAAATATAGGCTAAAAGTAAGGGATTTAAAGGGAGTTCGGCACCCTTCCATCTATCTTCCTTCCTTCTCCCTCATTTAATTATTTTATCCAAACAAAAAAAGAGTAGAGATCTTCCCTTCACTCTCCTCCCCTTCCCTCTCAACTCCCTCAATTTTAAATGAAAGTTTAATTTAGTTATTTATTTAAATGAGGGAAAGGGACTTCTCCTCTCCATTTCCCTCCGTCCAAATATAAGGTTAGAGATATTTTTTTATTTTCGTCCTCCTCTCATCTCATCTCTTTTTTTTTTTCTTCTTTTTTTTAGATTAAAATATAAAAAAATTAAACATTAAAACAAAATAAGGGAAAGCTCATTCCCTCTTCTCTCTTTACCTCTAATATTTCAATTTTTTATTATCTAAATAAAAAAATTTATCTCCCTCCCCTTATCTCAAACCAAATAAGCTATTGAAAGTATAAAAACTAACCTTAATTTTATCAAAGTACCAATAATAATTTGACACAGGGCATATATTTTAAATCAAGGTTAACTTTTTATTTTGAATAATAAATTATATTTTGAATAATAAATTATCAAAAATACAATAATTAAATAATAAATATCGCCTTATCATGTGCCAAGATAGACTGAAGAAAGTGTTTTTCTAGTATATTTCTTAAGAGCGTATTTATTATATTTTTTATTAATTGTTATAAAAAAAATAAAAGTTCATTTTAATGTTATTAATTGCTTAATTAAAATTATTTATGTGACATTAACATTAAAAATAAAAAATAAAAAAAATCATAAATATACTTTTTACAATTAATTTATATAAAAAAATATAAATCTTGATTCTTGACTTTACTTTAATCAATGCAGAATAAATGTAAAAAATTTGTGCTTTTTTTTTTTTTGAATAAATCACTCAAGGATTTTTTGGACCGAATCCGTCAATGGCACATTAATGGGCCATGCATAAGCCGTTCGTGCAGACCCACCATCCCCTTTTTCCAAAAAACCCACCCCTCGTCAAGGAAGGTAGGTTCGGAAGCGGCAGAAATTGGGCTTTTTCGAATTCGAGCCCAATATAGTTACCAATGATACCATTAAAATTATTGAATTTTAACAGTACATTTACCTCTTAATTTGAAAAAAAACAAGCACTGACGCAGTGGAAGGCCTGTTTGTAACACAAATGTATTGGGAGGTCTATGCTTTTAAAATGTGTGGATCTTATAATAAGTAGATTGTACTTCCTCTGAATTTCAGTGCCTGCACAAATATATTATCTTGATCCTTGAATGCTAGCCATTTGCCTTAACAAAAGGCTTCCGACCCCTTTCTCTCCTTTATAAATTAAGATCAAATAATTTGTATATGTTTTCTCACTTTTGATCATGCATTGCTTTTAACATTAGAGTTGAATTCATGAATAATCAAGTGTCGATTTGTTGTTTTGTAGATTAAAAATCAGTAGTATCATTAGTATGGATCAAAATAAAAGTATCTATGTTTTGCATTAAGCCAAAAGTCAGGTATCTCGTAGCTTGTTTACTTGCAACCTTATAAAGTAGAACATAGGGATTAATTTATAAGATGGATTGAGACTAACATTTGCCACTATGTCTTTATTCAGTTTTCCATATTATTTTTCTTATATACTAACTTTTCAATATCAAAAATTTAAAGTCGAGTCGTGTTAGATCTTAATAATAAAGAAAATTCTTTTAATATCTATTTTTATTTATAAAATTTAAATTTAAAATTTTATTTAAATAAAAACAAAACTCATTTCACTCGAATTAATAAATTATTAATAGTTTTCCATATTATTAACTGAAGGGAAGAGAAGAAATTGAGTATACCATGGCGAGGCCAAGTGAAAAATTCCAATTGACAACAAAACAAGCCAAGTTGACCTTCAAGTACGACTAATTAGCGGCAGCAGTGCAGCCTGCACCCTTGCCTTATTCATATTCTTAGACCCAACACTACTTTCTGCACAGAACAGAGCAAATTGTCAGTTACTATTGTGAAAATGCCTCATCTATGGCCCAAATTTCTCGTCATATTCTGCTTTTCATTCATCTTCCCATATCCAATCTCTTCCCTGCAATCCGCCGTCAATGTCTGGCCGAAACCACGGACCCTTTCATGGCCCAAACCCTTAGCCACGCTGCTCTCTCCCAGCTTCAACATCACCTCTCCCTCCCATCAACACCTTTCCCCTGCCGTCAACCGCTACCTCCGCCTTGTCCTCACGGAGCACCACCGTCCCCTTTTCAACCCCTCGGTCAACCTCACCTCCCCAGCTTTGGAAACTCTCTCTATTTCCGTGGCGGATCTCTCCGCCCTCCTCCACCATGGTGTCAATGAATCGTACACTCTCTCCATCCCCACTGGCAGCGTCACTGCCTACCTGAGGGCGGAGACTGTGTGGGGAGCGATGAGGGGTCTCGAGACCTTCTCGCAGCTGGTGTGGGATGAGCCTTCACGGGTTGCAGTGGGTTTATATGTGTGGGATTCTCCCCTTTTTCCGCACAGAGGAGTAATGTTGGATACTTCTAGAAATTTCTATGGAGTGAAGGACATATTGAGGACTATTGAAGCCATGAGTGCTAACAAGCTCAATGTTTTCCATTGGCATATCACCGATTCTCAGTCTTTTCCTCTGGTGGTGCCATCGGAGCCCGATCTCGCCGCCAAGGGATCTTATGGAGCAGATATGCAGTATTCTCCAGCCGATGTCGCCCGGATTATCCAGTTTGGTCTAGAACGTGGGGTCAGGATTCTCCCCGAAATAGATTCCCCAGGTGAGTTTATCCAATGTTTCGAAAATTTGTTGAATTCTCCAATTGTGATGTGAAATCGAGAATTGGATTTTACAATTGCAGGGCATACCGGATCGTGGGCGGAAGCCTACCCAGAAATTGTGGCATGTGCCAACATGTTCTGGTGGCCGGCCGGAGCCAAATGGTCGGACCGGCTAGCCTCCGAACCAGGAACTGGCCATCTCAACCCCTTGAACCCGAAGACCTACCAGGTGCTCAAAAACGTCATCCGTGACGTGGTGAACCTGTTTCCGGAGCCATTCTACCACAGCGGAGCTGATGAGATCGTCCCTGGATGTTGGAAAGCTGACCCCAGCATTCAGTCTTTCCTCTCTGACGGCGGAACCCTCAGCAATCTCCTCGAGATGTTTGTGAATTCCACATTACCTTACATGGTTTCCTTCAATCGCACTGTAGTCTACTGGGAGGATGTTTTGCTAGATGACAATATTAGAGTGGACTCATCATTTCTTCCTCGCGAGAATACTATTTTGCAGTCATGGAACAATGGCGTCAACAACACCAAACGGATTGTTGAAGCGGGATACCGTGCCATTGTCTCCTCATCGGAGTACTATTACTTGGATTGTGGCCATGGTGAATTTGTAGGGAATGACAGTGAGTACGACCAGGGGGGTAAGAGTGTAGACGGGGGATCATGGTGCGGACCCTTTAAGACATGGGAAACCATATACAACTATGATATAACATATGGGTTGAGCAAGGCAGAGGCTGAACTGGTGCTTGGTGGAGAGGTGGCGTTATGGTCGGAGCAGGCGGATTCTGTTGTTTTGGATTCAAGAATTTGGCCTAGAGCTTCTGCACTGGCGGAGACACTGTGGTCGGGAAACAGGGATGAGACAGGTAAGAAGAGGTATGCAGAGGCAACAGATAGGCTGAATGAGTGGAGGCACAGAATGGTTAGTAGAGGAATTGGTGCTGAACCTATTCAACCTCTCTGGTGTATCAGGAATCCTGGAATGTGTAACACTGTTAATGTTATTTTTGCTTAGCAACATTAGCAAATCAGATACAGAGATCATCAAAAAGAAAGATTTATTCAGAATTGGAGTGAGATGAAAGAAATATAACATTGCTAGTCTCCTTTTCAACTCAGCTTCCCTAAACAACTTTCATGTGTTTCCAAAGTCCTCAAAACATTTTCCTAAAAGCTAGAACTTCAATTTGTAATGGAAGGATTATCACGAGCAACAACATCCCTATATAAGGTCCAGCTGGGGACTTAAATCAACCTCTGGCCCCGTAGTTTCTCTAAGAGGGAGCACTATCACCTAGAAAGTTTTATGTGCAATTTAGTTTAACATTACCGATCAAAATTGAGTTATTTGTTAGTTGGTAAGACAAAATTGAGGCATCTTTGAAGTGCATATTATAGAATTGGACGAAAGTGAATTACCTTATACCATGGATTGAAACCAACGTAGTCTCTTTCCTCTAATGTCTATTCAGTTTTCCATATTATTAATCTCAACAAAATTGACTTCCACGCTGAAAGGTAGAGTCAAAAACTCCAATTCACGACAAAACAAACTAATGCACCAATTCTCATTAAGAAGACCAACTTTAAAACGCAAAAGAAAAATCTTAAAAACTGAAACGTGGTGGCAAAATTCCTAAATCAAATTTTCTCAATTTTTTTTTTTTTGCCCAACCGGAAATAGATACTTTATATTAATAAAAGATCAAGTTTACTTACAGAACCTCAAACAAAAAGAGAGTACCAAAACCAACAGACATATATAAAAATGAAAAGAAAATACTGACGATGGAGACGATCAGAACTCATCACCAACTCAAGGAAGATAGAGGCATGCTACCCAATTCTCTCATTAGATGGCCAAAAAGAAACACCCTCTCTCATTAAGAACACCAACCTTAAAAAGTCTCTTTTTAATCTCATCTTCCTAAAGAACTTTCATATGTTACTATCTTCATGAAGAAACAACGTTAAAACACTTTCCTACTATAGAAATTCTAGAAGTAACGGGAAGCTCTGATGGATAGGAATAAAATTAGTGCTTAAACCAAAACGAACGACAAAAATGGTGTACCATCCAGCCGGGGAGTTGAAACAACCTCAGGCCCCGCAGTTTCTTACAGTTGCCTAAGCTGTGATAATATTGAATCAGCCAGAGCTTCTGCTGTAGCCGAAAGGGAGAAAAAAAATAAAAAGGATTATGGTTTGGTTCTGCAAGACCCATTTATTGACACAACAGTAAGAAATTAATAGGGTGTGTGGTGGCCTGGTGGGAGCACACCACCAACCACAGACTTAAAACGTTTTTATCTGCAATTTAGTTTAATCATCAAGAAGCCATGAGAATCCATACAAGAAGTTTCATTTTCTACGCTAATTACACATCATACTGTGTTCCTGGCTTCCTGCCATGGTTTAAGCTACTGTTAAATGAGCTTAATCCAAATTCAAAGCTCTATTCTCATAAATGCACCTGAATTCTATATAAAGAACCACCAAGAAAATGCATGTACAAAAGTGAAACCATATTAAGTGCATTTTACTTCCAAAATGAGAAATTGGACTGCATGATGCTTTTTGTTCGCAGTTGAGGAAAATGTACCACAATTCGGTCAAAGGGGCTAATGCTTCTCAAGATTCAGTCTTGTCTGTACTGTGATCAGCTTTAGGTGGTTGATCAGATGAAAGTGTCTGAGCCTCGGCAGAAGCATCTGAACTGAAAGGCTTTTTGAACTGAACAAGGATCATAGTCATGTTGTCACATCCCTCACCGCCAGCTGTTGGAGCCAAACACCTATCAAAAACCTTCTCGCATATAGCAGAGAGCTTAGTTTCCTGCATAAATTCAGAGTTCTGTATCACCACTTTGTAAGCCGTGTTAAAGAAGTCCTATTTAAGCTGATAAAAAAAAAATAAAAAAAAGAAGTCCTATTTAATCCATGTATTTACACTAATAATATTGTAAGAGGGGCCATGATGAACATACATTGTTCAACTGCTCTCGCACATAATCCACTAGTTGTTGACTTGACATGCAATCCCTATTTCATACCAGAGACAAATATCATCAAATTAATGGAATAAAAATGATTTAACGTCACATATACTAAATAAACAAGTCAGACAACAATCTGGGGGGAAAATGACAACAGAGAAAACTGCCTAGTTTTTTCTTTGTTATTTATTATCTACACTACATAGGCAAAAATGCAGACAAGGATTGGAGTGCTATTAAGAAAGGCATGTAAACAAAGTGCTCAGGTAATAACACATATAAATAGAGCACTCAGGTAACCAGCATGACCACACTGCTTTGTGACAGACAGTTTGAGAATCAAAATTCTTCAAGGAAACATACACACACATGAAAATGCATGTGCCACAGAGAAAGGAAAAAAATGTAACATGCTATATTTGCAAGACAGAGTGGAAAAAAATCTATAATTTGCTTAGATTCATACAAAATTCTGGGTAGTGCACAAATGAAAATTGTGGCAAAAATAATAGCACATTACTGCAGTATAAACCTCTGCATATTCAGGAGGCATATATATAAAATATATAATCTTTTAGCTGAGAAAAACTTAAAATAACAGGCTTTAGCTAAAGCCAGAAAATAATCTCAATCAGTTATGACATATAAAAATTATAATGTTCACAAAAGCACTTAAGACTTCAGTCCAAAAGAAGATGGTGCATGGAGATGCCAGTGTCTAAATCATAAGCCGCATGATATACGTCACTCACCAAATTCCATCACAAGCTAAAACAAGAAACTCGTCATCATCGCAAAGCTCAACCTAATGCAAGATAGACAATAAAAAAAAAATAAGAACATTGCAAATGAAAAAGAACATTGATTGGAAGAAAAATACCTCATCTATGCCAGGAAAGGTCCAGATAGCATCTAAAATTAGCAAAATCTAAGAAAAATTTTCTTAATAGGTTCCTAACATTGACAAAAGTATATTAAATTATTTAAAATATTTTTGAATCATCTACCACTATAAAATTTTAACAAATAGAAATGCTAAAGTATAATTACAAATCTTAAGTGAAACACTACAGACTTGACTGCT
The DNA here is from genome assembly GCA_020521535.1 of Rubroshorea leprosula. Lineage (NCBI taxonomy): Eukaryota > Viridiplantae > Streptophyta > Magnoliopsida > Malvales > Dipterocarpaceae > Rubroshorea > Rubroshorea leprosula. Next base: position 1,302,887 of record BPVZ01000073.1, on the reverse strand, counting down.
TATATGACATACAGTGCTAATATCTGGATTGGCTGTTACTATCTGCTTTTCAACAGGTAGACTCTTGTTCTGCTTGAACTCAACATCTCCTGCCACAAAAAGAGGTTTAACAGATAAGAGCAATTCAATTTTAGATCCACCCTCTCGCATAGGAAAAATAAATAAATTAAGATCTGAACCTACCAATAGCCCTTGCCAAATTTAAACTCCCATTAACACGTCCTACTTGAATAAAACCACCCGCTTTCAAGATCCTATCCTTCTCCACTTCCAGGTCAGGCTTATGATCTTTAGATAAATTATATGCCTGCAGAATGGACTTCCATGAAACAAAGCACATACATATATTGTGCAAGATAAATCACGCCACCTTGAACAGGAATCAATCATATCACAAGAAGACAAAAATACTACTCTAATAAATCACCACACACTAAATCAGCCCAGGGAAAAAAGGGGGAAAAAAAAGAGTTGAAGGTTGATTAGGTGTGAACTTGAATTGGGGTGTGAACTCAAATTTGAGTGTGAATATGCATAACAAAGAGAAGAAAAAACTCTTAGATAAATAATGTAGTAATTAGAAATATTTCTTAGTTAAAATAAAAGGTTAAAATATGAATTTGAATTCCTTTCCTTTTCTATGCTTTGGACTTAAACAGTCCTACAGTGTTTTGGTTTCAATTAACTGATGTGAAAGCTACTTTTTCCCTTCTATTTCAATCAGTTTTAGATCATTAAAAGCACATTTCAGTCTGATTAACAATCTTAGAAACAAAAAAGAAAACAATCAGACATCAAATATAAGAAACAATGGTGCATTATGCCTTTTATTGAGTCTTTTAACTTACAACCAAAAGAGAAAACACATGCCAAAACCATTTCACTTTACATTGACTGACACTGTCATTCACATGTAGATTATATGTTCCCACAAATCCACAAGTAAATCAGTCAGATGACAAAATAGAATTAGCGCTGTGATCATTAACATACACTGTTGACCTACATGCTTTATAATTGATCTATCACACTGTTCAATCATGGATTTGAGTTTGAGTGGTCTTGACCAAATTTCCTTTTGCATATCTCTGAAACTAGATTGCTGTACAGAAGAATAAAGAAAAGCATACCTGACCCTTCCTGCATATGACACAACGAGAATCACCAGCATTAGCAACAACCAATTGCTTGTTTTGAATGATTGCCACACAAGCTGTGCTTCCACAATTTGGTCCATGGAAATCAGAGTGAGGACCCTGGATTCCAACATTGAAATCCATATTAATGGTATTTCATTGATAGCATAGAACCAAACGGAAATGAAAACAAAGCTGCTAGTAAACTAATATCACAAATCATATAAAACATTGCAGTGAATGTATAGTTCAACTAAAATGATTGTGTGGAAACATAAAAAGTCAACTGATAGTGAAGGTTAGTATTGTTTATTTCCTCTCATACACGTGCACCAACTAATTTATAAAGTGCAAGCTACTTAAAATGATAATTTTAATTTTCAAAATTCAGTTACAAATAATGTTGCTAATGTCTCATGTTTCACTTCGATACTGTGGATAAAGACCAAGACATCCAACATACAAAACCAAAGCAAATCTCACATCTTCCCTCTAACTAATTAATGAATTTTTCATATCTACATAGTCACAAGTATATCTACTTGAGCAACCTCAAGAATTCCTCAGCCCATATAGTGAACCTCTAAACATAGGCATGAAAATAGAGGGTGGATTCCCCATTAAAGAATGAAATTAATGCCAAGAGATCTTGCAATGAGTGGGATACTGCAACATAATCCAAAAATAAAATATGTGTACATAATAACTTAAAGTCATAATCATGGATAACAAATGTAAAATATTAGACAGGCCAATACTAGCAGTAATCATCACAACTATACAGGATTTCAAACAGCATCCATAGAAACATGAATCAAGTGTAGATCCTCCTCATAAAGACAATTGAAAATTCAGAATTGACAAGTTTATGATGGTCAGGAAAATGTTTAATAAAACCACTTCATGAAATGAACAATTAATTCACTATCAAAAATACCTCCTCATAAGGCCAATCATCAGTATGGCCATTGGCCTCCCCACTCTTCCAAATAAACCCTTCTATGATGCCCGAAACCTTGTCTATTTTATCTCCCAAGATAGCCAACTCTCTCCATCCCCTCTGGCCACACATCATCTCATCCATTCTGCACAGTCAATATTACAGAACTTAGAAGAATCTAACAAGACAGCAAAATCTGAGATACAAACACACTCATTTACATCAAAAATAATAACTGATTGAAAGAAAAACAATTGCTAAAAAGGCTCAAAATCAGATTCAAGTGAAGATAAAATGGAAAAGAACATTGAAATGATCCAAGAATTGAAAATCACAGCGAATTTATAAGCCACACTATTTATTGCAATCACTGTTAATTTGCATTGTCAGATATGAATATCCTCCATCCCACTACTCTATTTCTATTTATTCACTCTTGAAAATCATGAATATAAACAACTTATTTATTAAACAATATTATAAAAGCAATAGTAAAAACAATAAGAAAAATCAGTACCAAAATTAAGCCATTAGTCAAAGTAGAATAGCTTAGAATGATAATTGGCTTAGTCTAACAACATTCAAGTAAACAAAATGTATGCACCTCAAAATCCAAATTCTATTTACAGATTAGCAGGCAAATTAGAACCCATGAAATCCAACTAAATGAGACCTTCTCAACCACCCAATGCTTGAGTTAATTATTGCATTCAGGCATCAACAATACAGTTAGATGAAATAAAAAAAATAAATAAATATAGAAATAAATAAAACCTGAGAAAAGCTTTCTGAACTGAAGTTCCTATATCCCCAGCCAAATAGGCTTCATGCTTGAGCACCTGTTGGTGAAGATACTTGGCACAAAATTTTGCCACTGCTTTGCCTGCAGATTAATAGATGTTGCTGAGAGAAAAGAGCATATAATTTGGGGAATGGGTGCATGGACGTTCTCTCTTATATTTTTGAAGAGACAGAGGGAGACTTGATCCTAAATGAATGTTTGGCTATCAACAGCAAAAGCCAATGAGAGAGGGTTACCCTTTTTCAATTTATATTAAAAAGAAAAAAAATCTGAGACCATTCCTTTAAGGGCAAAAATGCTTTGATGTTCCTTCAGGTTGAGAGGCAGAGGATAATTTTAACCAAAAAATAAATAAAATGAGTTGTTTGCTGATTATACCTATGGACCTTGATGAGGCAAAATACATAAGCAAGAAAAGGAAAAGCTATGAAATATTTGGTGCAGTGCCAGCAGATATGTATTGTTTACAACTTTTTCAGGAAAAGAAAGAGTTAACAAATTACTTTTAGATCATGCAATTCTAGCTGGCAAAGCAAACAAGTAATAACACAACAACTAAACGTTCAATACATTGTGAGGAGATAATGTATATACAAAAATTTTAAAAGAGATAAGAAAATAAAAGAACTGAATTTCTTTCCTCCATGGCCATCATAAACACCAAAGAATGAAGTAGAACCATCCAGATCTGGATAAGCTGCATGCTGTAAGCACCACATAATAAAGTCAGCAAGTCAAAAGGGCAATATTATTGTTAAAGAATGAGCTTAG
>BPVZ01000073.1:1239298-1252424 GCA_020521535.1 Rubroshorea leprosula | reverse complement strand
ATAAATTGCATCAATTAACCACTAGTCCCCTTTCAAACAACTTGCCAGTACCATGACAAAGAAACCAGTGTCTTCGGTGGTGGAAATTTGATTTATGTTTTGTATAATAATTACACGGATGCTTTTGCTGAACATAGTGTGCATTGTGGATACATCTTCCACCATTAAAAAAGTCTAAGATGTTTTATTGTTTGTGGTAGTATGACTGTATGGTTTCTAGAAAAGAAATGTGTTTCGCGAGCTCGTCTTCTTTCAGTAAGAATAGATTATTTGATACTTGTCATTATTATTAAGTACACATGACAAGTTTTGAAATATACATTGAATTTGCATCTAAGAAGTCTCGTTAAATATGACTTGAATACAAAATGTATATTTTTTATTTATTATTAATTAATATTTTATTAAATGCAAACATTGTGTTAAAACTCACATACTAGATTTTCACAATTCCGACTTTTATAATTAGATCACTAGTAGATTTGTGAAGGCCTTACCTTCATTCTCAAATTGGAACATTGATCAATGGACATTTGCAAAATCACTGGACTATGCTCATGATACCATTAGACCTATTGTGTCTGTAATTGTCATATATATATATTTGGCAGGATAGAATGTCATATAGTAATTTCCTCTGATTCTTATATTTTGTTGTCGAGGGGTGGAGGCTTGGAGCAACTGTCATACTCTCCTACTCCTTCAGGCAGGAGTCTTGCACTAGAAGTCCATTTTTTCCCCCTTCTTTTCTCAATTCATTTTGGGATGCAAATAGAAGGGAAAATAAAGCTCAACACTAGTTGGCACTCGTTATGCCATATTTCTCATCCTTAAAATCTTCCTCCAACTCAGGCCCATGTTGAAATGGGGCGTTGAAAACTGCTGTTCCTCAACCTAAAAGTAGTCCTTGATTAGCTCTTGAATTTCATATACTGCTGTTTTTAGCCCATGTCCTCATGGGTCCTGAATATCCAAAAATCTGGTTTTGCTACTGTTTAACCGGTGTATTGGTCCCTAATGGGAGGCCCTACCAAGTCCAATAACAAAACCAATAAACAAAATGAAAAGAAAATTTTTTTAACCACCAGAAATTAACATCACTACTGTTTTTGTTAATTATGATTAATATCTGCAGATAACACATCAAATTCCATAGGGAGGCTCATAAAATGTATTCCTTTTGCCTGTTTCTGTTCTGCGTCTGACATTGATCAACTCTATTAGGAGACTCAATGTTTCCATGATATTGGTAGTGGTGCCAGGAAGATTTTAAAGACGGTCATTGCTTCATTTATTTCCAACATCAAATTAATGCTTCATTGCCACTACTAAAAAAAACTAAATAAGTGATAAAAAAAGAAAAAATTAAGACATGTTGTTGTTAAAAATATTAAAATATCAAATAATAATCACATGATATCTACATTATACTTTACTTATTTAATAATAGTAATTGGATATTTTAACATTCTTGATTTTCCCTTTTCTCATAACTTATCTATTATTTTTTAACAAAATAAAGTACTAAGGTTTTTCTAAGTAAAATACTACATGCCAAGTCAAAGTTGGTTATTATTATTATTATTATTATTATTATTATTATTATATCTTAGTTTGTAAGCATGTATACTCTTTGTGGATGTTTTTAGTGACAAATTTGTTTATTATCATTCAATATATGCATATCTATAATCAATTTTTAAAATCAATCATAATTATAATGAGTTACAATGATGATTTTAAAATTCATCAAAAATTTTTATCACTAAAACTTCTTTTGCTTGTAGTGATACATGGTGTTTTTTTGCTGGAAAACTTTACTTCTATGTTATTATCTTTAAGTCATCATTATCCTCCGGTCCTAAACCCAAAAAGAACTTCACTGAATGGTCCAAACCCTGCTCGTGAATAGAACAAATGTTGAAATCAGATTCAACATTCTGCTTAAAATGGTGTAGAGGATCATGTGATGTAGAGTCGAAGTCAATGACTGCAATCCGGGCCGGTATCTTAGCAAGATGGGTTTATTTGTTATGAAAATTTTTGGGCCAGATTATCTCCTCCCAAAAGGCCAAAACAAATATCTCAAATTCTCCAATCTCCAGTTTGGACATGACAAAGAAAAAGCCTACAAACATAAACAGTTTTCTTGCATAGCCCATCATGAGATGCGCGATCAAATAGACAAGCAGAGCAATCCTTTTTGCCCTCTTTCCACTGGAGGCTGGAGCGGTGGAGGTAAACACAACATGAGGAAGAAGAGTCCTCAATCAACAGTATCAGCTTCACAGGCATTCTTCACCCATCTCTCCTGCGGATTAGCCTTGGCAGCCGGATTCTGGGTTTCCCACAATGTCTACTCCATCAATCTCGTCTCCCATCCCGACCACACCCTCTTTCTGATCTGGGTACTTCTCGGTTCTCTTCTACAACTCAACCTTGAATGCGACTTCAGTTTTTCCTCTTTTTTTTTTTTTCTTTAATTTGTTGATTTTCCTGTTTGCATTTAGGTTATTCAGTGCCCACTTGTGGTCCTTTTTTACAGCTGCTTTCGAAAGAACCCTGAGAAATGCTTGGTTAGTGAAATCTCCACATTGATCTTTCTTGGTCGGATTGTTTTCATTTGCTTGATTTTTTTTTTCCTTTTTGTGAGCCGAAATTGTTTTATGTGATTTTTTTACAGTATTTGAAAGCTGTAGCCCGAGGCCTTCTGGGACTTCCTCTTGGTTAGTATGAATTTCTCTCTTTGTTCAAGTATTGTTTATTTGATATATACTGAACTTGTATATCTTTGCATATTGTAGGAGCTCTACTGAATGCTCTTGGAGCATTGGCTTTGGGGGCACCTGTTGGCATCCAGTACGTAATATAGGGTAATTCTTGTTTTAGCATAATTCTGAAAACATATATCCCACAATTGAGATTAGAATGGTCTGAATTTACACCCTTTTGTTCCCATGATTGAAGTTTGTTAAATCAGTAATCACAATCAAATAGTTGAATTCCCCGGAAGTCTTCCCCTAAAACTATATAGCCCTTTGTTTTATATTTGTTTTCAGTTGATAAATGAAAGGAGACGCTTTGTGACTTGGTTAGGTCATTTAGTTCCAAAGATTGTATCTGGTTCCATGATCTCAACTGTGACCAGTGTTTTCAGAATAATGAAAACAGAGTAGTACCTAAATGATGTTTGGTGATTGTAATATTATCACAAGTCATTTTTCCTGCTGTCCATGGTAAAAAATTTAATTATTGAATGCATTGATGTTGCTTGTTGCACCTTTCTTTCTGGGTACAGGTACTTAAAAAGGACAATTAACTGGTCTCTTATGATGTCTTTATTCACTGTAAGTATTCTGTTCCCTATTTGCTGCTTAGCGCCTACTTTTGGTCTAGCTGAATGTCCATACCAGATTGGAAATACTCATTGTTTTACCTTCTTCTTCTTCCTTCCTTTCTTTTTTTTTTTTTTTGTAATACTCTTTGTTAATTTGCAACATAATTTGTATTGGTATTTGTCTATTATTGCAAATTATTTTTTTTGGCGGAAATACAACAATGTGATTAGTTAAATTCTGAATTTTTGAAGTATATTTTGTTCTACTACTGTCATCCAGATGTGGACTTTCAACCTTCTTAGCTAGTATTTCTACTAGGACCAGTTACTGAATATAAGTACTGACATCTCCATGCATTTTGTTGTGAAGCCTTCCCTTTCCCCCAAGTGATGAATTTGTGACTTAAATTTGCAAGCTTTTGCAGGTTGTGCCTGCAACTTCTGTTTATGGTTCATCATGGACAGACTGGCATCGCATATTTGCACAGACAAAGTAAGTTTGTGAATTTCTTGGTGGTTTTAGTAACATTGTTCTTGTCTTTCATGATTAGTTTTTATTTTTTCACAGAGAGAGAGAGAGAGATCACTTTTGAACCATTTAGCATTTTGTATAGGATGAACCATTGTGGCAGAACATTTTAGAGCTGAAAATTTGGGCTTTAAGTTTTCAGTTGAAAGCTGAACTATAGCATTTTGTGTAGGTTGCTCCATTGTGGTTGAACATTTCAAGGATGATATTTGGGTTTTAAGCTTTCAGCTGAAAGTTGAATGATGACTGAAACTTACCTAAGACATGGCTTTGGAATCAATTAGGATAGATTCATCAAAGGGAAAAGAGACAAACTTGTGCTAATATTTGTATTAAGTCATGGTTATCTGCAACATAAATGGGGGCTGCATGTGACCCCCATTATGAGGCTGGAGATGTCTACAAGACATATATTATTCTATTGGGAAGGTTGAGATAATGTCCATTAAACTTCAAACCATGCTTTATTTGCTATATAATGTAAAACTATATGCACATTTTGATACAATGCTTATTTGTGCTGAGATGGGTATTTGAATCGATCAACAGACCAAATGGAGCTTTGGACTATATGGTTTGTCTACCAGCACATGGAGCTCTAATTGGTGCTTGGTTTGGTGCCTGGCCAATGCCACTTGACTGGGAAAGACCTTGGCAGGTATTTCTACTCTCTTAATTTTTCTAAGATCATAAGGTTGGGTTAAATTTTGAACATCAACTGAAGACATGACGGTGATACGACTCAAATAAAACACAACAAACTACTGCCTACTGGCAATTGCTACTTCTTAACGTATTGTATTTGCACATTCCAGTAACAATGGACGTTTTCCATCATGTGCTCATTTAGTTGGACAGATCATTCTTAGTAACTATCATCTTCGTTTGTAGGAGTGGCCTGTCTGTGTGTCTTATGGAGCAATGGTTGGCTATGCGGTTGGAATGGTGGGATCCTTTGCTCTTGTGCTTGCTCAAGGCAAGCAAAAGTACAGAAAAGCAGAGTAGAAGATTTATTGGCACCAGCCGATGGAAAGTTACAGATTTTGGGAGTTCTGTATTAGCCATCCATATGCAAAACTGAGTTCATTTCCATCTCTCTTTCAACTAAGGAATCAATGTTGCCTTTTATTTAACCAAATGCTATTTCTTCCGTAAACCAATTCGGTCTGCTACTGAGCCAGATTTTGTATTTTCTAACTCTTTTGACTATTTGTAGGAGGTGGATAAGAAGAACAAATGTAATGTGGAAGAATTTTTTTTTTTTTAATCTTGTGAAATGAGTGTAATCTTATGCATTAATTTAATTTACAAGTATGTTCATCCCATACATCGTTTTTCCCGGTGCCTTTCTGGTTTGGTGGTAATATTCTTCCTCTTTAGGCCAAGCTAACCTCTGGGGTGTTTGATTAGGGGAAACTCTTTTAAATTTATTTTTTGGTTATTTACATATTTTTACATATAATATTACAATAAAAAGAGAATAAAAGTGGTATTTTGAGTATTTATATTTTTAATGTAATTTTCAATTTATAAAGTTTTCTTTTTTACTTATTTTGAAAAAAAAAATCTTAAAACTTCTCTTATATTGAGTTCATTTTAGAATTTTACCTATTAATTCTTTTTATATCAATTTCTTACCAAATACAATAAAGTTAATAACTCAATAAAATTTTATTATGAAACTTAACAACTTTTTGTGCAAAATTTTTCAATTTTTCATACAACACATTTTTTAATAATTTTTTAATAAAAACTTTAATAATAAAGTGATATTCTAACCAAACAAACTCCAAAATCATGTTTAATAAAAAAAATAAGTATTCTTTAATCAACCTAATGTAAAATTAAGAAATTTATATAACCTAGTAAGTTTTGAATAGGACTAAGAGATAAGAGTGGAGTGGTTATTTCTCCTACCTACTTTTTCTCAAATCTATATATATATATATATATTTTGAATATGATTACAATCGACGAGGGGGTAAAGAGATATAAAAAAAGAAATTCATGGGTTCGAAACTGCAATCAACGGAGATGGTAGTACTAACTCAGGTTAATACAGTGACTGCTGAAGGACAATATCAAGCTAGTGGCAGTGCTGTTCCAAAATAAACATTAGGTACAAAATCATCCAATGTTAGAAAAAAGGAATTAAAGAATAAAGTCCGTACCGTATTTTTAACCAAATTTTTTTATTACAAACGTTGTCGTTTTACCATTGGTTTGGTTAGGTTCATCCTCCACTCGCCACGTGTAGCAGTTCCCAGAATTTCAACGTGGGCCCCAGACCGAACCCTTTAAAAACTCTAAAGAGCCCTAAGCGCCAAAAACACAAAAAGTGCTCTCACTTCCCCCTCTCCTCTTCAGACTTAACTGGTAAGGTTTTCTCCTCTCTCTCTCTCTCTCCCCCACTTCTCTACTTTTGCTTGAATTCCATATCTCTGTTCATCCCATCGAACTCTTTCGATTCTTGATTTCGTTTTATCATTTCCTTAGAATCGGTCGAATAGAGCACTGTTTCACTTTCTCAGTAAGATGCTATTTCCCATTTTTGTTACTATATAATTCATTCATCCTCGATTTAATCCTTGTTTCGTGTTCAGATCGATCAGCTGTTTTCGATTCATCTGTTTATCTATTTCTATAATTCTCGATCGTTTTTCTGTACGAATCCGAGGCGTGGTTTTGGATGATACCGAGTTTGGCCTCTGGATTAGTCTTTCTTTATGGGTTTTGTAGTGTTTGTTGGGATGGGGTTTTTATCGTTTCAAGCTTCGTTTCTGTGATTTTAGGGTTTCAATTGTTAGGAAGGAAGATGCCTGCGAGTTTTTAGAGTTTTAATCTATGCTTGTTTTAGAGGATGGACATGATTTGTTAACTAGAGGTCTTTTGCAAGCACGATTATGAACTACATGTGTTGATTCCAGAGTTTGTTCTGAGTTTTGAAGGAAAGGACTTGGGTTACACTGATATGTTTATGGTTTGTCTTGGCCTTTTAGGTGTGACGTGCTACTACTTATTTTGTTTGTAATTGTTTTTCCAAGACTTTTCGGTTATTGTTAGTTTTGATTTTATGTTTTTTCCACTCTACAGGCTTAATAATTGCATACTTGTTAGAAATGGTCTTTTTAAATGGCCTCTTTTCTATTTCCATAATTCAGAATAGCCCATACAATGGGGAGTGAAAAGCCTAGGCATGTAGAGAAGATACCAAACTCCAATTTCCCATTACAAAATATGGAAGAAATCAATTTCTGCATTAGCGGTCAAACTGCTCCCAATCATGAGGTTACTGGTGTCAATTTTACTGGTGTTGGAGCTCTTGACATGCCCTCAAATATGCCATTGCAATTTCCTTGTTTTCCTTCAGTGGGTGTGCCACTAACTGGTATTGATTGGATGACTAATGTCTCCCAACTTGACAGTTATAAAGATTTCATGTTCGACTCATATCCTATAAGCAGTGTTGAAAATATCCCAACTGAATATTGTACTCTTGGAGATGTAGCTGCTTCTGATGGCACACAAATGGGCATGTTGGGTGCTGAAGAAAATAGTTTTAGGCCTCAGCTAATGGGAAATTTTGGCATCCATGGAACTAGCAGGCCTGTGTTATGTCATGCTCAATATGGTAATGAAATTAGAAATATCTATAATGCCACAAAGAGTGCAGGTCAATCGGATTATCCTGAAATGCTCGATGGGAGTTTTCTTACTTTAGGAGTTGGAACTAATACTGAGGTCAGATCCTTTGAAAATGACATGTCTCTTGATCCACAACCACAACTAAATGCTTCCTACGAGGAAAACACCTATAAAAGTCACTTCAATGAAGTAGGTGGATTTCCCAGTCTAGCTCAAAATGCAGGTGAAGTTTCTAGTCTAGGACAAATTGATGGACTTGAAAGTTTAATTCAGAATGCTGGTGAGATATCTAGTACAATGCTGAGTGGGGATGAACTTTCTAGTTTAGTGCATGATGTGAGTAGTTCATTGGATCCAGTGCAGACTGTGGGTAGGTTTTCCTTGTCTGAAAAGAGTTTTGGAGTTACTGTTGGTGCTAGCTCAAGTTTAAGTTCAAATCTATTGCACATGCTACAAACCTCACAAATTGATCAAGGTGAACTATTATCAAGTATGCAACAGAATGTTGGACTTAATGGTCCAGTGCAGAATGCAGGTCAGATCTCTAGTATAAAGCCAAATGAGACTGAAGTCCCTAATTTAGTGCACAATGCGAGTAGATCATCAAGTCTGGTCCAGAATGCAGGTAACAGTCTTGGATTTACAGGTGGTGCTAACTCAAGTTTAAACCCAAATCTGTTGCATATGCCACCATCCTTGCAAAATGATCAGCAACACCATTTTCTTAAGCCAATAGATGAGGAATTTGATCTTATGGGGAGTAGGACGTCAAGGGTTGGATATCAGAATCCCAATAAAGGCTTTTATAGTTTTTCTTGTACATCTTCAATACCACATAACAGCAACCAGACCACACTGCCTGGTTCAGGACAGCAGGGTATGGCTGCATGGCTGCCATTATCTTCTTTTATGAGTCAAACTACTAAACAGACCTCTGACCAACTACGAAAGTTTAACATGGGAACAGCACAGGTCTCCCAGTCTCTGGCATCCTTGGTTTCTGCAGTTGGAATCACTGGAAATGCAACCAGTCAAGATCAATCAGGTTAGTGATGAATATTTCCCTCTCTACTTCCATTTATGGAATATTTTTCCTTGGATATTTCTAAATCAGTTTATGTCATTGTCCATTGTTCAGTGGTTTCTCTTCATAATTGGTGATGACTTTTTAGAAAATAACAACTGCTATTAGGATATTTTCTGAAGCTGTTTGCTTCCTGCATATTGAAAAAAGATTTTAGACTCTTTGAAATTCATAGATATATCTTAATTTCCTCTTTCTTTATTTAATAGTGAATGGTTTTTCTTTGTTTAGGTTGCACAGATTGCTTCAAGAATTCATTACATTTGGATTTCTCTGATGTTTTCCTTTTATGTTTTCAAGTTTGACTGTTTGAAATTTGAATATTTTATTTTGCTAAAACTGCTTACATTTTTCTGGTATATAAACTCAAACCATCCTAGTAGTAGTAGTATCATAATTCCAATTTTGCAAAGGAGTTGGTGGAGTACATGCTGGATGTTTTAAGCTTTAATAGAAAATTTGTTGACTGCATGGAATTGGTTGAACTGCATAGTGTATAGCTCTTACAAGTCACAACTACATGATGACCCTGTAATTGTTAAGCAGGGTAGCATTTCATGGTTATCCTTTTAAGTCTTTGAATAATACACAACCACCACCTCATCATTCCTTGAACACTTTCTGAAGATTTGAACTTGAGAGAAGTTGAACACTAAAAATGCCATCCTCTTTCTAGGACTAAGAATGCTTTAATGTCATTAACTTACATGAAGGATTACTAGCAAAATCATTTTTGAATTTAATTCTTCTTGTTGGAATGAGGATCAACTGAAATATATATTTTAAGTTACTAAATTATTAGAATTACATGCACATTTCTCGTGGCTTTTTTTCTGAACTTACTTTGTCCTTAGCTGCAGTTCAAAATCATCCACATTCTCAGTGTACTGTTCAGACTATGAAAGGTGGACCACTTCCAAGGAAGCTAGAGGTCCAATATGTTGGTAAGGTCTAATTGTTTCTTGCTAATCTATTGTCATTGAAGCATAGATACGAATAAAAGGACAATAATGATTAATCTTTCTGTTTTTACTGTGAGTTTATGAAAGATTGTAATGAAATATTTTCCTCACATAATACTCTTTGTCTCACTTATGTTGTAATCCAGGCATTTTTGTGTTAGGGTGATCTTCTATTCTTCTTTGGAAAAGTACCTGTTTTTACTTAATTACAAACCAAGAAATGTTATGTCTAGATTTTGTGTGAAATGTTATCTATTGTACTTCATTACAGTGCGATATCTGTTTAAGATATTTGGCCAACAGTTTTTGCAGGCAAGTGGAGTTTTTTTTTTTTTTTTTTTTTTTTTGGCCAGAGCTGGAGTTGGTTATATTCTTATTTTCATTATGCCACATTTTACTAACCCAATAACCTCTAATCATTGGTAATTTTAATTAATTCTTTTAGGCATTCTTGGCCCTAGTTATCTTTTCACAGCCATAATGCCCTTTGCAACTTGAATGACATTTTGTTTCTTCTTATAATGCCTCTTAAAATTGTCTTGTTTTTCACTGGTTTAAATTTTTCTTGGAATTTCTTCTTTACAATTTTTCTTAAACAATTCAATTAGAAAGTGTATGCTATTGGACATCTTTTTTTTGATTTCTTATCACTAAAATAAATATTTTTTTCTCAAGGCTCCTTAGTTATTTTGCCTGTACTCCATATACATATTAGCCTTTTTCCATGATGCTAGCACTGCTGAAGTTGCTAGTGTTCTGTCTCTTTGATCACCTAATACAGGAAATAGTTCTGCATTCTATATTTTTCTGCACATTCCAAGTATATAATTTATCAGTCTCTTTTCTTTGAGGATTTTTATAAAATCTTAGCTATGTTGGATATTGGTTAAATGTGCTGACCACATAACAAATTTTCCATGGTTAAATCTCAGAATCAAGATAGCAGCTATAAAAATATCTTGTTATCCCTTTGGTAATGCAAAATATTGTTTGTTTTATTATCTTTTACTATTGGGGTTCAACAAAACAAGGCTGATGTAATAATATGACTGATCAATGGAAAAAAAATAGTTACAGTTCTGAGACTTGTTTGTTTTTTGCTAATATTATGTCTAATATTCAATAATTAATGCATAAATAGTCTAGGACCTTAGGTGGCTTCCTCAGCATCAAGTCACAAAGCAAGTAATTGTATATATTGATCAGAATCGTTTGAAATGGGTCTAGATGACTGCTTGCAGGCAACATTTGTCAATCTCAAGCCACTCATCATCTACAGGCTTCGGATAAGCTTCTTATTCATGATTTTACACCTGGTAATTAATATTTAGCTGAATGGTTAAATATAAAATTGTCATTTGTAGAAGTGCAAGAGCCTGTGATTAACTTCTAATGGTTACAGGGCAAGAAATTCCGGTTGAAAGCATAAGCACACCTTATACTTCTAATGATGTTGCTAGAGCATCTATCAAGAGGAAAGTTATCCAACCTCCTTTAGTTGCTCCTCATGTGCAATGCAAGAAGACAGCCCTTGCAGCACCTCTAAGTGCTCCTGTTGATGCACCTTCCCCACCCATGACGCAGACAGCTCATTCTCTCCCTGCTCCTCATGTGCAAAGCAATGAGAAGGGCCGTGCAGCTTTTGCTATTGCTCCTCTTGCCTGGAATGCACCTTCCCTGCCCTTGACTCAGACAGTTCATTCTCTCCCTACTCCTCAAGTGCAATGCAAGAAGAATGCCTATGCAGCTCCTCCTATTGCTCCTCTTGCCAAGAATGCACCTTCTCCACCCGTGACTCAGACAACTCATTCTCTCCGACCATTAATTTGCAAAGTTCCTCCCCCTTCCCCATCGCTAGCCCAGGTTACTCATCCTCTGCAAAGCCGGATTTCTACTCCTCACGTAAAATGGCAAGGTATTTCTTGAGGCTTCTCTATATCATGTGCTGGCATTTTCATTTGCACCTACACCTGTATTGACTTGAGGCTATACACGGCAATTCCAAGCTGAACATTTATAATGTAGACCCAGACATAAAAAGATCGGACTAGGCCAGAAGCAGATATAAAAAGACCCAGAAATGTCAATTCATATTTCAGTTTGGCTTTTTTTGCTGGTGTCAGAGGATCAACTTGGCCACAAAACACAATCACCTTACCCTATGTACCTTAGTTCATATTTTATCCATGTAGCCAAGTTTGATATGAAATATGCCGGTATTTACATGGTTAACATATGGGATTAGTTGGTTTTCTGCTTACAAATTTTCCTTGCTAACACAGATAGAGGCACAATTATTTTGTACAGTATCTGTTTTGACTAACTAGTGATGATGAGGCTCTACTGTAGGCATCTAACAATTAGATTAACTCCTTCAGGTCCAAAAGTTCCCCAACTAAGTGGGTACAATTGTTTGATATGCAAGAGGGATCTTTCATACACACCAGAAGGCCCTGTTTTGGTACCAAGCGTTCCACCCGCTGTAGCTGTTTTGGCATGTGGGCACTGCTTTCATGACCAATGCTTGCAGCGAATCACTCCTGAAGATGAAGTTAAAAATCCTCCTTGCATTCCCTGTGCCCTTGGTGAGAATTAACAAACACATTCTCATTCATTTCCTCAAATCAATCTCCGTTTTTTGATCAAAATGTTGTTACAACATCGGTTAGAACAGTTAGAAGATGAAAGGAGAATATATTTTGGAAGATTAAAAGTTGGTAAATTTGATGGAAATCTTATGTGACACATTTCAGGATGATAGTATATCAGACAAACAATATGCCACAGAATCATCAGAGCATTATGAAATGTATATGTAATATAATAGTGAATACCTCCTGATCTAAAGCATGTTTGTTTTTTTGGATTGGATGGTGGGTTAACTGCATTTAAGCCAACCTAAAGTTGCCATGCTAGTTTATCCATGCTTATTGTTGCTACTTAACCATGTTGAACTAACTAACTTGTAATGACAATGATGATGATGGTATTAATGTTGATGTTGATGATGATGCCTCCAGGTTTTTTTCTTTGTATTATGGTTGAAAATGCAATGAAGTTTCTTAATTTCAACTTAGAAAAGAATTAATACAATCAGGATTACACGAAGAGAGTAGCTGCATGTATCATGTGCCAATAATTCACTTTAGTTATTGTGAACAATAAAACAAGAGTTTGGTTGGTCGGCCAGTTAAATGAGTTTTAATGATACAGAAAACAGATAGAAATTATTAGTCCTAGCATAGTCAATATAATATATTTTCTACTAAAGTTTGTTGGATGAGCAACCGTCGTAACGACAAAAGTTTTGTCTAAATGAAGTCAATTCCTGTAATCCAACGCAAACCTTTTAAACTTTTATAAAAGAATAATCATTATATAAAAGGAAAAAAACACAAGACCTAAACCCCTCGCCGAAATTTGAAATTTTCAACATTTATCTTCATATTTCAATGCATTATTTCTTGTTTTTAGTTTTAAGTATCAAAAATGTAGTACCGTTACATTAAACTAAGCATGCTTAATTAATCAAACAAGTTTTTCATTTTTGTTTTAAGTTTTGAAAAGTT
>BPVZ01000073.1:1225535-1239198 GCA_020521535.1 Rubroshorea leprosula | reverse complement strand
TATATTGAGTTCATTTTAGAATTTTACCTATTAATTCTTTTTATATCAATTTCTTACCAAATACAATAAAGTTAATAACTCAATAAAATTTTAATAAAATTTTATTATGAAACTTAACAACTTTTTGTGCAAAAATTTTCAATTTTTCATACAACACATTTTTTAATAATTTTTTTAATAAAAACTTTAATAATAAAGTGATATTCTAACCAAACAAACTCCAAAATCATGTTTAATAAAAAAAATAAGTATTCTTTAATCAACCTAATGTAAAATTAAGAAATTTATGTAACCTAACAAGTTTTGAATAGGACTAAGAGATAAGAGTGGAGTGGTTATTTCTCCTACCTACTTTTTCTCAAATCTATATATATATATATATATTTTGAATATGATTACAATCGACGAGGGGGTAAAGAGATATAAAAAAAGAAATTCATGGGTTCGAAACTGCAATCAACGGAGATGGTAGTACTAACTCAGGTTAATACAGTGACTGCTGAAGGACAATATCAAGCTAGTGGCAGTGCTGTTCCAAAATAAACATTAGGTACAAAATCATCCAATGTTAGAAAAAAGGAATTAAAGAATAAAGTCCGTACCGTATTTTTAACCAAATTTTTTTATTACAAACGTTGTCGTTTTACCATTGGTTTGGTTAGGTTCATCCTCCACTCGCCACGTGTAGTAGTTCCCCAGAATTTCAACGTGGGCCCCAGACCGAACCCTTTAAAAACTCTAAAGAGCCCTAAGCGCCAAAAACACAAAAAGTGCTCTCACTTCCCCCTCTCCTCTTCAGACTTAACTGGTAAGGTTTTCTCCTCTCTCTCTCTCTCTCCCCCACTTCTCTACTTTTGCTTGAATTCCATATCTCTGTTCATCCCATCGAACTCTTTCGATTCTTGATTTCGTTTTATCATTTCCTTAGAATCGGTCGAATAGAGCACTGTTTCACTTTCTCAGTAAGATGCTATTTCCCATTTTTGTTACTATATAATTCATTCATCCTCGATTTAATCCTTGTTTCGTGTTCAGATCGATCAGCTGTTTTCGATTCATCTGTTTATCTATTTCTATAATTCTCGATCGTTTTTCTGTACGAATCCGAGGCGTGGTTTCGGATGATACCGAGTTTGGCCTCTGGATTAGTCTTTCTTTATGGGTTTTGTAGTGTTTGTTGGGATGGGGTTTTTATCGTTTCAAGCTTCGTTTCTGTGATTTTAGGGTTTCAATTGTTAGGAAGGAAGATGCCTGCGAGTTTTTAGAGTTTTAATCTATGCTTGTTTTAGAGGATGGACATGATTTGTTAACTAGAGGTCTTTTGCAAGCACGATTATGAACTACATGTGTTGATTCCAGAGTTTGTTCTGAGTTTTGAAGGAAAGGACTTGGGTTACACTGATATGTTTATGGTTTGTCTTGGCCTTTTAGGTGTGACGTGCTACTACTTATTTTGTTTGTAATTGTTTTTCCAAGACTTTTCGGTTATTGTTAGTTTTGATTTTATGTTTTTTCCACTCTACAGGCTTAATAATTGCATACTTGTTAGAAATGGTCTTTTTAAATGGCCTCTTTTCTATTTCCATAATTCAGAATAGCCCATACAATGGGGAGTGAAAAGCCTAGGCATGTAGAGAAGATACCAAACTCCAATTTCCCATTACAAAATATGGAAGAAATCAATTTCTGCATTAGCGGTCAAACTGCTCCCAATCATGAGGTTACTGGTGTCAATTTTACTGGTGTTGGAGCTCTTGACATGCCCTCAAATATGCCATTGCAATTTCCTTGTTTTCCTTCAGTGGGTGTGCCACTAACTGGTATTGATTGGATGACTAATGTCTCCCAACTTGACAGTTATAAAGATTTCATGTTCGACTCATATCCTATAAGCAGTGTTGAAAATATCCCAACTGAATATTGTACTCTTGGAGATGTAGCTGCTTCTGATGGCACACAAATGGGCATGTTGGGTGCTGAAGAAAATAGTTTTAGGCCTCAGCTAATGGGAAATTTTGGCATCCATGGAACTAGCAGGCCTGTGTTATTTCATGCTCAATATGGTAATGAAATTAGAAATATCTATAATGCCACAAAGAGTGCAGGTCAATCGGATTATCCTGAAATGCTCGATGGGAGTTTTCTTACTTTAGGAGTTGGAACTAATACTGAGGTCAGATCCTTTGAAAATGACATGTCTCTTGATCCACAACCACAACTAAATGCTTCCTACGAGGAAAACACCTATAAAAGTCACTTCAATGAAGTAGGTGGATTTCCCAGTCTAGCTCAAAATGCAGGTGAAGTTTCTAGTCTAGGACAAATTGATGGACTTGAAAGTTTAATTCAGAATGCTGGTGAGATATCTAGTACAATGCTGAGTGGGGATGAACTTTCTAGTTTAGTGCATGATGTGAGTAGTTCATTGGGTCCGGTGCAGACTCTGGGTAGGTTTTCCTTGTCTGAAAAGAGTTTTGGAGTTACTGTTGGTGCTAGCTCAAGTTTAAGTTCAAATCTATTGCACATGCTACAAACCTCACAAATTGATCAAGGTGAACTATTATCAAGTATGCAACAGAATGTTGGACTTAATGGTCCAGTGCAGAATGCAGGTCAGATCTCTAGTATAAAGCCAAATGAGACTGAAGTCCCTAATTTAGTGCACAATGCGAGTAGATCATCAAGTCTGGTCCAGAATGCAGGTAACAGTCTTGGATTTACAGGTGGTGCTAACTCAAGTTTAAACCCAAATCTGTTGCATATGCCACCATCCTTGCAAAATGATCAGCAACACCATTTTCTTAAGCCAATAGATGAGGAATTTGATCTTATGGGGAGTAGGACGTCAAGGGTTGGATATCAGAATCCCAATAAAGGCTTTTATAGTTTTTCTTGTACATCTTCAATACCACATAACAGCAACCAGACCACACTGCCTGGTTCAGGACAGCAGGGTATGGCTGCATGGCTGCCATTATCTTCTTTTATGAGTCAAACTACTAAACAGACCTCTGACCAACTACGAAAGTTTAACATGGGAACAGCACAGGTCTCCCAGTCTCTGGCATCCTTGGTTTCTGCAGTTGGAATCACTGGAAATGCAACCAGTCAAGATCAATCAGGTTAGTGATGAATATTTCCCTCTCTACTTCCATTTATGGAATATTTTTCCTTGGATATTTCTAAATCAGTTTATGTCATTGTCCATTGTTCAGTGGTTTCTCTTCATAATTGGTGATGACTTTTTAGAAAATAACAACTGCTATTAGGATATTTTCTGAAGCTGTTTGCTTCCTGCATATTGAAAAAAGATTTTAGACTCTTTGAAATTCATAGATATATCTTAATTTCCTCTTTCTTTATTTAATAGTGAATGGTTTTTCTTTGTTTAGGTTGCACAGATTGCTTCAAGAATTCATTACATTTGGATTTCTCTGATGTTTTCCTTTTATGTTTTCAAGTTTGACTGTTTGAAATTTGAATATTTTATTTTGCTAAAACTGCTTACATTTTTCTGGTATATAAACTCAAACCATCCTAGTAGTAGTAGTATCATAATTCCAATTTTGCAAAGGAGTTGGTGGAGTACATGCTGGATGTTTTAAGCTTTAATAGAAAATTTGTTGACTGCATGGAATTGGTTGAACTGCATAGTGTATAGCTCTTACAAGTCACAACTACATGATGACCCTGTAATTGTTAAGCAGGGTAGCATTTCATGGTTATCCTTTTAAGTCTTTGAATAATACACAACCACCACCTCATCATTCCTTGAACACTTTCTGAAGATTTGAACTTGAGAGAAGTTGAACACTAAAAATGCCATCCTCTTTCTAGGACTAAGAATGCTTTAATGTCATTAACTTACATGAAGGATTACTAGCAAAATCATTTTTGAATTTAATTCTTCTTGTTGGAATGAGGATCAACTGAAATATATATTTTAAGTTACTAAATTATTAGAATTACATGCACATTTCTCGTGGCTTTTTTTCTGAACTTACTTTGTCCTTAGCTGCAGTTCAAAATCATCCACATTCTCAGTGTACTGTTCAGACTATGAAAGGTGGACCACTTCCAAGGAAGCTAGAGGTCCAATATGTTGGTAAGGTCTAATTGTTTCTTGCTAATCTATTGTCATTGAAGCATAGATACGAATAAAAGGACAATAATGATTAACCTTTCTGTTTTTACTGTGAGTTTATGAAAGATTGTAATGAAATATTTTCCTCACATAATACTCTTTGTCTCACTTATGTTGTAATCCAGGCATTTTTGTGTTAGGGTGATCTTCTATTCTTCTTTGGAAAAGTACCTGTTTTTACTTAATTACAAACCAAGAAATGTTATGTCTAGATTTTGTGTGAAATGTTATCTATTGTACTTCATTACAGTGCAATATCTGTTTAAGATATTTGGCCAACAGTTTTTGCAGGCAAGTGGAGTTTTTTTTTTTTTTTTTTTTTTTTTGGCCAGAGCTGGAGTTGGTTATATTCTTATTTTCATTATGCCACATTTTACTAACCCAATAACCTCTAATCATTGGTAATTTTAATTAATTCTTTTAGGCATTCTTGGCCCTAGTTATCTTTTCACAGCCATAATGCCCTTTGCAACTTGAATGACATTTTGTTTCTTCTTATAATGCCTCTTAAAATTGTCTTGTTTTTCACTGGTTTAAATTTTTCTTGGAATTTCTTCTTTACAATTTTTCTTAAACAATTCAATTAGAAAGTGTATGCTATTGGACATCTTTTTTTTGATTTCTTATCACTAAAATAAATATTTTTTTCTCAAGGCTCCTTAGTTATTTTGCCTGTACTCCATATACATATTAGCCTCTTCCCATGATGCTAGCACTGCTGAAGTTGCTAGTGTTCTGTCTCTTTGATCACCTAATACAGGAAATAGTTCTGCATTCTATATTTTTCTACACATTCCAAGTATATAATTTATCAGTCTCTTTTCTTTGAGGATTTTTATAAAATCTTAGCTATGTTGGATATTGGTTAAATGTGCTGACCACATAACAAGTTTTCCATGGTTAAATCTCAGAATCAAGATAGCAGCTATAAAAATATCTTGTTATCCCTTTGGTAATGCAAAATATTGTTTGTTTTATTATCTTTTACTATTGGGGTTCAACAAAACAAGGCTGATGTAATAATATGACTGATCAATGGAAAAAAAATAGTTACAGTTCTGAGACTTGTTTGTTTTTTGCTAATATTATGTCTAATATTCAATAATTAATGCATAAATAGTCTAGGACCTTAGGTGGCTTCCTCAGCATCAAGTCACAAAGCAAGTAATTGTATATATTGATCAGAATCGTTTGAAATGGGTCTAGATGACTGCTTGCAGGCAACATTTGTCAATCTCAAGCCACTCATCATCTACAGGCTTCGGATAAGCTTCTTATTCATGATTTTACACCTGGTAATTAATATTTAGCTGAATGGTTAAATATAAAATTGTCATTTGTAGAAGTGCAAGAGCCTGTGATTAACTTCTAATGGTTACAGGGCAAGAAATTCCGGTTGAAAGCATAAGCACACCTTATACTTCTAATGATGTTGCTAGAGCATCTATCAAGAGGAAAGTTATCCAACCTCCTTTAGTTGCTCCTCATGTGCAATGCAAGAAGACAGCCCTTGCAGCACCTCTAAGTGCTCCTGTTGATGCACCTTCCCCACCCATGACGCAGACAGCTCATTCTCTCCCTGCTCCTCATGTGCAAAGCAATGAGAAGGGCCGTGCAGCTTTTGCTATTGCTCCTCTTGCCTGGAATGCACCTTCCCTGCCCTTGACTCAGACAGTTCATTCTCTCCCTACTCCTCAAGTGCAATGCAAGAAGAATGCCTATGCAGCTCCTCCTATTGCTCCTCTTGCCAAGAATGCACCTTCTCCACCCGTGACTCAGACAACTCATTCTCTCCGACCATTAATTTGCAAAGTTCCTCCCCCTTCCCCATCGCTAGCCCAGGTTACTCATCCTCTGCAAAGCCGGATTTCTACTCCTCACGTAAAATGGCAAGGTATTTCTTGAGGCTTCTCTATATCATGTGCTGGCATTTTCATTTGCACCTACACCTGTATTGACTTGAGGCTATACACGGCAATTCCAAGCTGAACATTTATAATGTAGACCCAGACATAAAAAGATCGGACTAGGCCAGAAGCAGATATAAAAAGACCCAGAAATGTCAATTCATATTTCAGTTTGGCTTTTTTTGCTGGTGTCAGAGGATCAACTTGGCCACAAAACACAATCACCTTACCCTATGTACCTTAGTTCATATTTTATCCATGTAGCCAAGTTTGATATGAAATATGCCGGTATTTACATGGTTAACATATGGGATTAGTTGGTTTTCTGCTTACAAATTTTCCTTGCTAACACAGATAGAGGCACAATTATTTTGTACAGTATCTGTTTTGACTAACTAGTGATGATGAGGCTCTACTGTAGGCATCTAACAATTAGATTAACTCCTTCAGGTCCAAAAGTTCCCCAACTAAGTGGGTACAATTGTTTGATATGCAAGAGGGATCTTTCATACACACCAGAAGGCCCTGTTTTGGTACCAAGCGTTCCACCCGCTGTAGCTGTTTTGGCATGTGGGCACTGCTTTCATGACCAATGCTTGCAGCGAATCACTCCTGAAGATGAAGTTAAAAATCCTCCTTGCATTCCCTGTGCCCTTGGTGAGAATTAACGAACACATTCTCATTCATTTCCTCAAATCAATCTCCGTTTTTTGATCAAAATGTTGTTACAACATCGGTTAGAACAGTTAGAAGATGAAAGGAGAATATATTTTGGAAGATTAAAAGTTGGTAAATTTGATGGAAATCTTATGTGACACATTTCAGGATGATAGTATATCAGACAAACAATATGCCACAGAATCATCAGAGCATTATGAAATGTATATGTAATATAATAGTGAATACCTCCTGATCTAAAGCATGTTTGTTTTTTTGGATTGGATGGTAGGTTAACTGCATTTAAGCCAACCTAAAGTTGCCATGCTAGTTTATCCATGCTTATTGTTGCTACTTAACCATGTTGAACTAACTAACTTGTAATGACAATGATGATGATGGTATTAATGTTGATGTTGATGATGATGCCTCCAGGTTTTTTTCTTTGTATTATGGTTGAAAATGCAATGAAGTTTCTTAATTTCAACTTAGAAAAGAATTAATACAATCAGGATTACACGAAGAGAGTAGCTGCATGTATCATGTGGCAATAATTCACTTTAGTTATTGTGAACAATAAAACAAGAGTTGGTTGGTCGGCCAGTTAAATGAGTTTTAATGATACAGAAAACAGATAGAAATTATTAGTCCTAGCATAGTCAATATAATATATTTTCTACTAAAGTTTGTTGGATGAGCAACCGTCGTAACGACAAAAGTTTTGTCTAAATGAAGTCAATTCCTGTAATCCAACGCAAACCTTTTAAACTTTTATAAAAGAATAATCATTATATAAAAGGAAAAAAACACAAGACCTAAACCCCTCGCCGAAATTTGAAATTTTCAACATTTATCTTCATATTTCAATGCATTATTTCTTGTTTTTAATTTTAAGTGTAAAAAATGTAGTACCGTTACATTAAACTAAGCATGCTTAATTAATCAAACAAGTTTTTCATTTTTGTTTTAAGTTTTGAAAAGTTTTACCACTAAACAAAATTCGGTTTCAACTTATTATTTTAATTTCCAATTTCAGTTTTGGTTTTTAATTACACTTTTTACAACTAAAACTAAAAATCAAAATAGCAATAATACATAAAGAAAGTTTATTTTATGATCTAAATTATACGAGATTTTAAAGTAAAAATTATAAAATAAAAAGAAGATTTTTAATATTAAAAAATTTAATTATATTTAATAATTAATAATGTATAATTCAATACAATATAAATTATACAAAAAAAATTTTTTAATACAAGATGAAGACTTAACCGTTGGGAATGCCATCTAAGGAATGGAGTGAAATACTTAGACCTAAATCTGAAAATGAAAAACGAGAACCAACCCTTCAGCCGGAAAGGCCGAGAGATTAATTCTAAATATAAGAATTAGGGAGCAGCAGAGCACAAGGGGCCTTTGTTTTTTTTCATTTTTTGTCACGCCGGGGAAAGGTACAGCCCCCCCTAAATCAAAGAGCATCAAACTAAACTTTGATCGAATTTTATCAAAAATAAATTTTTTATCAATCTAAAAAATTTCACTCACAAAAATTAGAAAAATAAAATAAAAAATAAAAGAAAGAAATGTATGAAAAGTGAAGCAAAGGACATGGGTCCCAACTCCCAAGTAGAAAGCAAAGAGACAACTAATGACATAAAATCTTCCACCCAAAATGCCAAATCTAAACCGTTCATATAGTCCCAATGGTCCCATGCTCCCATCCATCTTTTATGACACCCAAATTATCTCCTTCAAATCTAAACAGCCAAAATAAAAAAATAAAAAAAAATAAAAACTTAGAAAAGAATCATCTTCTACCCTTTCCTTCTTTCTGAGAGCATCCCCCAACAGAGCCATCATCCCCTCTCTCTCTCTCTCTCTCTAGATAACAGGGAGAGAGACTTCTTAATTAATTTCCCAATGGCGAAGGAAAACAACAACAAGGTGGATCCAGCCATGGAAGGCTTCTCCCCAATCTCCACAACTAGGATCTTCTGGAAATCTCGGAAGAGATCAGGTTTGTTTCTCTCTCTCTCTCTCTCTCGATCCCATGTTTGATTCTTGGGAAAATATCAGAAAATTGTGTGATTCACTCAGTATATTTGTGTTTTCCTCATGATTTTGTTCCAATCCACAACCTTTGTCCCAAAATTCTGTGATCTCAACCTTCTTCCCATGAATTCGAGCTGAATTTACCATATTTTGAGCATTAGAACATAAGAGCTCTAGTAATTTCTCCGAACGAGGGAAGATAGAGAGATAATACAGTATGATTGACTTGCAGTTAACTTCGCTTTTACGTTAATTTATCGGTTTGGTTGGGTAAACTTGTCATTAAATAATTTATTGTCTTATCATTTTTTCCCCACCATATATTTTATTCGGATTCCTTTGTAATATTCTTTTATTTTATTTTTTTAATAGTGTATAGAATTATAAAATATTTTTCTTGTGTTTCATTTATTTCACATTTTTTGTTTTTCGACTTTTGACTTGAGTACCATCCAACTGATCATCACCGGTGTTACTGTTGAGATTACTGCTAACGGAGATGGTTGAGAAAATAAGGGGATGTTTGGTTTGGTGGGTTTTTTTTGCCCCTGCCAAACACCCCCCTAAATGGTGAAACAGTTTCTTACAATCATACTATAATAATTTTGGAGACAGCTAAGGAGCATTAAAGTTGAATTTATTATAGAATGTTGGTGTATTTGATTAATTAATTATGATGATAGGGAGAAGACTTGCGCGCTTTTTTCTTGTTAGTTATAGCTATGGTTTTGAATGATTTGGCTTTGATTTATGTACGTTCACCTAACGGGATTTGGTTTGGGTGGGTAGAAACCTTAACAAGTTTAAGAAGTAGTAACAATTTTGAATTTAGAGAATGCTGTAATGTAGTTCATTTTGGGATTGTACCGTATGCGTAAATTTAATTAAACAGTTGATAAATTAAATATTATTTTTGATTTTTTTAAGATTCTTACTCTGTGCCCTTTGGGCACAGGTTAAAAAAACCCAAAAAAAAAAAAATCACCTTTATTTTACTTTTTTTTTTGCCTTGTTGGTTTGTTTCTCAAAATTTCCATTTTTTTCATCCACGCTAGACTAAGGGATTTACATGAAATTAAGTTAATTAACCTCCTGTGCCCTGACAAGACCGAAAGCAAACCCCTTTACCAAGCATGAGATCACTCCCTCAACAAGTTCAGAGCAGATTGCCCAATAGTTATAATGTAATGGTCTGTAGGGAGGAATGACATCTGTCATGTGATTTGAGTTTCTATATGTTATGGATTATCTACAATTGGAATGGTTAACTTCTTCTCAACAGCTACCGGGATGAATTTAGACAAGGAAGCAGAAGAAACTGCTAATGGATCCCCCACCAAACAGGAAGTAACTTTGGATAAAGAGAATGTACCAGAACCAGCTACAGAACCTGTGCTTTCTGAGCGTCGAAAGGCTCTGTTTGAGCCTCTGGAGCCTGTAAACAACAAACGACCCTCAGCAGAATCATTACTACCTCCACCAGACTTTGATGCTGCAAGCTATCCCAAAGGATGGTTGATTGGAAAGAAGCGGAAGCTGGTTAATGTTGATGTTGTAGAGAGCATGAGGAGGATTGCAGTCCAGGAAATGAACAGAAAGGTTCTCTTCTTTAACATGAACTCATTGATGTGTCTGTTTTTTGGGGATTTCAATATGTAGATTCACATGTATCCTTGCTGAGTATGAGATTTGAAGTTGCAAGTGAACCAACAATTGTTAATTTTGCAGGACAGGGAAATTGATGGCCTAAATGAGCAGTTAGAAGAGGATTCAAGGTGTTTAGAACATCTGCAGCTCCAGCTAATAGAAGAAAGAAGTAAACGTGCTGCGGTAGAGAGAGAAAATGCAATGCTGCATGATCAGATAAACATGCTGATGAACATGGTGCAGGAAAATGAAACAATGGGTGATGAAAACCCAGATGAGCCATAATCGTGTAGTTTCTTATTAATTTTATAGATGGTTTGTTTATTCTTTTGCAGATTTGTCTCAAAAGTGGAGGAAGAAAGATACATGCAAATATATATTCCAAGAAGAGGTGTGGGGAATAAATAGGTCAATAGATTGTAGCTTGTTTTGGGTTGAGTACCCATGCTTGTTAGTGCTTGTTAGATGTACGTCTCAGGTCTCATATCAAATTATATATTAGTAAATAATACGGTTATTTGTTGATGTCTTCTTGGAATCTCTTAAGTTGTTTCAATTTTCATGTCAAGAATGTATTGAGCCTGAAATCTGCTAGAATCTGAGCACCAACCAGTCCTCTTTCTATGCTAGGTAGATTTCAAGCCATGGAATGGACACAAAAGGAAATGAATTTTTTCCACCTTGAAAGAGAACAGAAAATATTCTACAAACACGGGTGCAAAAGCGTCCATCCGTCGACATAGACATATTTACAAAGAGATAATAAAGTGAACAAGCAAACAACGGTTCTGGTGCGTGCAAGTGAGGAATTCTTCATCCATGTAACTCTCTGAATCCCCAAGATAGAAAATTTTATCAGGTGCCAAGCAGAAAATAACTTGGGGTTCTAGCTTTTCACCACAAAGATCAGATAAGTTCATCATCTTCGAGCCTGATTGTCATTGTCTTCAGGGATGTTGAACAAGAACTGTGGGAGAGATGCTATCCTTGGAAGGTTAAGAAGAAGAAGATCACTAACAGAGTCCTTCCTTAGCATTGACTGTGGCTGCTTGCAACTAGAACTATCACCAGACTCATCAACAGAAACAGGAAAACCCTCTGTTACGTTACTCCTGCCTGCTGATGCAGAAACTAAGCTACTTTCACCTATTTTACCATCACCTTGTACATTAACAGCATCATCCTTGGCCTGCAAGTTAGGTGCCATGTCAGACGGATTCTGCAGAAGGCAACATAACGAATTGACCCTTGACATGAGAGACTGGTCAACAGAGGCAGATGTTTGCTGAGAATCACTGAGCAAGTATTGGGTGATCTCTTCCAAAATGTCTTTGCCTTGTTGGTCATCAATGGAAAAGATGGGATTGTTGGATGTTATCTGCTCAGAAATGCAATGTCCAATATGATTCACTAGATCAGACATTGACATAGATGGACGCAGCCCAGGAAATCTACTGAGATCCCATTGGCTGAGTGATTTGGGACCTGTGGTTCTAGTGCTCCTGATTTCTTCAATTGCATGAGTATCCATTACTACAAATAAAAGATAGCAAATATCCAGTTAATGCAATGAATTTCATAAGAACAATATATACCACAGTAATTTATCTCACATTCTAAGTGATCAATACATTCCATTTACCTTTAAATTTTATCAAACAACTATCAAGGTTTGCAAAATGGTCAGATTACTATGAAATGCACTAAATCTAAAATTTCCTTTTATTAGGAAAATACTCCCTTTGTCCCAAAATAACTATTGTTTTTTGACTTTTTTCCCAACTTAAGGACTCAGGGACAATATTTGTATCTATTTATAATACCCTTAAAAAGGAACTAAAAAATAAAAAAAGATTTTTTGTGATTGGATGATTAATTAAAGTGAATAGATAATAATAAGGTTAAAGTAGGAAAAGAAATACTTATCTACCTTAAAAAATGAAAAAAGGAGAATTAATTTGTGACAAATTCGAAGTCAAAAAATAACAGCTACTTTGGGACGGAGGGAGCAGTTAGTCTGTCCCAACACAAAGAATTTCCCTTCTTTGTTGCTAAAAGCAAAACTCCCACAAATAATTTCAAGCTACTTTTGGTTTTGAATACACAGACTTGTGAGTTTTCATAACAATGGCTGGAAGATAAAGCAGAAGTACTACAAGCATAAAAGGCTAAGTTTTTAAAGCAGTCATATAGAGATGGTGGTATGCCTAAGCTATTTTATTCTTGTGCTTTTTAGTGTCCAAAAATTCTTTCAGTCATAAGCTTCAAAAAGAAACCTGTGCCCACATGACAAATCCTTTTCTAGGAGATTTCTAGCATCAAAAGCACGTTTCACTCATAGTATTAAAATTAAAACATAACAACTAAGATTCCAACTTAATATAACAGGTTTATCAAAGAATGCCTGCATTTCAGTTCAAACATTAGGCCTCAAATGCAATCTGTGAAAATCTTTAGTTATCGTACAGGACTTGCCGTTAAATAACAGGAATCTTAAGCACATACGATAAGACAAAAACCATCCCTGGAGAAAGATAGGACGGCACGAGAATAGCAGAAGTAGACACTAAAGTTTCCACCTTTGGTGAAAATGTAGGAGTGCTATCATCAGCATAATAGATCATGGTTATAGATAAATATCATCATTTAAACAAGAGTTTTCCCTCAGTTCACAGTTATTACCTGAACATGGTGATGGAGTTTGCTGGTAAAGATTTTCTGGAGTTCTACTGACAAAATCTTGTTCATTAATGCATTGAGAAGATTGACTTGCAGATGGAGATCCTGTCACCTGTACACCAAAGATAGTTGGTCCACTGTCACTTCTTAAAGCAATCCCATTGTTAGGGTCATTGTAGGCAGAGACTCCAGGTTCAAAATATGGAGATTCTAACACAATTTCTGGCTGTTGGCTCAGACAATTGAGGCGAGGATCACATTGAATAAGCTTTTCAAAATGCTTGCCTAACAAATCTTGTGGACACTGGAGGTAGTGTTGCCTGTAACAAATTAATGAATGCATCATTATTCCCGCTGGCCAGAACTCACATTAAAGAAAATTTAACAAGCAATCATAGTTGCAGCTTAGACACGCATTTTATTTTTCTGAATCTCAAACCTAATAAACAGCCACTGCAAATTCAAATATGGCTTTTCAGTGCTAAATGATTCCATTTGATTTACATTTCCAGACAAGCCTAAATTTGTTTCAAGAGGTCAAGAGGCTAGGCTACAAACCAAGGATTGCAACCCACAC
>BPVZ01000073.1:1174331-1186247 GCA_020521535.1 Rubroshorea leprosula | reverse complement strand
ACATCTTCATTAATTTCTTTGATGACGAAGCCCTCATTGACCGTATGAACGGTTTGGTAAGGCTCGAAGCATGGCCGCGTGCACGTACTACACGTTCAGAGATCAATGTTAATGAATAGATGTAACAAGCCCTTTTTTTTTTTTTTTTTGGAAATAGGTTACAAACAATAAAAAAAATATCATTCTAAGAAATCATAATTCAACCTCAAAAATATTTTTACTTAAAGATAAATGATTAATCACTTAATCTAAAACGTGTGTACATAGGAAGCTCATTTTTTTAGTTCAACTACAAAGATGAAATTTCATTTTTATGTTCTAACTCCTCTTGATGGTGACATCTAAGAAGAATAAATCATGTGTAATACGTAGCAGGTTGGACATATTAAGTTTTGGACTCTGGTTATGGAATTGAGTCCTTAGGAAAATATAAACAGGAAATTAAAATATTCTGTTGCTTGACCAGAGAGCTTCAGATTCAGAGTTGGTCACATTGAGGCTAAGCTGGAAGAAGAAATGCAAAAAAACTGAGGGCCTATTGTACTATTGTATAAAAAATTGACTCACCAAAACAGGGAAAATTAAGAAAAACTCCATGGTAACTGATGCACTCTCAATTCTTGGGGTCGAATGCAGTGAGGAATGTGATTAATATCCAACTCCTAATATGTGAATTGAATGTGATTATAATGCCAAAAAAAAAAAAAAAAAAAAAAACATTAGCAGAATATGAATAACTACATTAGCTTTTAAGAATGTCTCAAGTAGTAGAGAGACTTTAACTCCAAGTTGAGATTCGAAACCCTGATGGTGCCACTACAATACACGAAGAGTAGAATATATAGCGTTATAAAAAAGTGGGGATTAGGGAATCAATCCAATTTAAATTTACTGTTGGCTGAACTTCTAAGAGAATCGTGTATTATTGAGCTGAGGCTATCACTCCGTCTCTTCTATATATACAATCGAAATTTTGCATCTTTTCCTCAGTTCTGTTCGGATAGGTGACTTCAGCTGGACGAAGATGGCCGAGCATCAGCACCTGCAAGAAGAGCATCTCGACGTCCTGACTAAGACCGGCCAGAAAACCGGTATTTCCAAGCCCAGGCATGTCCCTTTCTCTCACTTTTTCTCCTTTTTCTGTAATCAAAACAAAGATTCGCATTTAATCTCTATCAAAGCGATTTAATTTCATCCAGTTCTATCATGTAACGTGCGTCTTCTTATAGAGTTTCATTTTCTGCTCCAAAATGTTTGTTTTTAGATGAATATAATCTTGGGTATGTTTGGTTTCTGGAAAGTGAGTAAATTTCCTGGGGAAAAATAAAGGGGTGTGTTGGTTTCTGGAAAGTGAGTAAATTTCCTTGCTAATTCTGTTAAATGTGTAAGTGATAACTACTAGGACTTAGTTTTTTTACTGTAAGAAATGGAATTGTATACCTTCTTCTAGTTCATCACTTCATCTGGTTGTTAAATTTCATTTTTAATTGATAATCTGTTATTTTTGGGGGGATACATGTTGCTTATATTTTCCATCCAGGGATTTATAGGCATTACAATCTTTCCTGTTAGCGTTTAATTGCTATATTCATAAGTTTATTTTTTTGGCTAAATTAGGCGAGATGTCCATCTTGATGGAGATTACCATCGGGCTGTTCATGTGTGCATTTTTGCTGAGAGTACACAAGAGCTTCTTCTCCAAAAACGTGCTGACTGCAAGGATTCTTGGCCAGGGTTGTGGGATATCTCTAGTGCTGGCCATATATCTTCTGGTGATTCATCACTTATAACAGCGCAGTAAGTGATTCCAACTTGTTGAAATTCTTCCTAATGCTGCTTTCTGGGATTTCGTATACCTTGGAAGAATCTTCCACAATCCTTCTCTATGCTAATATAAGGCATTTACTTATTATAGTTGTTGAGGATATGTTGCTCTGTAATTTTCACAATGTCCATCCTTGTCACTATTTGTTTTACAAATGCATGCATGTTTTCACTTAGACTTGCGTCCATTTTTGGTTCTGTTTTAATTAAGGTGTCTGATAATTTAGGATTTAAGCTAGTCAAACTCCCCAAGTTTGCTAGTTACTTTAATTGTTTCATCATGGATATTGTTCAAATCATTATTACAGGCTCCCTGCCACATTAAACTCTGTCTGTATGAGTAATGCAGTGTGGCCTTGAGAGCTTAATGGTGTTGAGTTTTTCAATCTGGCCAGATCATAGCAGCCTGCTGGGTAGATGCTTAATAGATGCTTAATAAAATTAAAGAGGGAAAGCTACAATTTAGCATACACTTGGAAATTATGATGCAATCAATGATGTGACCATTTTTTAGGATGATCAAAGGCCACTCTGGATCATTTTCCTTATCCCCTTTGATCCAAGTCTCAGATTTTTATTTATTTGTTTATTTTTTTGCATTCTTAAAATGCTGATTTTATTCTTCCATTTCTATGTAAATTATTCTGCTAGAATCAGTAGGAGATCAGTATCTGTTTATAATTTATTTTTTAGCTTAATTTTCTCTCCTTTCTTTTCACTTGATAAATATTTTTTTGTTTGATACTATTACTATATCCTCATATCTGGTGGTTCTGATATTAAAATACATCCTTGCTGGTTGTCCTGTGCATTCAGGAGGGAGCTTCATGAAGAGCTAGGTCTGATCCTCCCTAAGGATGCGTTTGAGTCCATTTTCACTTTTCTACAAGAGTGGTTAGTGGATAAATTCCTTTATCCTTTTTTGTCATTAAGTTTCTAACATGTGGTAGAACTGCTCTATCTAAATAGTCTCTGTTAGCACTTGTAAATTCTTTCGCCTTTCCTGTCTTTTCAGGAACTTCAACCAAAGAAATAAGCTGATTTAGCTGTCACAATATGTGATTCAGCTCTTACAGAATTTTGTTCAATTGATCATTTGTATTTGCTTTTTTGTTTAATTGAGTTTAATCATGTATTCTTAGTTGTGTAATTTAAATTGCTGTTGAGAAAAGCTTTTTACAGGAAATAAGATGACATGATCCTAGTGGCTAGAAGAGTGTAGAATGGCTAAAAGAGAGGAAGTGAAAGGCAAAAAAAATGAAAAAAAGCCAAGTAACCTAATTGTCTGTTTTAGACTTCTTTTTTTTCCTTCACAGCTATTGATATCACGCAAACCATGTTATCACTGCCTTAAAAATTGGACATAATTGGAAAACTTATTCAAATCTAAGGGCTCAATAGGATAAAACTATTTGTTAAGGATTTAGTTGCATTTCAGTGATTTATACAACAGCTGATTTTTTTAATTTGTATACTTGGCCTTCAATTAAAGTTAATTCCCATGCATGGGATTGTGATTGTCAGTGTGAGGTTAAAGATGTAATGGCCTTCTATTTCCTGGAGATTAAACAGGGATGTGCTTGGTTGCCGCAAAAGAACATTTGATTGTTTTAAACAATGACATTT
Organism: Rubroshorea leprosula; assembly: GCA_020521535.1. Lineage (NCBI taxonomy): Eukaryota > Viridiplantae > Streptophyta > Magnoliopsida > Malvales > Dipterocarpaceae > Rubroshorea > Rubroshorea leprosula. The sequence continues at coordinate 1,182,797 of BPVZ01000073.1, read as the reverse complement.
TTCATTTTGCTTTAATTCAGGATAATTTAATTTCTAAAATATATCCTTTCTGAGCTTGGATATGAAAACACATCATTCCATAGCAGCTGCTAGTTTCCTCCTAAGATCTGCATCACTGTCAAACCATACATCATTAGCACAATTGCATTTAGTGTGTCATTTTATGCTTGCTTTCCAGAGTTTTATTCAATTAATGAAATGAAGTTTTCCTGGATTATTGTTTCTTAAATGTTTAAAATTTAGGGTCAGTGAAACTGTTGTCAACTTTACATTTGAATGCAGTGTTATAAATGATGGAAAGTTCATCAACAACGAATTCAATGATGTGTATTTGGTAACAATCCTAGATCCAATTCCTCTGGAAGCCTTCACACTTCAGGTATGAAGGCTATTGAATGCCATTAGGCAAAGCTTTCAACTATTGTGGTGTTGTTATTGTTAAAATGATACTATTAGATGAGTTCCATGCTGTTTTCATGAAATGGAGTTCTTTATTCTGGAAAAAGTTGCAGGCTAGTTAGATGTAATAATTTTTGTCAAAGGCATTATATCTTGTTTCTTAAATTGGAAGCCAAATTAATGTGAGAGCTTTATGTGTTTGTATGCTATGGCATTCGTAAAAGACCTGGTGTTTCATGTACCATTCATGCCTTTTAGTCACTTTTCATGTGCCCTTGATTGACTTTTATGAACTTGGAGTTTCATGTTTGCCTGGTCAAATAATATTAACACACATACATTTTTACATATATGCACGCATTTGCCCGTGCACATACAGATACTTCCAATCACTAATCTGGCTGAGAACCTTCTTGTTTTTTTGTTTCCTTTTTGTTAGGAAACTGAAGTCTCTGCTGTAAAATATATTCATTATGAAGAATACCAAAGTTTACTTGCCAAAGAGGATCCTGAATTTGTGCCTTATGATGTCAGTGGACAGTATGGTCAGCTCTTTGGCATAATAACACAAAGGTATGCTATAATTTACTGTGGTGGAATCCAATAGGCTTATATTAATGCGTCTAAATTTAATCTTTACTCAGCATATTTTCAGTATTCTAAGGATTATTGTACTTTCATCTATATTTCACACAGGTATAAAGAGAGCAGTGAGGCACGCAGTTTAATTCTACAAAAGCAACTCAATCGCTATGCTCCTGTTCCACTCAGTGCAGAGGTTGTCAACTTTCTGCTAGTTTTTGTTATTATATTGTTGGTGTGTCTTTGATGTCATTATTCTTTTTGAGCTTTATCTTTAAGCTTTTAATTTCATCATGCAATGATGCATAATATGGGATGTAAATTTAGTTTATCAACATAATTTTAAGTATGATTGCTTGACTGGAATGCCTATTTTTGCTCTGTTAGAGCATCCAAGTGTAGACTTCAGCTTTTTCTTTATTTTTTATCAATCTATGACGCATTCTTCTTTGAATGCTTTAAGCTACCTAGTGCTGCATGAAAAAGGAGGTTCTTAATGTGAAGATGTGGATTTCAAGCATAAAACATGCAAGAAACCACTCAACCTATTGTGGAGGTTTTACTAAGATGTCCCATTCCTATTTTGCTGGAAACTGTGAAACAGAACAGAATCATCACTTGCTAAGCCTATTTGGATTATTTAAGTTTTTTCCATTGTTTTTCATTCTAATCTTATGCTTCATGTCTTCTTTTCTCTTCGCCCCTTTTTATAAAATTTTAGTCCTTTTTTATCACATTTATTAGGATATTCACTGTATCTTTTCATTTGGTGCAGTTGACTGGGCTTACAGAGGCAGACAAGGAGGCTTTAGTTTGGATTATCAAGGCTGCTATGATTATGGATGAAATCTTTTATCTGCAGGTTGCATTTATTTGAGTGTTTAAGTAGACTTAGTCACACACGACATATGAGAGCAGAAACATGTACCAAATGGCTACTGTCATATTTATATGCATATATCCAGCAGGCTTGATGGTTTTTGAATTAGAAATTTTTCGTCTTTTAGTTTTTGTATTCTCTAATGCTAAATGAACATTGGGGAAAAAATGCTAAATGAACTAACTTTCATCACTGCTATACTCTGATCTCAACAAGACCTAACTAGAATTATTGAACAACAATTTGGAGCACTCACCATTTATCATCTTGTTTAATATCTATGTTTTCCCTAATTAGTCATGATTACAGTTAAATTTTGGAATTTAATAGATATTTCATGCTACAAGATTTGGCATTCTTGGATAAATTCTGATTTTGGGTGGCACCTCTTGCTGATACGTGTCTCTGTTTCTCCCATCCCAAACAATCAGGTTTGGTATAGCAATCCAATTCTAAGAGATTGGTTGAAGGAGAATGCCGGCAGATCAGAATTAGACAGCTTAAAGTGGATGTATTATGTAATTAATAAGAGTCCATGGTAAGTATTTGCATAGGATTCTTTCTTTGAAAGAAATATGTTGTTATTACTGATAATTCATTCCTTTTCAACAGGTCCTGCCTTGATGAAAACAAGGCATTTTTGACAACCAAAGATTCAGCTGTAAATTTGCTTCCTGGAGCCACTAGGCCAGTTACTGGCTGGAAGGGTATAGAATACAAGGCTGCATTTCCTATGCTGAAACCCCCTGGTGCTAACTTCTACCCACCAGACATGGACAAAATGGTAATTTACAGAATTCAATATGACTTGTTAAGAAGAATGATCAATAAAATTTCATGACTAAGCAGCAAATTTTCTAGAGTAACAATCCTTTTTAATTGTCTTTTCATCTAGCAGAAAGGCCATTAGGTTTTATTTTATTTTTTTTCCACAGGAATTTAAAATATGGAAGGAAAGCCTCACAGAGGATCAGCAACAAGATGTGATGAGCTTTTTCACTGTTATTAAGAGGCCCAGTCAATTTAGTTTGGACAATTCTATTTTCAATCCTGCAGTTGATGGAATAAATCATTTAACAGAATCGCGTCATGATCTATCTTGTGTTCCTTACTCCAAAGAGTATCAGTCCTTCCTCAATAAAGCATCTGAACTATTGCATAAAGCTGGGGATATGGTCAGTTCACCAAGGTATGATTGCCAAATTTTATTTTCTTTCCTTTCAATTGCTTGTTGACTAGCCACAGTATTAAAGTCTATTATGGTGCTGTTTGTTAAGCCAGTCTTGCTCTGTGTAGCTTAAAGAGGTTGCTTCATAGCAAGGCAGATGCCTTCCTTTCAAATGACTATTATGACTCAGATTTAGCTTGGATGGAGCTGGTTAGTGGTTGTACTAAATCTTTTTATGCTTTCTCATTTTCCCTGTTCAATCTTTTATTCTTATGACTTAGGTCATTATCATTCTGCATATTATTATTATCAAGGTTATAAACAAATATGCCAAAAATTAAGATCTAAATCTTTGACTTGGAGAACTGCCTATGGAATTTTTGTCTGAGAATTATGTCATGAATTTGTCAGGATTTTTTTTATATGATAAGTTATGAGAGTGATAAATTCGTATTGTAGTTATACTAAATATTTGGACCAAATTTTGATATTGTTTGGAATGTGGCTTTTATGCATATCAAATGTTACATTCATGATACTCCCCAACTCATGGGAAAAGATGTCTTAATCTTGATGTAGTCACTGCAACTTTATCTTTATCTTTATCTTTATTTTTAAGTAAACTTTTCTTTGACATTTTTAAATTTAATAGTCATATCCTTTTGGTTTTAATAAACTTAACTGCCTTTCCACTTCTTCTTCTGACTAATTCATTTCTATGGCGTAGGATTCTAAGCTGGATGTTACAATTGGTCCATATGAGACATATGAAGATGCATTGTTTGGGTACAAGGTGTTGATGTTTTTACTATTTCCTTCCACTCCAATTATTTTAGTATTGCATAAGATTGGAGTTGTTGAAGAAGTCAGGCTTAATAGTTTTGCTCTTATATTGCTTCCCTTTTGACAAGTGTGCGACATGCCTTTTCCTTTCTTGGGTGGATTGAAACATGCTCTTTTGAATTTGAAATATGTCCTCTGGAGATTTTGGATAACTATTATATCTGATGTACTATAAGTCCATGAAAGATTAAATTTAAATTTACAAATTTATTTCTGGTGAAAAGTAAAGGCAAACTTCATTTCATCCCTGTGATTTGGGCAGTTTACAATGTCCCATCCATATACAGTTAAGTCAAATCTATTTACAAGCTTTGAAATGGTGAAGGCTAACATTTCTTGGAATATGGGAAATCAGTACACCACAGAGCATATAAGTGTCATAAGGCAAACCACATTATGGTATATATAAAGTAGGCACTATTTTTTATTATTATTTGGGGGTGGGGGGGTGGTGCGTTAAGTGAAGTCATCCATTATAAAAAATTTATTGATAGTTTTCATGGTCTCAAAGAATTCACTTTCCAGTTTATTTCTTATATCTGGATTAAAAAAGACCAATGAACTTAGAAGATATGTTCAATTGCTAATGTTATAGATGTCAAATATGACACTGGGAATTTAAAAGGCATAATAGCATTTTCAAGGCTTATACTTATACCGAATCCTTATGAATGCTTTTCCATACCATAAATTCTTCAAGTGAATTTTTCATTCATCTTTATTATCCTCATGAACTTGCTAGCTCATTTTGGACGGCTTGTTGTATGGCTTAAGTGTGCATGTCTGCAGCAAACTGCATGCCCTTGTGTTGTACATATTGGAAATCAAGTTTGAAATGAACTGTATTCATGTTGCAATGATTTGATTATTTAGATGTGATGTGCAGCTTGTTTAATGCACTATGTTTATCTTAGGCTACATTTGAAGCATTTATTGGAGTTCGAGATGACAAAGCAACTGCTCAAGTTAAACTCTTTGGTGATAATTTGCAGGTATTTTGTGTAGTTTTTACAACCTAAGAGCCTAAGATGTATTGCCTTTCTTCTGAGCAATTTGTTCAAAATCATTTTTATCTTAGGTTTTGGAAAAAAATCTTCCATTGGATAATGCTTACAAATCAAAAGATGTTATTGCTGCTCCCATTCGTGTCATCCAGCTTATTTATAATGCAGGGGTGAGTTGTTACTTGAAAATCTTTTATGTTTTTATATTCTTTTCAAAAGAATCTTTTGTTTATGTGGTACTAAGCCTGTCATACATGGAAACAAGCAAATGCATGTTCACATATGTGCATAAGTTTAGACATGCTTGCATATATTGCATCTTCACTCATTCAAGATTTTTGGCTCTATGCTGTAGGAAGATTTTGTTCTAAATATCGCAAGGCACATATTCATTGTTTAAAAATCCATCTTCATGCCAACCTATTTGAACTTTGATTTAGGAACAATTTTGTTGGAAATAGATACGTAAGTATTTAGTAGATTGAGAGAGTAACTGGATGGACCAACAAAGAACTTATGCACATACTCTGTGGATACATCACATTGTTAAATGATTTGTATTGAAAATTAAATATGAGAAATGAGAAATGAGAAATGAGAAGAAGGTACGGAAATTTTTATTTTGATTTTCTAATTTCCTTTTCTCTTGACTGTAATTCTAATTTATACTGTACTATAATTTTAAACAGGATGTAAAGGGTCCTCAGACTGTTGCCTTCAATTTACCAAATGATGAACGAATTGTAAAGGACCGAGGGACATCCATGGTCATGCTTAAGAATGTCTCGGAGGAAAAGTACAACTTTTAGTGCTTTTCAGAAAATTTTAATCATTATTCTAGAAAATAAAAATAAAAATAGAGGTTAGACTTTTAACACTTTTCCTTTTCAACCAGGTTTAAGCACATCCTTCAGCCAATAGCTGACACATGTATCAAAAAGGAACAAAGGGAACTTGTAGATTTTGAGTCTTTCTTTACTCACACTATCTGCCATGAGTGCTGCCATGGCATTGGGCCTCATACGATAACACTTCCTGATGGCCGAAAGTCAACAGTTAGATTGGTTAGTTATGTAACTTCCTTTTATTGTATATGTTTCCCATTTTGGCAAATTGAATCTAAAAACATGTCTGTGTAGTATCTCCCAGGAAAATATAATTTATTTGTTATTCATAAAAAATGGAAAAATAAATTCTTACTCATTTAGTCCCATAGTTCCAGTTTTAGGTAAACATTGAACAGCTGGATCATTGTTGCTTATGGTTGCATCTGTGCAGCCCAAGGAATACTCAGATGTAGGTGATATTTTCTAGAAAAGGATTTGGAGAATTCCAAAGTGTCTTCTTAAGTTAATGAGAAGATTTATATATAGAAAATTAGTGAAGATTTATATATAGATAAATAGTGAACAAGCCGCCTGAAACACTGGGGACACTGGGTTTCTGGCAATATGAATAGCTGCTTGGTTATCACACACTAATAGGTTGTAGCTGTTTAAAATCAAATTCCTCTAACAAATTTTCAGACCAAATCAACTTACAAGTAATATTTTCCTATGCCCTTCCCCTATGTTCAGTCTCAGAACTAGACTTTCCTACCACTTTTTTTTTTTTTCCTTAATCTTCCAAGATGATGAAGACACAATATCCAATGTTAGGTTGCTGCTGTTTGTTTCTTTTAGTTAGAGAACCTGCCCAATCTGCTAGTATACAAGGAGTTTTTGGTACTCTTTTTTTTTTCTTAATCAGCAATCATTATAGTTGAGGATTGTTTCTGGTCTTATTTTCAAGAACAGGTCACTTGCAAAAGAAAAGAAAATCAAGAACAGGTCTGACATGTTAGCAGTTGTTATTATCTCTGATTTGCCATTGTTTTTCTTATATTTTTTTAATGCAGGAGCTGGAAGAACTACACTCGGCTTTGGAAGAAGCGAAAGCAGATATAGTTGGTCTTTGGGCTCTGAAGTTTCTAATCAGCAAGGTTGATTACTGGCGCTCTGTTTAATATGGTTTTGGTTTTTGGTTTTTAGATTTTAGTTTTATATATTTAGTAACTAATACTATATTTAAATTAAATTTAATAGATTCTAATTTTTATAATAAATTTTGGTTTCTAAATATAGCATAATTACTAAAAAAATAAAAAATGAAAACCAAAAAACCAAAACTCAAAACCATACTAAATGGAGTCTAAATTTTTCTTTTTAGTTGGATGTAACTGTATTTACTCTCAAGTAAATAATGGTTTTTGCATTAGCTAATTCTTTATTATTATTTCTAGTCTATTATCAACAGGGTTAGGGTCTTACTGCCCATGCCATTTCCTACTATCATTCTGCAACTTTTAAGCTTTCATGTTGTTTGTCAACAATATTGACTTTTTAACTTATATATATAACATGTCATCAAATTTCTTAGTTCTTTGTGCCCATTATGTAAGGCAAATTGACAGGCTAGTTAACTTGAAAGAGAGGAGCTTAAACGTTAGCATTGAAATGATGGCATTACAGGAAGTCAACCAGAAAATGTTATTTTCCATTTCGTTTAGCAGATAGAATAACTACTTTGATAATCAAAAGAATTATTTTAACATACGTACTTTTGATAATTACTTATAAGCATACCAATTTGTTTATGACACAAAAAGTTTTGATTGGAGAAAGTGTACCCATCATATGTAACCAGATCAGTTACATTACTTCCTGCTTCATTCTTTGTAATGCTTTGGATCAGTTTAATTTCAAACATAATTTGCCCCCTAATTGATTTGAGACAGTTAAAGTTCCTGTCAAACTTTTATTTGCAAGCAAGGAGGTATCGAATTCAACTTCCAATTGTGGGTTTTTATATTCTTCTTGATAACAAATTCAGGTCTACTTAAGGTATCTAGAGTTTAGGAATGTTTGTTCCATATTATGCCTGGATAGGTTATAATATTATACATAGTTGTGTTGCTTGTGCATTAGTTCTTTTATGTGGAACCTATCCTTGGCTTTGTTTCATATGATCTCTCTTTGTGTTTAATTTTCTGGGTCAGGATTTGCTTCCAAAAAGTTTGGTAAAATCCATGTATGTTTCTTTCCTTGCGGGATGTTTCCGCTCAGTACGATTTGGCTTGGAGGAAGCTCATGGGTAAGCTTGCTATTCATCAGCTGTTGATAAATTATGTTATTAATGCTGACTGTTCTCTATTTACTGATATTGTCAGGAAAGGACAGGCCTTGCAGTTTAATTGGTTATTGGAGAAAAAGGCCTTCACCCTGCATCCGGATGATACATTTTCTGTTGATTTTGATAAGGTATGTCAGTTCTAGATTAACTCTCCTATGAATTTGTTTCCTGAAAAACTGCTGCCAATAAGCTTTGTTATTTGAAAGGTTGAAGAAGCGGTTGAAAGCTTGAGTAGGAAGATATTAACAATACAGGCACAGGGTGACAAGCAAGCTGCAAGCTTGCTTCTTCAGAAGTACTGTGTGATTACAACACCATTAAAAGTTGCATTGCAGAAGTTAGAAGGCACTCAGGTATGTGCTGCAGTATTCTTGCATCTGCTGATGCATACGTATACTCATTGAGAACTAGTTTAATCA
>BPVZ01000073.1:1058796-1072960 GCA_020521535.1 Rubroshorea leprosula | reverse complement strand
CTGTGTGTTTATAAAATCTTGTTTGTAATTTGAGCGAGCACATTGAATGCATGGGGGAGTCTTAGAACTCAAGATTCCCAGCTGAACAAACCTGGGTTGCATAAATTGTATTGTTCTAAAATAAAAGCTACCAAATTGAGAAACTCCCATTACAGTTGTTACTAATAATAATTCGTGAATCACAAGAACTTTTCCTCACCTGATAACAAGTTTCAATTAAATAAATAATAGTCGTGATTAATTATCAATAATAGTATAGGTTTATTTATTTATAGTCCCGATAGCTTATTATTAATCTTGATTGTTGATTAATTTGGAAGCACCCTTAGTTAAATCAAGATTAAGGATTCCTTTGAAAACATGCAAAAATTTGACCAAGGATGCTTCCAAAAAAATTCAACCCCACCATGGTGTTTTTAGTTAAAAATTGCTACAAATTGGCAAGATTTATAATACAGAAACAAATAAACATTTTTTAGACCAGTAACACTTAAGATATAAAATTAAAAAGAGAGAAATTCATTATCTCAAACACACATACAGTGTAAAACTCAAATTTCCATTAAAACTCAACTCTTCTTTTACAATGAAAAGAACACATTTATAGGCTAAAGGGCATTAAATGAAAAGAATTAACAGTCGGGAGTTGCATGAAGTTGGTTAGGTGATGTTGGCCTCCATTGTTGACATTTTGGCCATTTATTTGTTAAGTTTTTTATTTTTTTGGTGGTGTTTGGACAGCTTCGCAATCCAACACTGTTGAAGTCCTCAACTGCTTCTACACCTGAAAATCCCGACGGTGTTTCCTCAGGGAAAACACTCTGACGCTCAAGTCAGCAATACTCAATATTCTAGAGAGAGGTGCTCTCAAAGAGTAATTGCAGAGAGAGAAGCGTAGTGGAGTTAATACCTTGCATGGAGGTAGTTGGAGGGTATTTATAGCCCCAAGTGCTGACATGAGGTCAACCATGTATTCACCCGATTGGTCCACGTGTTACTGCCCACATGGGCATGTCTCCTCATCTTGGGCCAGTGGGTGTATAATTGGGCCTGTTGCATGTGGCCCAAAGTGAGTGTTGGGCCTAATCCCAACATTACTCCCCTCTCAGTGTTCGGTTGACGAACTGGGTTGAGAGTCTCACTAGCACGGTGTCTGACCCTGGGGATGAGGAGTGACGTCTTTGGTGCATGACCGACCTCACGCACAGCAGATCTGGGCGACCTAAAACTAGTGTGCCTGGTCTGATGTGTATGTGTATACCGGCTTCCTACCGAGCAGGCGTGAGGAAGCTGGTGTTAAAACAAGGCGAGCTCGGTGCTAATCAGCGAGCTGAGCAAGAGCGCAAGGGCGAACTTGCATAATGATTTTTTGTAGCAGAGCGAAGGCGAACAGATAGTGAACGAGCTGAAAAAATCAACCCAGACGGGCTGAAATCAGCGACCTCAATCGTCACTATAATGAAGATCTCTGGGATATAGAGTAAATTTGAGGGAGTTGGTGATGATCTAGCGTTTGTCGTTCAAAACTAAGGTAAATCTCTGATTTGATACGACATGATCTTTAAAGATTTCTAAGTTGAAATCTCTGAAAAGATCTCGGATCTGTCATGAGCTGATCCTTGAGATTTGTTACAAGCTGATCCCTGAGATTTGTTACGACCTGATCCTTGGGATTTTTCAAACCTCAAACAGTGGCGTATCTTTGAGGAGATTTGCTCAGGGCGTTTGGTATTCTTCTGCCAACAATAGATATCCTTTTGCCTCCCCGCAATAAATGCTAGCTTAGCATTTGAAGAGATGTGACAGCTAAAGCCGGCGGGTGTTACACGCCAGGCAATAAGTGACTACCACGCGTAAAGCTTTGAGTGGTTGACAGAGAGGCGCGTACGGTGATTATGGCATGGCGCTTAACCCCTTTGTCACTTCTGTTTTTTCTTTGGCATTTGTGTTTCCATATTCTTTACACTCCTTTGCAGCAAAAGACTCCCAAGCTTTTCAGGCGACATTTCCAGAAGATTTCACAGTCGACTTTTTCAGGTAATAACAAATGGAATATGTTAGAGAAGTTGGAGAACTCCGGGGTAACCAGGGTATAGAAGAGGAAGAATGCGTGATGTTTGTAGAGCCGATTGCAATGATTGTATTGTCGAAAATGCAGGACTTGCCGAAAACCCTTACACCCGAGAGTAGTGCCAGTTCAAGCGCACGAGAGGGTGGCGACCACCACACTTCATCGTCCAGCAGCTCATCCTCTGAAGAGACACCCAACCACGAGGAAGAGACGGGGAATGTGGTTGGCAATGAACCTGTAATACCCCAAAATTTCTAGAGCATTAAGTGACAGTTAAGGACCTAATTGTGAAGAAATACTATTAATGAACTTAATGGCAAAAATTTTCCAAGTTCAGGGACTAAAAAGAAAACAAATTAGGATAAGGATTAAGCTTAGATATTTTTTCTTTTCTTCCTCATTTTCACGCGGTTATGCTCTGTCTTCTTCCCGATCCTTCATCCCGAAAAGCCCCTAAGCCACCGACTTTCTCCCCTTGAAAAAAACCGGTGAAGGCCTCTTGAAATTTCCCTCCTTTCTTGCTCAAAAACCAAGTTGCAGGCCTAGAACACTCTCCTAAACCCAGAAATTTTCCAGATCTGCGCTGTCCTCTTCCCCTCTGTCCGCCGGCCTCTGCTGTGTGGGGTTGGGTTCGGTTTTCTGGTAAGATTCAACCATGAATTCCTCTCTTTAACTTTGATTTAGCTTGGGTTAACTTTGGTTCTCCAATATTTGGCTAGTCCGTAAGTTCCCCTATAGCTTGCCATCGACTTCTTCTTCTCCCTGCAGCTCCGGTTTTAGCTGGAAAATTCTAGTATGGACAGCCCTCTTAAGTTCGAATTTATCAATTAATTGTTGTCCAATTAGTTGCTCTGTGTGGTCCGAGATCCCGCCGGAATTATGGGATAATTGTGGGTAGCATAAAATGTGTTTTTAAGCTTGGGTTAAGTATAAATTGCTTGATTTGGCTGCTGTGAATTTTCTGGAGGAAATCCTGTGTCTTAGGTATTGTTTTGCAAAAGACAATTGATTGAATACAAGTCATGTTCTTCCATTTTTTCTGTCTGTGGAAGTAGAAATCCAAATTGGGTTTTCTCGGTTGATGGATAAATGTAATTTAGGAGCTTTTGAGTGAAATTAGGGATTGATCTATTGATTAGACTCGGGTTTAAGAGGGTTTGTGACCATTTTGCTCATAAGTTACCTTTACTGTTCATGTGCACTGTTTGCGGATACTGTTCATAGGCACTGTTCACACACCGAGGGTTAACAATTAACGAGGATTTAAATGATTAGTTTGTGATATAAGAATAAATTTGGAGAGGTCCGGTTATGTGGAGATTGATAGGAATAATATCGTGATTAGGGATTAGTCATTAGTCATGATGATTTCAACTTGAATTTGTGATAGTCCGGTATTAATTCTGAGGTGTTTTGATTAGGTTCCCGATCGTTCTGCCAGTTAGCACCGTGAATTGAGCCTTTGGTTTTAAGCGAGTGAGGTAATTAAATTTATGGTAATGCCCATACTGTTTTTCAAAAAATGTTTTGACTTGTTTTTGAAGTGGTGGTGGGACTAAACCCGTTTTATGCAAAAGTACGTATGAGTGATTTGAAGTGAAGTTTTATGCTTTTCATTAAATTGAGCATGCCTACTTGAAATTTAATTGATTGCCCCGATGATTTGAAAGTGATTAGTAAAGCATGATTTTCTGTTAACTTCTGCCTGTTTTGTCTCCTATACGGTCATGTTATCCTGTTGCCCGCTAGTGGGAGGTTTAAATGCTAGCACATGTCGACATGTTCCTGATAGAACCGGTTTATTCCTGTAATCCTACTAGTAGGAGTTAAACACTAGTAATTCCTGTTGCCTGCCAGTGGGAGGTTTAAACACTGGCCATGACCTATAGAGGAGACGTCTATTTCGTTCCCGTACTTGTATCCGTTTTCTGATTACACTTGTTGGCATGCTATAAGTTTAATTGACTACTACTAAACTTTATTCTGCATAATGGTTATCATTGAGCATTCCGTTTATGTTTAAACTGTTTATCTGAAATGCTCAAATTTTACCCACGGGCTATCCATACATTTACTTATTGAGATATTTTATCTAATGATTTTCCCTTGTCCACCATTTCAGGTAGCATGACCCGAGACACAGAAACCACGGGAAGTGACGAGTTAGAAGGCTAGCCATTTCGAGATTGATATAATTTTAGAAATAAATCATGTTTTTTGTAAGATAGATTGTACCTTGAATTTTATGGTATTAAAACAGATTTTGCAAGAATAGAGTTTGGGATTTGAATAAGTTCCGAGCCTTGTGCGTTTGTGGGACCCGTCTCACGAGTGCACGGCGTCTGTCGCGCTTTGGATCTGGGTTATGGGGTGTGACAGAACCAGATCTGCCCGTGGTTGGAGAATGGGAAAATAAGGCAATCACGGGTAGATTGAGTAACCTACGCAAGGCGCCCAAAAAACTGCCTTCAGGTTTTTCAGGGCGGCGCTTCACCACGAGGTGGCAAATAGCGTGCCCTCGATAAGTGGGTATAAGAGACTGGAGGAGATGGTGAGGTTGTACTAGATCCCCAGAACGATATTGCTCCGAGCTGGTGCACAGAATGAGAGGGCATGCACGGTGTCACAGATGGGTTGGATACCAATGTACGTGGATCATTTTGAGGCCGGCTTGCGATTTTCCCTACCCGAGCTAATATTTGATCTGTTGGCGGATTACAAGTTGGCTTTGACGCAGCTGACGCCCAACAACATAAGGTTCATCATAGGCTTTATGCTGTTGTGTGCGAAGGTGGAGATACCGACCAAGGCGATTGTGTTCAAGTCGCTGTTCCAATGCTGGCTGTGTCCCAACTCTAGAGGCACCAAGTGGTATTACCTCTCTGGGAGGGAGAAGAGCCAGCTCTTCAAAAACGTCAGGAACAAAGTGGCGAGGTGGAAGAGGCAGTTCGTCTTTGTTCATGATACACGAACAGAAAGAATAAACGATGACATCGCTGCTCGCCTCTCTGAATGGCGCGTGCTGAACGCGCATGTAAACTACCCCCAACTGTTGCTTCGGGATACAAACTTGAAAAATCAGCGGCTAGAGTATGCGAGGAGGGAGAATTTAATAGACTTAAAAGCCCTGGTTACCTCAGAGCAGCTTGCAGTGTTTGGGTTTGTCGACGTAGCAAACTAGTTCACAGAAGGTATATTTTTATCATACACTGCGAATTCTAGTCGAGCTGAGTCTTATGCTTTTGTTTGTGCAGGAGAAATGCGCAGCATTTTGGAAAGGCAACATCAACGAGCTCAGGGCTTTAGGAATTGTGGAGCTGGGTCCGGTTCAAATCGTCAAACTCATTTTGACGAACGGCCACCTGCTGCACCAGGGCACAATTTGTCACATAGGAGTTTGGGCTCAGCACCAAGACCACTTGCTAAGCAGAGAGTTGAAATTACGCCCCCTAGTTCAAGGAGGCGCGCGCGGGAGGACTCGGACGCTGAGGATGACATTCCCCTCTTCCGACGAAGGACGAGTACGGGATCCTAGCCCGCTCCAGCCGCTGCAGCGCGACCTACCAACGTGCCCCCAGCGGCAGTGCGTGAGGTGGCTGAAGCAGTGCTTGCCTCATCTTCTGTAGCGAGGCCAAGGATTGCATACCCGGATGGCTTCAGTTATGTAAGAACTGACTGTCAGGCCGCAATGGTACAAGGTGTGTAGAGCTTTGTGCCTCCGGCAGATCGTTAACGTGCTAAGGGGCATGTTCAACAGCATGGAGGTCATGTTGCTTTTTTGAAGCTGATGGATGTAAGTATACTCGCCGAGCTCATTGCTGTATTTTATCATCTCGTGTTTTAAATTGACGAGTGAATGTATATGGCAAGCGTTCAGCTACACTGTCGCACTCTTGAGTGCGAGCAGGGAGCGCGGGTGTAGAATCGCGAACTGCAACAGAACTGCAAACAATTGGCCTCTAAGAAAGCCAGTTTGGCTGACAAGGTCAATCGTTTGCAGAGCTCGGAGATGGTGAACCGAGCGGCGTCAGCAGAAAGCTGAGATGACAAGTTGGCCCGTAAGGTCAATGAGTTGAGAGAAGAGTTGGAAAAGGCTCAAGCAGAGAGGGAGAGCAGCATTAAGGCTGCAAAGGAAGAGGTCGGCCGTGCAGAAGATCGGGCCAGGAAGGCCAAGTCTGACAGAGAGAAGACTCTATATGAGCTGAACGCCCTGAAAGAGAGGGTCATTGAGGCCGACCTGCACGTCGCCCGGGCTGAGGCGTCCTTAGAGAAGACAAAGAGGGTCCATCAGCGTGATGTCTGCTTTGCCCGTGCATAAGGGGCTGAGTGGCTGGTGGGAGCAGATATGTTCCAAGACGCCGTCGTAGTTGCCTCAGCCAACACCACCACAGACATTTTCAATGAAGTTCGTGGAAAGGTGCTGCGACACCGGGCTGACTTCCTAATAGGCGAGCTGGCCTTGTTTGAGGGTGAGGACATTGATGATGAAGGGAAGAGCCTCGCCCCTCCAGTTGACACACGGGTGAGGCTGAAATGGGAACTCAACGAAGAGGAGTTGCCCGTGTGGCCCCTTTCTGTTGCTGAAGAAAGGGAGGACATGGAGGGGTTGCCAAGCTTTGATGCTTGGGTGGCAAACCTCTAAGATGTGCCTGCTGAGCCTTCCAGCACTCCCCCATTTTCTCAGCCTGCCCCGGCCGCTGCTCCTGCTCTCTCTCCTCCAGATCGGTCATCTCTAGCTCGATCTGCTACTGCGCCCACTGACGCATCCATCCCTGTCAACTTGACGGATGATTAGCTTAGGATTTTCGTTGTTTTTTTCATATTATTTTTTGTATTTTTGTGTAGATCAATGAACTCATTCACAATATGTACTTCATGTAAACATCATTGATGAAATACAAAGTTGAATCTTTTCTTTTGAAATTTTTGTGTTGAATTTTCTGTACATTGTCGTTTACAATTGATCAGTAATGACCTGGACAAAGTAATAACATACATGTTAACTGTAAAACTTTCTAAGGTTATGTATGTTCCAAATGAATGGTAATGGATGACCTTGTAAATCTGCTAATTGATAAGACCCAAGTCGCTTAACACAAATAACCATATAAGGACCTTCCCAGTTTGGTGCAAGTTTCCCCATATGCGAGTAAGCATTAGTAAGCCCAGCCTTGCACAAAACCAGATTGCCAACTTGAAATTGACGAGCTCGAACTCGCTTATTATAAAATCTAGCGACACGACTTTGATGCGCCATGTTTCTTATTCGAGACATCTCCTTGACCTCTTCTACAAAGTCTAGATTCTCTCTTAAAAGTTGCTCATTGCTGTGATTGTTGTGTTGACCTGCTCTATCAGATGGCAGTATGACCTTTACAAGGATGACGGCCTTAGCTCCATAGGCAAGCCTGAATGGGGTTTCGCCTGTGGCAGAGCTGGGTGTAGTGCGACATGACCAAAGCACTTTATTGAGCTCGTCAGCTCAATTAGAATGTGCAGCTAAAACACGCGTCTTGAGGCCTCGCAAGACGATTTTATTAGCGGACTTGGCTTGTCCATTTGACTGTGGAGTATACATAAAAGTCAAGGCAAACTCAATGCCATAGTCGTTACAGAACAACCTCAGTGCTGCGGCTCGGAACTGTGGACCATTGTCAGCAATGATCCATTTAGGTATGCCAAACCTGTATACAGATGACCGAGCTGTGCCACAAATTATATGTGTATACAATGTACCAATGGCTTAAGCCACTAAAAGAATACCTGCATAATATTGAATTGAACAGAAATTCCTCTATTTTCTTCTCTGTTGTCGTGGATAATAGTTTGGCTTCTATCCATTTGGTGAAGTAATCCACCGCGACAACGAGGTAAGTGCAACCTCCCTTACCTTTCACGAAAGGGCCGAGCAGATCAACTCCCTATTGAGCAAAAGGCTCAGGTGATGAAAGTGTTGATAGCATTTCTCCTGTTTCAACGGAGATGTTTATATTCAGTTTATGGACAAACATGAAGTTTGCACGAACTTTAAGACGAGCTCAGATACCTGGCATATGGATATCATCAGCATTGAACTGGCAAGTCGGGCACTTTTTGACATAGCTCTATGCGTCCTCGACCATAGTAGGCAAGTAATAACCATGCCTCAGGAGTTTTCGAGCTAAAGTTTTACCACCTATGTGTGTGCCACATACTCCTTCATAAACTTCCCTCACAGCATATTCAGCTTCATAAGGAGTAAGGCAGCGTAATAAGGGCATTGGGGCTGCTCACTTGTAGAGTTGATTATCTAATAGTGTGAAATGTGCCGCCCTGCGTTTAATCAACTTTGCTGTGGATGGATCTTCAGGCAGCTCGCCACTTCGCAGATACTCTATGAGCGGGGTGGTCCAGCTCGGTGAAGAGGGATCTGTGCTTAGCAGCTGACACTCGATTGTGAAATCAGTGTAGCTCGGGGCGTCAAGCACTTCCACAATTATTGATCTCCGAGGGTTGATATCTTGTGAGGAGGCTAATTTTGATAGCTTGTTAGCTCGCTGGTTATCTGCTTTGGGTATCTTGTCGATCTGGAAAGATACTCTATGAGCGAGGTGGTCCAGCTCGGTGAAGAGGGATCTGTGCTTAGCAGATGACACTCGATTGTGAAATCAGTGTAACTCGGGGCATCAAGCACTTCCACAATTGTTGATCTTCGAGGGTTGATGTCTTGTGAGGAGGCTAATTTTGATAGCTTGTCAGCTCGCTGGTTATCTGCTTCGGGAATCTTGTCGATCTGGAAAGATACAAATCCTGATTTCAATCCGTTGACCACAGAGGCATAACGACCAAGCTGAGGATCCCTGATTTCACAGCTACCATTCACTTGTCCCACAACGAGCTGAGAGTTACTAAAAACCTGAATGCTCTGTACTTTTAGCTCGGACTCCAGCTTCAAACCATAAATAAGGGCTTCATATTCTACAGCATTATTTGTTGTCTGAAACTTAAACCTCAATGCATGCTCGGATTTAAAGCCATCTGAGCCCACTAACACAGCCCCAGCACCCAATCCTTCAATATTAGCAGCCCCAGCACCCGATCCTTCAATATTAGCAGCCCCATCCACGTACAGGACCCAGACTGGGTATTAGGTGCCCTTTCTTCCACTGTCGCCGAAAGGCACTCCACTAGGAAGTCCGTAACAACCTTTCTTCCACTGTGCCCTTTTTATGGTTGTGCGCGGCTGAAATTTGAGGTCGTACTCACTCAGCTCGACGCTCCACCCGATAAGCCAACCAGAGAGTTCAGGCTTCTGCAGTATCTTCCTCAACGGTAGATCGGTATAGACAACAATTTGATGGGATTGAAAGTAAGCTCTCAACTTATGAGCTGTGTATACCAGGGCAAAAACAGCCTTTTCTACTAGTGAGTAGTTCTGCTCTGCGCCTTGTAAAACTTTACTCACATAACAAATAGGCTTTTGATGTTTATTCTCTTCCCTTAGCAAAATCGAGCTCACCGCCTCGTCTGTAACCCCCAAATACAGGTATAAACTCTCCCCTTCCTTAGGCTTGGACAGCAGAGGTGCTGACGCCAGATATCGTTTGAGCTCGTCAAACGCCTGTTGACATTCATCAGTCCACTGAAAGTTCTTGGGTTATCTCAGGGCTTTGAAGAACGGGAGACACCTTTCTACCAATCTAGCTTTGAACCTGTGTAATGCAGCCACACGACCTATCAAATGCTACACATCTTTTACGGTCTTGGGAGGCTCCATCTGTTGAACGGCCTGAACCTTCTCTGGATTTACCTCAATTCCTTTCTTTGATACCACGTACCTTAGGAACTTTCCTGATTCCACAGCAAATGTGCACTTCAGGGGATTCAGCTTCATTTGGGTTCTGCGCAAGTTTTGAAATGTTTCATTCAGGTCGTCTATGTGATCCTCAGCTCGCTTGCTGGTTACTATTATGTCGTCCACATATACTTCAATATTCCTGCCGATTTGGAGCTTAAAGACGACTTGCACCAGCTTCTGATATGTCACGCCTGCATTTTTCAAGCCAAATGGTATCATGACATAGCAGTAGATTGCATCACCAGTATAAAAAGCTGTTTTCTCCTGGTCGTCCAACAGCAGTTGAACCTGGTGATAACCCGAACTGGTATCAAGAAAACTCATTCGTTCATGTCTGGCTGCTCGCTCTACCAGCTTCTCAACATTTGGCAAGGGGTGAGGGTCTTTTGGACACGCCTCATTTAAGTTGGTGAAATCAATACACATCCTCCACTTGCCATTTGGTTTTTTTATGAGCACAGGGTTAGACACCCACTCAGAGTATTCAACTCTCCTGATGAAGCCTGCCTGTAATAACTTTTGTATCTTTTCATCTATAGCAGCTTGCTTCTCAGGGCCAAAAAGGTGACGTTTTTGAACCACCGACCTTTTGGTGGGGTTCGTGCTGAGCTTGTGGACTGTCAACTCCACTGGAATGCCAAGCATTTCATCCGTTGTCCACGCAAACATGTCTTGGTTAACCCTTAAAAACTCCTAAAGCTCTGCTCGCTCCTCTTCTGTGAGCTTGGTGCCGATCTTAACTGTTCTTTTCGGCACATCAGGGTTTAGGGGGACTGCTTCCACTGGTTCTATCGACTCTGCTTTCTGTTCGACACCCTCAGGTCGATGCTCAATGTCTGATATGTTCATTGTCTGTTGACCGAGCTGAGTTGGCCTGTGATTTTCAAAAGAGCCTTTCGGGGCTGTAGCGAGCTCAACTTTCTTGAATGTATCTTGATAGTAGGCTCTGGCTATCTTCTGGTTCCCCTTAAGCACCCCTACCCCCTGAGGAGTTGAGAATTTCATACAGAGATGGGGTTGTGGAATAACAGCCTTCAGCTCGCACATGGTGGCTTTTCCTAATATAGCATTGAAAGCTGACTCCATCTTGACGACCAGAAAGCTAACAGAAGCCATCCTGAAGCGTGGTTCTGAGCCCACATATATGGGAAGAGTATTAACTCCCTCAACCGGGACGGGTTGGTTATCAAACCCATATATGGGCCCTTCATACTTCTGCAGCGAGCTCGGATTCAGTTGCATCTTTTGAAAGTCGCTCCAATATAGGATATCTGGTGAGCTACCAATATCAATGAAGACCTTGTTGACGTTATGATTGCCTATATGAACCGTTGCCACAAAAGGGTCTGCATGAGGCATCATAACGTTGGGCTCTCCGTCTGCTCGCTTATAATCTACCGGGCTGAATGTAATGGGTGCATTCTCCCACTCCGCCTCCTCGAATGGCCACTTCAAGGGTCTGTTCTTGTTAACAGTCATCACCTGCTAGGCATATGCCTTACCGCCCCGAGCGCTTTGGCCTCCGAAGTGTATTCCACCCGAGATCATGTTTATTGTGCCCGAGGGCGGGGGTATTCCAGCATAGCCTACCCCTTTCCTGTCTTTTTGGTTTTGGGTGGTAGTCCTCTGTCCTTGGCCTCGCCTATTGAATTGACGGCCCCTGTACGCTCTACCCTGCTTAGAAGGATATTGATTATCCTGATATACGTCCTGTGTGTTGCCGAGGTGGAACCTCTGCCCCTGAGGTCGGTCATACCCCTATACAAAATGAGTTTGAGTTGGTTGCTGGGCGTAAGGCTTATAGACGTATCCTTCTAATTTCCCATTGCGAGCTAAGAACTCCAGCTCATCCTTTAAGTGTTGACAGTCTTCTGTATTATGACCGTATGCATAATGGTAGTCACAATACTTGCTCTTGTCTGCTCTTGGGGAATCATGCAGTGGGGCTGGAGGTCTTCTAATCCAGTGCTGAACTTGTGCTAGGATTTGAGACCTTGGCAAGGTTAAAGGAATGTAGTTGGCATACTTTGGGAAGTCAGCTGGTTTCCCCCACTGCTCGTTGACCTTCTACTTTTTCTTTTCCTCTCTCCTCGGTGGTTGTTCGTGGGCTTTGCTTTGTCTGTCATCAGCTCGTCGCTTGGACAACTGGAAGTCTTCTGACAGTATAAAGCTAGCCGATCTTCTGACAGTATGAAGCTAGCCAATCTTCTGACAGTATGAAGCTAGCCGACCTGTCATTTACTTCTTTCCACGTCTTTGGTGGGTTCTCTAGTAGGTCGTCTAGGAACCGACCACGCTTCAAACCATGCAGTAAGGCAGCCAAGCAGATGGTATCGAAGACGTTATCAATGTCTAAAGTAGCATTGTTGAATCGTTGCATATAGTCTCTCAAAGATTCCCCTTCTTTCTAATGAACCTGCATCAGTTCAGTCGCTGTACGTTTAATCTCCCTTTGGCTCGCAAACTTATTGGAGAATAGCTTGGCGAGTTGGGAGTACAAGTCTATAGAGTGTCTGGGGAGTTTATGATACCATCTTCTGGCCGTTGACTTCAGTGTCACTGGAAACACTTTGCACATCATGGCATCATTGGCATTCTAGATTCTCATGATGGCTTGATAAGTGTGCAGATGCTCATCTGGGTCGCCCGAGCCATCATTTGTCTCTAGGTGGGGGATTTTGAATCCTTCTTGATATGATTTTGTGTGATGGATAGGTTTAGTGGGGCACTATCTAAGTCAAGGGTCTGTTGGTGCGACTTGGGGCTTTTCAGCTCGTCAATGGATTTCTGTACATCTTTGAGTTGCCTTTCGAGGTAAGCATTTTTCTTTAGCAGTTCTTCGCTGTGTTTGGACGAGATAGGCTCGTTATTCAACTTCTCACTTCCCCTTGGTTTGGTCGGCACTATTATGTTACTCAAAGCGGGTGAGTTACGAGTTGCAACTACCGCAACTAGTTGTGCATCCTTGTTCAGCAAAGGAATTAGGGGGTCATCAGGAATAAGGCGGGCAAGGATTTTACCCATTGCCATTTCGAGAACTCTAGTTCTCTTTTCGAGCTCGGTAGTCCGAGCAGGCTCTGTTGACCTTTTAGGTCATTCATGTTGTGAATTGCCTTGTCTGGGATGTCTGTGCCTCGTTCTTGTTGGAATTTGGAATTGTTCAGGCTGGGTTGCATACCCAGTTGGTGTTCTTTCATCATCATCTATTTCACTTAATTGATCCTGTTCTGCTCCTCCAACGAAAAGGTTTCTTGGCATTGGCCTAAAATCATTCAAGCCGGGCTCAGACAGTTGAGTGTCCTCTTGTTCGTCCATTTCATTTCTAGGGGGGCGACTTTTGGTAAAAGTACGAACCATTTTGTCTTTCAGCAGGTTAAGCTACACAACTTCTTGTTCAAGATTCCCACAGACGGCGCCAAATGTTTGGACAGCTTCGCAATCCAACACTGTTGAAGTCCTCAGCTGCTTCTACACCTGAAAATCTTGAGGGTGTTTCCTCGGGGAAAACACTCCGACGCTCAAGTCAGCAATTCTCAATATTCTAGAGAGAGGTGCTCTCAAAGAGTAATTGCAGAGAGAGAAGCGTAATGGAGTTAATACCTTGCATTGAGGTAGTTGGGGGGTATTTATAGCCCCAAATGCTGACATGAGGTCAAACATGTATTCACCTGATTGGTCCACGTGTTACTACCCACGTGGGCATGTCTCCTCATCTTGGGCCAGTGGGTGTATAATTGGGCTATTGCATGTGACCTGAAGTGTGTGTTGGGCCTAATCCCAACAGGTGGAATGTAGAGTAACATTAAACTAGAAGACAGTGACACAAAATAAACTAGTCTATGGGGTACACAGTTCCCAACATATCAGCATAAAGATACATAAGAAGGGTTGAGGGGCAACCCTCCAAAATGACAAAATCCTCCTGCTGGGAATGAGCCATAGCAGCAAGACGATCAGTACACATATTGCCCTCTCTATAAACATGCTGCAAGTGAACGTGAGGAACATTTATTTGTTAAGTTGCAACCGGCCTTTTGACAATGGAGCACAGTACTTTGTTATGGCCTATGGTGTAGGAGACACTGCATTTTCCCCGCTGCATCCTTAGTTGAAACAAAAAAAATAAGAACTTAAAAACATTTTCTAAAATGGGTCAACAATCAATATTTTCTGGTGCAGGTCATTTTCGAGCTCGATTTCACTGGTACAGGTTTAATTTTATGAATGATAGCTGACTGTTTTATATATATATATTT
>BPVZ01000073.1:956092-967173 GCA_020521535.1 Rubroshorea leprosula | reverse complement strand
ATTAGTGAGAGGCAGAGCACAAAAGTCAAAAAGTTGATTGCGATTGGGTATGGGCCCTGCGCCCAATCGTAGAAGGACCGAAGGTGAAAGAGGTGGTGTAGACTGCAGAGCCCAACAAAATCAATTCGAACCATCTCCTTCTCCCTCTCGTCCCGATAACGCACCAACGGGCTAACAACCTTCGCCCGCTTCTCCTCGCCAATCAACTAACACAGACGAACCCTAGCGCATACCAACCAACAGTAAACCCTAGCTCCAATCTCAATTCAATTCCTAATCTTCTTCTAATTTCAATTCTTCCTTCACGCTTTTGTTGTTTGTAGTAATAAGGCAGAGAGGAATCCCCCCACGGAACCCTAGAATCCCGTACTGTAATTTTTGGGAACAAATCGTATTTGTAAGTATCAATTGTCTTGTATTCAATTGCATTGCAGTTGCATGCAGTGTTTTCTTGTTGTTTTTTGTTTCAAATTTTACGTGGAGAGGGACGATAACCTTGTGTGGAATTGAATTATGGGGTTGTTGTAGCTATTTATTTCATGAGGGGGCAAGCAAAGAGAAGAGAAGGATGAGTAGGCTGTCGTTCAGGCCGCGTCCTTTGGACATACACAAGAAGTTACCTATTGTAAAGTCAGTCAAAGACTTTGAGGAAGATGAGACCCCTACTTCTGCCACCCGCAACTCTCAGCTGCTACGTCTTGCTGCTGTTGAGGCCGATAATGAGGTGCCTTTTCTTTTTCTTCTTTTTTTAACATTTGTGTTACTTTTATTTATCTCAAGTTCAGAGGATGGTTGTAAATTTTTTGATTCCAAGAAAATTTAAATTCCGGGAAAGTTACAATATTTGTGCATCCTGGTTAATGCGTGGGGTTCCTCTGATTAGAGAAGCTGATTTAAGCTTATCGCAGTTAGTTTTATCACTTATTTCAGCTTTTCAAATGAATGTTTAATTCTTCCTAAGAAGCTTATTCAATTCCAAAGGTGCTAAGGAAATAACATGTGGGCTTGCTTAGTCCGTTATATTTTGAGTTACCCAAAGGCCAACCATGCAAATTACTTACTGTGCATGTATGGGAAAGCTACACTGCTTGGAAAACTTCTGAAAGTTGGATATTGGCATTACTGGTTTATAGCCATGATATCTTTGCATTTCAATTTTTATTGTGCTCTCGCAGTCATTTATGATTATGATATTCTGCTCATTTGAGTGAATACATTTGCGTTTTAGGTACACCAAATCCCTACCAAGAAACTAGCTCCTGAAATACCGACACCTCAGTTTGTTGTTGTGGATACCTATGAAAGAGACTATTCTCGCACTTTCTCTCAACCTACATCCTATATACGCGCAAGGGGAGGTTTGTGAATCCAATAAACTTTGATGGCCCTTCTCAGTGATATTGAAACTGACTGGCATCCTGAAAGTTTGTTCAATCATGTGCAGCCCGGGCTGAGATTGGAGAATTTATTGAATATGATCTAGACAATGAGGATGAAGATTGGCTTCTAGAGTTCAACAAAGATAAGAAGATTCTTTCACCAGAAAAGTAATTACATCATTCTTGATTACTGTATTGTCTACTGTGTCAATTGTTGTGGTCTTATTTTTCTTTAGTTTTGCATGTATATTTCAACTTGTCCTGTCTAAGTGAGTTTCTTATAACTTTTTTCTTGCTTGGTCTACTACTCGCTAAAATTTACGGTAAAGTTTATTTAGTTGTCTCATCCTTTCTGTTCTCAAAGTGGGTGGCATTTTCAATGTGAAAATCTTCTCTACCCAAGTTGTTTCCACATATCACAGGGCATGATGCTATTTAACTTGCTAACTAGTCTGATTTCTGCTTCATTATCAATATTTTAATCTATCATTCTGGGAGCAACTTTTCTTTGACAAATTTAATTTATGATTTTATGTAATGTTTTATTTATCAAGTTTCTCACTTCTTAAATAGAGGTGTATTTCGGTCCTTTATGTCACAAAAAGTAAAGTTGATAAAAAATTTTCCAAACTTTTGGGATTTAATCTGGTCCTATTCTTTATGCTTTTTCTTTCAACCTTAAGTGAATGCCACTGAAAAACAGGAGTAAAAGTCAGATTTCTTCAGGAAGCAACCTTGGAGCAATTATCTGAAATTGGTCCACCAGTCTGATTAATTAAACATTAACTTTTAGCTAGTAGGAGTTAGCTTCTTTTCTCTCTCTCCATCCTTGAAGCCTAGAGCAAACTCACCATTGTTCTAACTTAAACTGGACTGATAATAAATCATTTAGGATAATCATTTCCCTTCAACGTTGGAGTTGGCTAAATTGATTAAATATGGTATTTTACTAGTAAGATAATTTAATTGTTGATTTCTTTGCATTTATCACCTTTTTCATTTCTAATAATTATGCATTTTTTGGTTGTTGATGCAGGTTTGAGAATCTTGTTTTTAAATTGGAGATATTGGATCACAAAGCTCGGGAAAGAGCAGGAGTTATAACACCTACTTTTCTTGCACCAATTCCTGTAGTCTTGAAGGGTGATGCTGCTCTTGAGGTGAACATTTATTTGATTATGGTTGGCTCACACTTGATGGTTGTCACTAATTTTTATAGTAAGTACATTTTTGGCAAAAGCAAGTGTGCAATGACCATTTTTTGTCATTGTCCATGAATGGGTGAGCTGAGATGTGCTAACAGAAGTTAGGTGAATTATTTCTTTTCTTCATTTATGATTATGTTCTTTATTGCAAATTTCCCTGTTGCTCACTGTGAAATATCCTGTTTCCACACCCCTAATTGGAGAAAAAATGAAGCCCTACATGCTGGTTCCATCTAAGATGTACAGTATTAACGTGGAGTATGATTGTAAAAAGAGACTGGGATAGGCTTATTGAAGAATAGGGATCAGAGATTGATTGACTTATACCAGATCTGTTTTGCATGGGAGACTATACAGATCCTTTGGGGACCTAATCTCTGGGAACCCTGTAGTTGTGTTTTTATTTAATCACTTGCTGTACATTTCCCATTGATGTTGGATGAACTATTTATTTCTTGTGTCCACCAAGTAGATTATATAAGATTTAGTTTACTACTTGCAGTTTGTGTATTTCAATTTTGAAATTTTACTACTTGGAGCATGCTAGATTCTTATTGCTCTGGATTGTGATGTGTTGTTCTACCTGCATCATTCTTAAATTTTTTAATAAATTACTCATTCGTACCTCAGTTGTAATCATCATTGTTTGCATTGATTGCTAGGCCTTGCAATCACAGCCCATTACATGTGGAGTCTTCCAATCTGTTTACAACTATTGGAGGGAAAAGGTACAGAACTGATACTGAACCAAGCTATTTTCTGGAATTTTAAGAGATTTGGAATCCTTGTGACAGCACAAACTTGCTTGCCACTTGAGATTTTGGAATACAACAGTATTTATTTGTAGGGTGTTAGAAGAGGAACAGCTGAAACACTGAGATTTGCTTTTAATGAGCTTGCTAAATTTTCTAACTTTTAGTCATAATTAAGTCCACACTCTGCAAAATAACCAAAATGCTAGATGCCCAACAATTATGTGACTTTTATACAAGTTTGAAATTGTATCCGAATTTCATTTCCTTACCATGGATTCATGGGATTCTTGTGAATCACTTGTTTAATCATTCCTCTGTGTCATTATTGGGTATTCATGTGTTGCTTTTCACCTATTCCTTTGTACAGCGTGAAAGGTGGCAGAAGCCTATTTTGCGGCGATTACAGGTTAGTGCTCTAGCTAGATGCCTGTATTCATGTTTGACATGTTTCATGCTTCTAGATAATACCCCTTCTTTATTCTTCATTCTAATTAGACAAGGGTAGAAGTAGAACAAGTGGTTTAGTAACATCAAAATTTTGAAATCATTTGATCAGATTAGTCACCGCCAGTTATTTCATTAGTTTTTGGATGTCTTTCATTGTTGATTTCATGTATTTCTCGCTTGCTAGCTTTCTTCATTCTTAAATTTGTATTTGCAAAAGACCCTCGCAGCAAGTAGGTGGTATCTTGAGTATCAGCTATTGTCTCTCTGTATTAAGTCTTAACCATGCATTTTAAATCTTTCTTCATCTTATAATTTGCTTAAAAAATTATTCTGCTGCAACTGTGCATTAGGTAAAAGTTAATTCTTCTTCCCTGTATGCAGCCTCCTCCACCAGTTAATGACAATAATCCATACAACGTCTTTAGGCCGAGGGAGAAAGCTCACAGACTTCACACAAGAAGGGTAGGTGGCCAACTTGGTTTATTTTTGCACTTGATCATTGATTTTTTTCTTTCTTTTGATAATACTTTCTGCTAGACAAAGGAGTAAAATATCTGAATCATATTTAATAATCTATGCTAATAATAATTTTTTAATTTTGATTTTTAGCTGTTTGGCATTTGCCTAAAGTTCTGTTACTGTTATCTTTCATTAGATGCAAAGGAGGGAAAACAATGTACAGTCATTTGAAAAGCTTCGCCAGGTGAGTACAATTACACTAGTACATTGGAAATTTGTACACTTATTTATGGACAATATTTTTTTTTATTCCTTGTATTCACTCTAAATAGTTGTTCTGTGATATTGTTTCTGCTCGTACTCTTAGCACTTGATTTGATATATTTGCTTGATGAAAAGCCAATGGAAAACTTGGAAACTTGTTTGTTAGCTGCTTGTCTTATTTTTCTACTTTTATTCGTAATAGTCAATCTCAAAGACAAAAAGTGTGTCAATCTTCTATTTTTGTCAGCAATTTGAAGGAAAGTGATTAACATAAACCATTTTCTTGTCATTCACAATTTGTCAAAGTTTCGTAATGGCAAATGACTCATGTCTGCCTCTGTTTTTGGAAATTTTAAGCTAAAAACATGCTAACTATTTGAACAACTGTCAATTATGCTCTTAGCCACATAAGTTTTCTGTAGAAGAGAGAAAAAAGGATGGGTTAGCATTTTGAAACCTCTTAGTACCATTATGCTTTAGCCTTTGAAGAAAGTGTACAAGTGAAGATGCAGCACTTGGCCTCTAGCTACAACAATGGAAATTATGAAATCCAGTGAATTTTGTGAACTGTGGGTGAGGTGAAATTGGTTGCAGCCAAGAAAAAATAGAAAATTTCCCCCTTTTTTTGTTCTAACTACCCTACAAATTTGCATTCACCAATTGAAGCAGGAAGATATGTGGGTGGAGTGTGGGTGTATCAAGAAGGGGACTTAAGCATCCGTGTTTTCTAATTCATTGCGGAGAAACAGACAAGTGAAATTAAGCTGCAATAATTAATACTATTTAAGTATTTATTCTCTGTTGGGATAAGCTTTCCCATTGTATGTTGTTTCTTTTTTTCTACCTTAAAATTCATTTTTCATTTTAACGTTTGTAATCTTTATAGATTAACACATTTTCCTTCTCTTCTTTTGGGATTAATTCTTCAGGTCAGGCGCAACCTTGACCAGGCCAAGAGCATTCTTGAGGCATTGATTAAGGTGCTTCCTTGACTTTCAAGTTATATTTATGATTGTCAATGTAGATATTCTGTTCACTTGACTTACAAGAAATTTGTTAATGCAGAGAGAGGAGAAAAAGAGAGATGTTATGGAGAATGAAGTTAGCCTTCAAAGGATCCAAATGAAATACAAGGTCTGTATCCAATGTCGTGTCACCACGTTTGATTTTGTTGGTGAATTTAAGCAATACTTTTTCTCTATAAATTAATGGCCATAACCCAATAGATTAAATGACTTTCATGAAAAGAAAATGAATTTATGAAGGTCTTTAACAGTAGAGTTTGTGTCATAACAAACTTAAGTGGAGTTACAGCACAATGGTTGTAAAAAGGGGAAAGAATGAATGGGTATTCTTTGTTATAATTTTTCTATGGCGGAAAAAAGAGGTAAGAGTGTATGATATGTTTTTGAGCATTGTCATTTATAGCAGGAGAGGGTAATCATCCATTCTATAGAACTGTTCTTCCTCGAGTGTGATCTGTGCTTTTCAACCAAGATGCATGTATTCATTTAGTTAACTTATGAATCTTATCCAAGTAACACTTAATTTCTAATTTTCATTTAAATATTTCCTGATGGCTTATGTAATTGTGAGTTTATTGTATTTGATAAAGTTGGTTGTTTAATGGTTTTTTGGCTGCATCATGAAATTTCAGCATGAAACTGAGCTCCTTGAAGATAGCATGGTGCTTCCGGGATTTCTACCTGTCTCTTGCAAATTTGGTTCAAGTGAAGATGAGTTTGTTGTGGATTCAGATGATCTTGCAAGTAGCCGTCCACGCATGCGTCCTGCTGCAGTACAGAATCCACCTTTCACAGACTCCAATGTGGGTATGGTTCCTGCTGGAAACATTAAGCAAGAGTTTCGGCGGCGACACATGCTGCAGGGATGGCTTCATAAACTGGTAAATCTAATCAAATCAGCCTTGTTGTCTTTCCATTACTCTGATAAGAAATTTTCAAGGGGTTGATTGCTATTTGCTATAGATTTTCCAATAGAAAAACAAGGGTTTCGCTGTAGTTGATACATGTTCAGGATGTATCATCCGTTTCTCTGATGTTTGTATCAGAATTTGAGTTGGTGTCAAAATGTGTTGATGCAGGATCCTCTTGAGCCAGTTTTGTTGTTCACAAAACCTCTAGTACCAGAAAAGTTGGCAGCTGCTGGAATCGTCCCGCCATCTGATCCAAAGAATGGTACACCATCACGTCCTTATAAATTTCATGGAAGAATTGGGCGTGGGGGAAGAATTGTATTTGACAGGTGGAATCCTCTCATGCATACTCCAATAGATTGTGGTAACTCCTTTTACATTCCACCGAAACCCCGACCTTCATCGTATAACTAGCATAGTTGCTTTGCTTGGTCCCTCCACAGCTGGGGCGGGCGATTCCACTGTAAAGAAATTGAACACATATTCAATTCGAGTGATAAGTAGGACCAAGCAAGATCTCAAATTGGTGCATATTTTGCGTCTTGCTTTTTATGCTCTACTGTCGGCAATTTATGCCATTGCGGAGCTTACACACACATTTGTGTATCCAATTCTTCTAATTAGCTTATATTTGCGCTCTCTCGGTTGACTGCACGTCTCTACTTGTGTTTGGAATTGGATTGAGAGGAATGAGCAGAAAGGAAATGTTTTTCAAATTTCAACCAATTACAATGAAGAGAAACAGACCAAATCTGTATTTAATTGAATTGAGTAAATTGTTTCATTTCCTTCACTTTTCCCTCATTCCCTTCAATCCAAAAATATAAGGAAAGTTTTATGTCAACCTCTTTATTGATCCATAAAACTAAC
Source organism: Rubroshorea leprosula (assembly GCA_020521535.1). Lineage (NCBI taxonomy): Eukaryota > Viridiplantae > Streptophyta > Magnoliopsida > Malvales > Dipterocarpaceae > Rubroshorea > Rubroshorea leprosula. The sequence continues at coordinate 959,858 of BPVZ01000073.1, read as the reverse complement.
ATAAAAAAGAATAGAAATTGTAAAATTGATTTGAAAGAAGTGTAGTGTATGTTGGACTGTATTAAATTATATAAGGTAAACTCTTTTACTTTAATAATTTATATTTGTAACTTGGTGTAAAATGCCAAACTGATGTTTTAATTTCAATAAGAAAAAAATCTTGTGTAATCTTATTCTACAATATTTTTGTCTGTGTGATATGCCAATGGAAAATGATTTATTCACAATTATATTTTCACTGTAATCTTACACAATGAGGTCCCACAATATTCTTCTGACTTTGGCATATCTGAGTTTCATCAATTTTTTCTTAATTTATTTGTAGAACTTAAAGTAGTTAAATCTATATAGACTATCTATATATATAAGTCTATACAGACTATAGAATTTATATTTTGTACATAAAAAAAGTGAAATAATTAATTAAATTATTAATAAAAAAATACTTTCTCATTCCATATAATTAAAGTTTAAACTCTTGTTCTCCCTCTCTATTTAAACTCTTATTCTCCCTCTCTATCCCTCTCCCTCCCCCATGCTTTAACATGCCAAAAAGGTAATCTTACAAATATCACACATATGATTGTTGGTAAAGTTGCTTGTCAAGTCAAAATAGGGCACCATAATTAACAAGCATTAATGATTTCACTAAACCTTTTTTTTTCTTAGTACATCCAGAGTTAACTATTTAGTATTATAAAGAATTGAATTTTGAAAATACTCTTGTTTTTTACATTTTAAAATTCAGATAATTCATAAAGAAATGCCAACTAAGAAGAACTCACGTGTTTTAACCATGGAATATGAAACGGTTAACTCTTAATGTACTCCACAAAAAAATAATTGCCAAACTTGTCAAACCAAAAACTATTAACTAATTAATGAAGGGGTAAATTTTTTAGTTATGTACACTTTATATATGAAAACTAATTTAGTGACAATTTTTTTCACAATTTTATGTATCATTTAATGATTGACTCTTTTCATTGTACCAAAACTTGTGATATTATATATATCAACTCAATTAATGATATATGGAAGTTGTTAAAAAAAGTTGTAAAAATAGGTTGTGCATATCATATATTAAATAAGAGTTAAAATTAATTTACATACAATTGTTATACACATCATTTATATAAAATTTTATCTACTCATTTATTCACTATAAATTATTGAGATTTATTCATTTTTATCATATTTTTTAAAGATAATTATATTTTTCATTTAAAAAATTATAATAAATCTCAATCATTTATAATAAAAAAGTAATTATTAAAATTTTATATAAATAATGTGTATAACAATTGTGTACGAGTGAAGTCTACCTCATTAAGTAATTAACTTAGGAAGGGGGCAAATATGGTAGTATAGACTAATAATTTGAGATAATTTTTACATTGGTCCCTTTTTGGAGAATAATTTTCTTAGCCTCTCTATTTTGGAATTATTTTTTTAATTTACTCCTTTACAAATTTTCAATTTTCTCAATATAAAAAGACTGAAACTCTATTTCTCGTCGCTGCACCCCTCTTATCTAAGTTTTTTCAAGAGAAGATAGCAGTTCTTCCTTTTCTGATTTTCTAGTCTCCTTCAACTCTCCTCATTTCTTTAAAGGTTAGTACATTTATGAAGCATTTCTTCATTTTTTTTTATATATATCTTTTTAATGTCAGTTTAAAAATTAGTTGTAAGATTCGAGCAATGTTCATGTTGAGTTATAGAGATTGTAAACTTGAAATTTTACACATTAAGTTATAGGATTTGAGTAATTTTACAACCTAATAGAGGTTGATAATAAAATTTTCACTTGTATTTGATATCAATTTTTTTGACAAACCTTTCTCTTGGGGTTTGTTTGGTTTCCCTTCAACACAGCAATTGTTTCAATGAAATCCCAAGCCATAAAAAAAATGGTTTGGCCTAGGATTTTCATAATCCTGGCACAAAAGTCAAGGACTCATGAAACGAAGGCTAATCTATTTTTTCATGGCTTATTGCTTCGTTGGAAACCGTTGTTGCCCTGAGGGAAATCAAACGAGCCCCATGTTTTTTTGAGGAAACGGAAATTGGGCACCATAAGCCCTTAGTCTCCCATGCACACATTTTATGAAGGAAAACTTCCCCAAATTCTTCTTTCGAGGAAGGCTTATCAAACATGCTTTAATATAATTATTTTTCTTTTATTTTGAAATAACTTTTTTTTTTTTTTGTAAAATAATGTTTTTGATTTAGTGTCTTCCACTTTCAAAGTGTTTGAAAATATTAATTTATAGAGTTATTTATATTATTAAATAATCCATCAATTAACAGCTTTAGTCTAACAAATTAATAAGACAAATAGAGTCACAATCCTATTTAGGAAGACAAATGTTTTCCCAAACTCTCACGCATTATATCTCACTACATAATTTTCTTCTAACGTTTTTAATGTCAAATTCTTATGAGGGGCTTGTTTGGTTTGATACAAATTTCTTAGGATTGGGAAAATTGAAATGTGCAATAAGAAAAGTTGATAACTTTAATAATGAAGTTTTGTTGAATTGTTAATTTTTTATATTTGGAAAGAAATTGACATTAAGAGTTGAGAAAGTTGTGAAAAGTTGGTAGTGGATTCCAATAGAAAAAGTTAATGGAAATTAACATTTTTTAAAATAAAATTATAAAAATAAAAGATTATTTATTCAGCATTATGTGAGGGAAAATGGGTTAAAAATGCTAACTATACCATTTATTTGTTATAATATTGAGATGTATAAATGAAAAAAATGACCCTAAACTTTCATGCGTGAAGGTGGAAATACGGCTAGCAATTAAACATCATCTCAAGAGATTGTAATGGGTCTGAGCTTTGTACCAGGCTGTCTTGGATGAAAATTGTTCTTGTTGGGGTTTTATCCCATCGGGTAGCTTAGACTTTATTTTAAGTTAGAATTATAGTTTAGAGTAGTGTCAAGATTCCAGGATTTTCGCGTTCTACTTTCTAGGTTTCTAGACGTGTATTAGATTAATAAATCTTGGCATGATTGAGTTTGATAATTGGTAATGGTTCTAAAATATACCATTTTCAATGTTATTAGACTTGTAATACATGATATTTGTTAATGAAGATTCCTTTTTTATCAAAAAAAGAAAAAAAAAAAAAACACCCAATATGTAAAAAAGTTAATAATCTCAACAAAACTTTATTATAAAAGTTATTAAATTTTGACAACATTTTTCAACTTTTCTTATGGTATTTTTCTATCCATTTTTTAAGTAAAAGTTTTTTCTAATAAAGTCAACATTTAACCAAACAAGCCTTGTTAGTTTGGGGGAAACTTTTCCTTCTTTTAGGTTATTCACAAATTTTCACACCTTAATGTTATATTAAAAGAAAAATAGTCATTTTTTTTTCTTATTACAATTTCTAATTAATAAACTCTTCTTTTTATATTTCTCAAACATAAAAAATTTGCCTTTAATTTTTTCTGTGTAGATTCACTTGACAATTTTTTTTATTAATTTTTGTTATGTTAATATCTTATCAAATATAAAAAAATTAATAACTTAATAAATTTTTAACAAAATTTTATTATATAACTTATTAATTTCTTATACATTGCTTTCCTAACACATTTTCCAATAAAAACTTTCTTTATAATTGTTTTTTTTTTTTTTTTGAAAATAGACAATGAACTTTCTTTATAAAATTGGTTCTAACAAAAGAGATCCTAAAACAAGCATGGTAGAATAAGTACTGCTCCATTCTCCCATATATTTGTTGATT
>BPVZ01000073.1:940264-955992 GCA_020521535.1 Rubroshorea leprosula | reverse complement strand
AGATAATTTATCTTGAAATAAGAAGAGAATATATTGCGTAAGTTAGGGAGAACAGGAATTAAACAAGAACCTTCGTTGAACCATATAAACATAAGTTCAGTGTCTATCCAAATGAATTTGCTGCTGTTTCTGAATGCTACTTTTATTTTTCCACCATTAAATAAGAAGCCATTCTACAAAAACGGGGGTCAAGGTTTGAAGGGGGAGGGAAAATAAAATAAAAAGGACCGTAAACTACATCCTCCCACATTCCTCTGTAAGAAAGTATTTATAAGATATTAGAACAAATATAGTACACGAGCCACACATGGATGGCATTCCACAGAATACAAAAAAGAAAAAAAAAAAAAGAAAAAAAAAAAAAAAAAAAAAGAAAAAAAAAAGGAAAAAAAATTTAATCCCCAAATCGAAGCCCCCTGCAAACCCCAACTCAGAAATTTTAATTCGACTCGTCCCTTCCGACCCTTTTTTCTGTTTCTACTTTCCTTTCTTCTCCACGATCTTCTCTCCGTACCAATTGTTCCTGTCGTTTTCCATCGCACGTGCGATTTAGGCTGTCACCGACTTTCTCGCCCCTTTCCTCTATTCGATCGTCGTCTTCGTCTTCGAAACGCTGTACTTGCTGCCTCCATCTCAATTCCCGGTGCTCCGATCGCTGTTACTTTTCATTCCACTTTCAATTGCACTCCTTTCAGGTTCGTTTAGGGTTTTATGGTTCTTTTAGGTTTTGAGGGTTTTCAATTTTGAATTCTAGTTAATTACTCTTGATTAACCTAGGGTTACTTATTGTTTGCTGTAATTCTTCAATTAGGATCCCGTTTTGTCTTTTAATTCTCAAATTTGTTTCACTTTGATTGAATCTGAATTTATCTTGCTTCATTTGACCGAAATTCTCCCCCTTTTAAGTCCAATTTTGCAAATTTGCTATTTGGTTAGTTAATAATGCACAATCGAGATTCAATTTGACGAATTTGAGCTTAATTTATTTCAATTCCTGAATTATTGTAATCTATGTAGTGATCCAAGGATACACAGCGTGATGATGGACTTGTGTTTGGGGTGACCACTGAGGAAGCATGAGTGATAGATGGTCTCACTTCCTGGCGAGGGTGTGGATTGAGTTATGCAGTACTTGTTTGTAGTAGTGGTATTGACTAAGGGAAGGCGTAAAAGAAGAAGAAACAAAGTTAAATATGAATGTGCAGGCGCAGATGTCAGGGCAGATATCTGGACAGGTACCTAATCAAGGTGGGCTCTCCCAGCAAAATGGGAATCCGCTCCAGCCTGCACAGATGCAGAGTTTGGGTGTTGGTGGTGGCAGTTTAGGTCATCCACATAATATCTTAAGTATGGATCCTGACCTTCCCCGGACACGGGAACTCATTAAAGGAAGAATGTAAGGGTTTTCTGTCTGCATGATTGTTGTTGCTTTTGTGAACCTTTTTTAATAACTGTTACTGACACTAGCTTTTGGTTAGAGGTTTTATTTTGTTTCTGTTTTCATTACATCAGGTATTTACATCTCCTACTTGATTTAGTCTACATTGCAGTGCAAAGCAGAGTAGAATATCTATTAGATACTTAGTGTTGAAATTGGCAACACTATCACTGAGATTACATAATCAATGAATTCTCTCACCGTTTAATATCTAGGTGCTAAGGCAAGGTTCCAGACAATAAAAGATGTCTCAGCATCTCCTGCCTAGGGAGCTAAGCTAAGGTGGTATGGCAAGTGTCTCACTAAACAATTAGATAAACTCTAGTTGTTTATGATTCCTAAGAATTTGGTTTTAACTTAGAAGGTCATTTTCAACACTTTTTTGGGGTCCAATTATTTTAAGAGTCTTCAAAATTTGAGCACTAGAAAGCTTAGGGTTTAATTAGAATAAAAAAGAAGAAGCTAAAAGTAGAATAAAAAAATACATAAAAATCTTGTTGTCTTGTCTCTGTTACTTTGTTTTTTAATCTTCTTCCTCTCTTCCATTGTTCTTTCTCCTTTTCTCTCTCTGAAACGTAGTTTGTTTCCTCTTTGTGGCAACCAAAGTAGATTATGTTCCTTTGTAAAAGATAGTACACATTGCCTTTGACGACAGGCTTAGTTTTAGAGAAGATTAAAATTTAATGAACTTGTGATTTTGTTTAGGTGCTTTCTGCTAGTTGCTTATTTGTTTAGTTAGCAGCATTCTTGGTATCATTATTTGACTTTTCTAGTTTTATCCCATGGTAAAGAATTCTGTCTTTTTGCTTTCCTTTAATCTTTTATGGTAAGTAACCCACCTAAATTGCTTGGATTGTAAAATCTCTTCCCTACTGAGTTAGTCTCTTTTAGTTAATTAGTGATCTAGGTGCATTTTAAGTCCATAAAATTAATCATAGCTAGCTTGAGCTTGAAAATAAAAAAAAAGTGAAAGAAAAGTTTTTAATATCCCTAAATTTAATTCATGTTTTCATATTGTAGGTTTTTTTATGGTATTGATGACAGGGTTGTTCACTATTTAGTGCAATAATTTTATTAGAATTCAAAGGGTGTTATCTGCTTCAATGGTAATATGTTTAGTTGAGAAGTAGAAGGGCAGGGTTCAGGGTTTGGGGGAAGGGGGGTGTTATCTGCTTTAATGCTACAGATATCAACAGATCTGTCAAAATGTGGATGGTCAGATATTCAGACTATTCACATTGGAAAATTTATTTGCTTCCGTCATTATGAAGTTCACAGCATTACTGATGTTCCACAAAGTGGAACCTTAGAGTTTTCATAGAGATTTAGATTTCGATGCTGTTATACAGGAACCGGATTTCATGTGAAGTTATTTCTATTTGTGTGCTTTTCTTTGTTTTAATGTGCTTAGTTTCCAAATATATAGATTTCTAATGTATGAAATAGATCTATAGGTAATTTGATTGTTCAATATTAGTTAGTGGTCTAGGTTGAGTAACTTATGCTTCATAGCAACATTGGAAACTGACGTGTTAGTTAGAAATTTGTTTTGTTACCTTTTCTAACAATCTGCTAATATTTAGCAGTTGTCATTGATATATTATATATATATATATATATTATGAATATATTTGTCAGATCAATTAAGTAGTGGAAATCTTTATTCTTGAGCCTCTTGTTTTTGGTTCTGTTTTCCTTCCATACATAAAATAGTTTTACTCTTGAACACTAATGCAATCTTTTCTTTCCCCCCTCCTTTTTTTTTTTTCTTTTTTTAGCATTGAGTTTTTAAGACAGCGGCACCAGCAGCCAATTCCTGAGAACAAGTTGCGAGATATTGCAAAACGCTTAGAAGAGGGATTATTTAAGAGTGCTTCTACAAAGGTTGTTTTTTCCTCCCAATAATCTCTATTTTTTACGCAGACCTGTCTCCTACATGTTATAAGATTTGTCTCTCTTCTTAAGTTGAGTAATTGGCTCTTCAAAATTTAATATCCCTTCATGGAAGACTTATGTTTTATCTTCAAGGGGTTTTTGAAACTTTGTTTCTATTTGCAATGATTGTTTTTTATCTTGTTTTTGAAATTTGTGATTCATATTCTAGGAGGATTATATGAATTTGAATACCTTAGATCAACGTCTACAAGCAGTGGTCCTAAGATTACAACACCACCGGCAGAATGTTAATTCATCTCCATCAGTTGGTACTATGATACCCACTCCTGGTATATCACATAGTACCAATAAGGGCTTGATGGTTTCATCTTCCATGGATACCTCCATGACTGCTGCTAATGCAAGTATGCCTCCTACAACTGTCAACACTGGCAGCCTGTTGCCAACTGGGGGTATGAATGGTGGTTCCTTTAGTAGGTCTGAAGGTAACTGTCAGTTTCACAGTTCCTTTTATTTTCTTCCTCTTATGAATATCTATTTGAATTGCTTTTAAAAAAAGCATAATAAACTGGCACTCTTTCAGGAAATCTTTCAAATGGATACCAACAATCATCTGCCAACTTCTCGGTTGCTTCTGTTGGGATGCCATCGATGGGTGTGCAGAGAATTGGAAGCCAAATGATTCCTACTCCGGGATTTAGTGGTAGCAGCAATAATAACATTAGTAATCAGTCTTCCAATAATGGTGTTGGGCTTGCAACTGTTGAATCCACCATGGTATCTCAGCACCAACAGCAGAAGCAACATGGTGGTGGTCAAAACAGTCGTATTTTGCACACCCTTGGCAGCCAAATGGGTGGTATAAGGGCTGGCTTGCAGCAAAAATCTTTGGCATTTTCAAATGGATCCCTTAATGGTGTGCTAGGTGTGATGGGAAGTAATCTACATACTGTGAATGAACCAGTGACTTCTGTGGGTTATCAGACTGCAACAACATTTGGTAATTCACCAAAGCCATTGCCACAACACTACGATCAACATCCCCAACCTCCAATGCAGGGTAACATATCTTGTTTATTGTTCTGTTTCCATGTGTTGTCTTTTAATTAATTTTGTGTTTATTATACCACAACTGGACAGCTTGGACTCTTTAAATTTATCCCTTATGTATATAGGAATTCTAAGAAAATTATTCTTATTCTTTAGGTGATGGATTTGGATTGACCAATGCTGATTCTTTTGGGTCTGGAAACTTGTATGGCACTGTTACTTCTGCTGGATCAATGACAGATACTCAGAATTTAAATTCAGTAGGCTTGCAGTCTTTGCCTAGAACCAACTCTTTGATCAGAAATCAAACAAATATGCATGGCATGCAACCTGCTGGACATATGAAGCCTCAAACAGTTGAGCAATTTGAGAAGATGAATTTTCAACCTCCGGTATCTTCAAGAGACAGTCTCACTCAGTCACATCAACAGAATCAATTTCAGCAACCTTCCCATCAGTTTCAACAACAGCAGCAGTTTGTTCAAAATCAACAGAAGCAGCAAAGTCAACAGAGCCAGAGTTTGTTGAACAATAATGCTTATGGTCAGTCTCAGCTAGCATCTGATTCGGGCAGTCAAGTAAAGCTCGAGCCTGGTGTAGAACATCATGAAATTCTTCACCAACAAGCTCCTGAACAGTTTCAGTTGACTGAAATGCAGAACCAGTTCCATCAAAGCCATTCTGAAGAGCATTCTTTCCAGCGTGATGTATCTTTGCCACTCCCACCAAATTCTCAGCAGATGCAACAAGTGTTGCATTCAAATCAATTTGTTGCACAGCCTCATAATGATTTTAACCAACCTGTTGGAGCACAACCAGAATCAGTTGTTCAGGGTCAGTGGCATCCTCACTCACAAGACAGGACTCAAATGCCTGGGAACATGTCACATGAGCAGCATGTCCAAGAGGATTTCCATCAGCGAATATCTGGGCAAGATGATGCTCAGTGTAATAACTTCTCTTCAGATGGAACTCTTGTTGGTCAGACTGTTGTTGCCCCTAGAACCACAGCTGAGCTGCCAAATTCTAGTAGTGCTACTTTAAGATCTGGAAATGGAAGCCATGATCGCTTGCAGTTTAGAAATCAACAAAGGTGGCTTTTGTTTCTCCGTCATGCTCGTAGATGTCCAGCCTCTGAAGGGAATTGTCCAGAAGTCCATTGCTTAACTGTTCAAAAGCTATGGAGACATATGGACTCATGCAATACATCTCAATGCTCCTATCCCCGCTGTCTCCACACCAAGAGATTGATTCATCATCACAAGAATTGCAGGGATTTATCATGTCCTGTTTGTGTTCCTGTAAAAAAGTATCTACAGGAAACAGCAAGGCAAAGGCAACGCGTACTTCAGAACTCTGATTCTCTTTTGCCTGGTTTAGTAGGTGGAGCCTGTAAAACCTATGATACTGGAAATGTTAGAATGAATTCTAAAACTTCAACAGCTGTGGGAAATTCAGAAGATCTGCAGCCAACTCTGAAACGGTTGAAGATAGAGCAACCCTCCCAATTTCTTGCTCCAGGGCATGAAGGTGTTGCAGTCTCAAGTTCTCTAGTTGCTGAATCCCATGTCTCACAGGATGTTCAGCGACAAGATATCCAGAAGGGTGATATGGATATGTTGATTAAATCTGAGCCTATAGAACTGAAGGCAGAAGTTGCCGTGAGTTCTGGACAGGGAAGTCCTGGTGTTAGTGAGGTAACAGACTTTGTGAGTAATGTTTCCCAACAAAAAGCTGATGGTGAACCTATAACTTGCAGTGAAACTGCTGCTATGACTAAGGGAGAAATTGTTATGGTTGAGGAGGCAGTCCAACCCAAGCAAGAAATTGTGACACAGCCTGCTGAAAATGCAGCTGGAACTAAGTCTGGGAAGCCAAAAGTAAAAGGTGTATCACTGACTGAATTGTTCACCCCAGAGCAAGTTAGGGAACATATTAGAGGTCTCAGGCAGTGGGTTGGCCAGGTAATCCCCTTGATTGTTTTGCATTGTTATTTTCTTGAGGCTTTGATTCTTTTAAGAGTAGTTGAAAAGAATGAAGTAATAAACAAACAGGCTAGGTTAATCTGTAATGTGCTTGAAATTTGAATTAATCATTAGAGAAGACAAGGTTTGTTTACTGGGGGAGAGTTAGCGGTCTACTTGAGAGGTTTTAAGAAAGGTGCTTCATTATTTATATATTTTTAATATGAACTTTTCCCTTTATTATATACATAAAAGCATGATGCATAAAGCATGCAGCATCATGCATGCACACATGTATGCCATGGTAAGTCATGGCATTATCAATCAAGTTCAGATTCAAGAAGTAAATTGTACACAGTAGCTTTCTGGTTTGTTGTGAGGATCACTGATACTGATTTTGATTTCAGAGGATACGTCCCCAAGTTGCTTCATTTAAGTAATGGAAGTGTGTACTTGTAAAGTAATTTTTCTTTTTCTCTTTCTTTTTTCCTTCTACAGAGCAAAGCAAAGGCTGAAAAGAATCAAGCAATGGAACACTCAATGAGTGAGAACTCTTGTCAGTTGTGTGCAGTTGAAAAGCTTACTTTTGAACCACCACCTATATATTGCTCTCCTTGTGGTGCTCGCATTAAGCGAAATGCAATGTACTATACAATGGGAGCTGGTGATACTCGACATTATTTTTGTATTCCATGCTATAATGAGGCTCGTGGGGATTCTGTTGTTGTTGATGCGACTGTCATTCCAAAGGCACGGCTTGAGAAGAAGAAAAATGATGAAGAGACTGAAGAATGGGTATGTATCTTCAACACTTTGGGTGTGTTACTATGTTTCACAATTGTCTCTAACAAATTTTTTGATGATTTTATCTTCAATTATTATTTGCAGTGGGTTCAATGTGACAAGTGTGAAGCTTGGCAGCATCAAATTTGTACTTTGTTTAATGGTCGAAGGAATGATGGTGGGCAAGCTGAATATACGTGCCCTAAGTGCTATATAGATGAGGTCGAAAGAGGGGAGCGTAAGCCATTACCACAGAGTGCTGTTCTTGGGGCAAAAGATTTGCCAAGAACAATCCTTAGTGATCACATAGAACAGCGGTTATTTAGGAAACTGAAGCAGGAACGACTAGAGAGGGCAAGGACTCAAGGAAAAGGTTATGATGAGGTAATTAGTAGATCGTGCTATAATTTATGTTGTTTCAAGATGATGGTTGATTATACAAAGCTGATGGTGATTGTAGTACTATGCCTTTCTTTGTTAACAATTCAAGAATTTGATGTTTAGAATAAGATGGATGATCTCTGAGGTCAACCCAATGCTAAATGCAGAAATGCATGTTGATTCATCTAAACATCATGAACTGCCCCACAATAAAACCAGTTAAATCAAAGTGTATTTTTGTTGTTATAAAAATGAAAGTTCAAGCCTTCATTTTCAAGGTGAGTTACTGAATAATTGAAAAAGAAGGGTTAATTGGATAAATCTACATTTAGGTTTTGAAGTAACTGTCTAGCTTTGAGATGTTCTGTTTAATTCTGTTTCTCTAACCAGACGTGGGGTTCATATAACTGCCAGAATGTGTGTCCTTTTTCTGTACAATGGTATTACCTATTTTTGAATTAGTTGCCTTGGATTTATTTGATTGACCTTGTGGTCCTTTGAATCATCTTCTTAAGATGTGATCTTTATATTGAATACCTTATTGCTGTTACTTTTCATTTTGTTTCGTGTCACTTTTCATTTTGTTTCCTGTCTTTTAATTATAAAGAGCGATATGATCTTATACTTTGTGATTTCTGCTTCTGGTTATTGGCTAATCCTTACTCTTCCAGTTCTTCCTTTTTATTGAAATAAGCTAATCTCATCTTCTAATTGAAACTGCCAGGTTCCTGGAGCAGAAGCACTTGTAGTGCGAGTTGTTTCATCTGTTGATAAAAAGTTGGAAGTGAAGCAGCGATTTCTTGAAATTTTTCAGGAAGAAAATTATCCATCAGAATTCCCATATAAATCAAAGGTTGGAGGATTTATGCTTTAAGCTTGATATGTTGTTTTATGTGGAAGAAGGCGCATTTATTGTAGTTACAGATTATGTTCATCTTCACATCTTCCCTTGCAGGTTGTTTTATTGTTTCAGAAGATTGAAGGAGTAGAAGTATGCTTGTTTGGCATGTATGTCCAAGAATTTGGATCAGAATGCGCATTCCCAAATCAGCGTCGTGTTTATCTGTCATACTTAGATTCTGTGAAGTATTTCCGGCCAGAGGTTAAAGCAGTTACTGGAGAGGCTCTTCGCACATTTGTTTATCATGAAATTCTTGTAAATTCTATATTCTTAGTGAAATCCCTTACTACAAAGTAGTTCATTAAGAGTTTCATTTTTTGATATCAGTGATTCTGTTGAAATCTTTTCATACTTATTATTTTCTTTATTTCATTCCTGTTGCAGATTGGATACCTTGAATATTGTAAGAAACGGGGTTTTACAAGCTGTTATATCTGGGCATGCCCTCCACTAAAGGGGGAAGATTATATTTTATATTGCCATCCAGAAATCCAGAAAACACCTAAATCTGACAAACTTCGAGAATGGTGAGGCAAATAATCTATAAGAATCCCTTTGAAATGCAGTTATAAGGATATGTAAGTTGCATTAGAATCTAACTCTTTGTGTCACTTGCGTGAAACATTTCTGTTTTAGGTACTTATCGATGTTAAGAAAAGCTACCAAGGAAAATATCGTTGTTGACCTCACTAATTTGTATGATCACTTCTTTGTATCTACTGGTGAATGTAAGGCTAAGGTAACGGCAGCTAGACTGCCGTATTTTGATGGTGATTACTGGCCTGGTGCTGCTGAGGATCTAATTAATCAACTACGTCAAGAAGAAGATGGCAGAAAGCAGAATAAGAAAGGAACAACCAAAAAGACCATCACAAAAAGAGCTCTAAAAGCATCTGGTCAGTCTGATCTCTCTGGTAACGCTTCGAAGGATCTGCTTCTGATGCATAAAGTAATTTCTTTCTTCCATTTCTTTCTACTTCCAATTTTTCTGTGAACATTTTTTGATCTTAGTCCTATTTTATGTGGTATGAAGTACAATTCTTGCTATTTTATTGATTTCCTTATGTCATAAAATCAACAATTCTAGCTGATTACAGTTACTTATTTTTTGCTAATGTCCACAATTTTTTTCTTCAATTCGGAATTAGTAATTTTCTATTTGTGTTGTTTTTCTTTTCTTTTTCCATTTTTAATTCTCTGTTCCAGCTTGGTGAGACCATTTCCCCAATGAAGGAAGACTTTATCATGGTTCATTTGCAGCATTGCTGCACTCATTGTTGTATCCTCATGGTGTCTGGCATCCGTTGGGTTTGCAACCAGTGCAAAAATTTTCAGCTATGTGACAAGTAAGAATCTTGCTTTCTTTAGATGCATTTTCTCATGCACGGGTTATAATTTTTGACATATTTAAGTGAATGCAGGCATTTTTTTTTGGCATGAGTAGCTATGGTTTGGTCATAAGCTGTAACTTTTTCATGATATTACGGATCTTCTTCATGTGAAAGGCCTAAATATGTATTCCTTAATGAGTTTGCTGAAAATTCTAACTGGAGTTGATCTTGGAAAAAGGTGTATTGTGTGGGATATTCCTGTTTTGGTGGCTCAGAGTTGACATACTGGAATGATGTCAAAATGGCAGCATTTCCATGCCATAAATGAGAATTGTGTAGTAGTTGATGTATGCTTGGGTTCAAATCCTTTTTTCCTACTTTTGGATGTTATAAATTGAGCATTCCTTTTGTGAAATGACCTGGCTATTACTAGATTTTTTGTTTTTGTTTTGTGTGTGTGCGTGTTGTTTGGTTAAAACTTCTTCTTTTTTTTTTTTTTTTTTTTTTTTCATTACTGAGAGTAAATGAGATCTTGTTTCATCATTCTTGATTATGCAAATCTTGTCCTTTGTATTTACATATTCTTCTAAGCCATCTGCTAAGTAACAGATTTTTCCAAGCAAGCAGGATTTAATGTTTGTGTGATATGTTTATTTATAGGTGTTATGAAGCAGAACAGAAACGTGAAGAGAAAGATAGACATCCCATGAATCAAAGGGAGAAACATGTATTACATCCTGTAAGTTTTCTCTATATTGTATAATTCGTATGAAGTAAACGTTTGTTACTTCCCGTTTACTGTTTTCATTCCCACTTTGCGAATGCTGTCTTGGTTTTTCTTGCTTTTCCCTGAGCAATGAGTTTTTGACCCTGCAGTTTGAAATCACCGATGTACCAGCTGATACAAAGGATAAAGATGAAATTCTTGAGTCTGAATTCTTTGATACCAGACAGGCATTTTTGAGTCTTTGTCAGGGCAATCATTACCAGTATGATACCCTCAGGCGGGCTAAACATTCATCTATGATGGTCCTATACCACCTTCACAATCCAACTGCTCCTGCATTTGTGACCACCTGTAATATATGTTATCTTGACATTGAAACTGGTCAAGGTTGGCGTTGTGAGGTTTGCCCTGATTATGATGTGTGCAATGGATGCTACCAAAAGGATGGGGGTATTGATCATCCTCATAAATTAACCAATCATCCATCCACGGCTGACCGTGATGCACAGAATAAAGAAGCTAGGCAGCAACGTGTTTTACAGGTACTTTTAATTTTGTTTTTTCTGTAAATTTTTTTTTTCAGCTGCCATTGTCCTAATTATATTTTTGTTTCTAGATTGTACAATCACCTTTGTTTTGGCTAATGTACCTCATCTCATTAGCAAGTGCTTTAATAGTCACGAATGGAAAGATAGATCTCTTATTTCTGCCATCTTCTGTGGCTTATTCCTGTTTCCTGTATATTGGTTCTTCCTAGCTGCTGCTATGAATTTTGTCCTTTATTTTTACTCTTTTAAGTTTCTGCTTGAGTTTGGGTCCAATCCAGTGCCTAGATGGGAAAGAAGTTGCCAGGAGAGTAAAGAAAATGGGATTGAGTATAAAAGATGTTCTACCAGTCAAGCTTTGAACATTTCTGAGATGCTAAGTGTCTCTGACCTTAATGTGAAACAGTTACACGAGGGTGTTGAGACTGTGTTGAAGGAGGATTTATATTCTAAGTTCAATTGTTGCCTTATTATTCAACCAGCTCATAATTGGAAATGAGTTGATTAGCCTAAGTTATGCCTGGCTGTTTGCATAAGGTTAACATGATTGGTTTCTGTAAATTGCAGCTTAGGAAAATGCTTGACCTTCTTGTGCATGCATCACAATGCCGTTCTCCACATTGCCAATATCCAAATTGTAGGAAGGTGAAGGGCCTTTTCCGGCATGGAATTCAATGCAAAACACGCGCCTCTGGGGGTTGTGTTCTTTGTAAGAGAATGTGGTACATATTGCAACTTCATGCACGAGCATGCAAAGAATCTGAATGCCATGTGCCACGATGCAGGTACTTGCACTGGCTTTACACCATTTGGAACTGTTCTCTTTCCCAGTGTATTAGGATTATATTTTAAATTATTTATGCATGCATGTTTATTGAATGATGCAGAGATCTTAAAGAACATTTGAGGAGGCTCCAGCAGCAGTCTGATTCAAGGCGTAGGGCTGCTGTGATGGAGATGATGAGACAGAGGGCTGCAGAGGTTGCTGGAAACTCTGGATAAGCAAATTGTACATATGAATTGGATGATTTGGCTAGGAAGCTCCCTCAAGGTAGGGAGGTAGAGAATAGCTTTTTGCTCTGCCCTGGTTCACTGCTTGGAACAGGGTAGTGATGGGGAGAAGTGGCACATATAGATGGTCAGAGGTGATAAGCATGCATTAGTACAAAGACACAACTTTAGGGAGCAATTCTTTGATTTATAACCGCACTACTGAATTCTCTAGAATGAAAGGGAGTGAAGTTATAGAAGGAGAATTGCCTTGTCGAGAAGCCAGCCACTAATTACGCCCCCACCAAAAGTCAGAATACTAATGTGTGTGAGTCGGTGGCCTGATTTGGTGATTCATTGATTTCATCCTCTTTTTTTTTTTTTTTTCTGTTTTTTTTTTTTTTTTTTTTTTTTTTTGCCTGCTAAATAAGAATATAAGCATAAATTATTGGAGTGATTTTTTTTTATTTTTTTTATTTTGGATATTTGATTTTTATTAAAATATAAAATTAAACAGACGATGATGATTGGTAAAGAGGGCTGAGGTAGAGGGAGGGAACGGCAAGATGATGGTAAACGGCGTCGTTCTGTCCTTGTATGGTACTGTACACCCACCGTATATTCACCATGTGCATTGACTTGTTTACCCCTAAATTTATCCCCATTCATTGCCTTTTCTTTTTTATTTTTCTCAATTAGATAAAACAATTATTTTATATAACTTCCATATATTATTAATTGAGTAAATATATTTAATATCATAAATTTCAAATAAATAAAAAAATAATTATTTAAATGACATATAAAATTATATAAAAAAATTATTCTAAATTTTTTTTTTTTTTTTTTTTTAAGTTAACTTAGTTTCTACTTTAAAGTGTTCAAAATTAGTTCTTCGCTTTTTCAAAAGATTTTTTTTTTGTTTTACTTAAATTTTACTATATATTTAGATTGAGAAAAATGAAAAGAATGGGAGGAGGGAGTAATAGAGAGTTGTTGTATTATTATTATTATTATTGTTTTTTTTGTTTGGACCATTTGGTATACGAAAATTCACTGGTTATTGACTAATTCAGATTCGAGTCAAGTAGGATTCAATGGGTGACGATGCTCTCCCTCATGAATTTTAACGGAGTTGCATTCTTATGCCTTGAAATCAAGATTTTTTATTAAATTGAAAGAGTTTTTTACCAACTTATTCACCGACTCATAGGTAAAGTTGTTGTATTATTCTATTCTTTTCTCTTTATTTAGATTAATAAATAAATTTTAAAAAATAAAGTAAAACACTTTTTTTCCCTCCCCTCCTCCCTAATTTTTTTATAACCAAAGAGAGGAAATTTTTTCCTTTCTCTTTTCTTCATTCATCTCAGCAACCTAAACATAAAATAATTATAAAATCTATTTTAATAAAGTTAGGTAAAGATAAAGCTAAATATAAAATTTTATTATTTAATTATTACAAGATCCCAATTTTGTTGGAGAAAACTAATGTTGAACGGACATCGTAAAAATATTATAATAGCAAAAATATAAGTGCAATGCTTATAATCATGTGTGTTTAAATGATTTATTCTTTTTATTTTAATAATTATTTATAATATTATATGTCTTTATTTATTAATTTAAATACATTTCATAATTGTAAATTTATGATTTTACCTACCTTTGTACCTACATTAGTACTTAAAGGGAGATATGTTTTGTACAATAACACTTAATTATTCTAAATGAGTGATAATATGCAAATAATCTATTTATATAATTTTTTTATAATTTTCATATATTATTAAATGATTAAATGCATATAAATCTAATAAAATGAAAAAAAAAAATATGATATGTAAAAGTTATATGAAAAAATTAAATATAAAAATTATTCCTAAATCATATTCATTTCTACAAATAGCACAATATAAGCAAAAAAGGACTCCTGGCACTATATAACATTTCAAACACAGCCTTAGTCTCTTAATTTTGTTTTTTTTTTTTTATTATTATACGGTAAAACATATAAAGCATGTCCCTGAGTCTGTAATAACTAACGCATTAACACTGGTCTGCAATAAGGCCTACTTTGCTATTGTTTGCTTATTAATCAAAAGCTGGATACCATATCAGATATATAACCATTGTACATAAGAATTTTCTTTCTCAGCTTCCGCCTTGGCTTTTTTGGCAGACTCCTGCTCCTTGATCAGCTCCTCCTGCTTGCGTTTCAACCGTCCATTCTCACCAGTAAGGTTCATATTCTCCACTTTCAAACGCTGGCATTCCTTCTTTAAGTCATCAATCTCTTTGTGGCAACTATAATACTCATTCCAGTAGGATTGCCAAGCTAAGGACTCAGAACTAACATTGAAGGCCTGCAAACCACATATAAAGCGTCATGGGGAACAGAAACTCGATGGATCAAAATAATTCATCACAGAAGAAAGGCAAAAGAAAGATGCAAGAGGTAAAGTATATACTACTTACTTGTGGTTGTGGTAACATCAGACCTTGATTGGCAGTATCATGTGTGGGCATAAATGGGGCAACATATGGTGATGGATAAGTGAGTTGTGGACAGAATTGTTTAATGAGCATAGGTTTGCTGCGTATCAGAATCTGTATACGGGATTGTAAAGTACCCAAATTCATGTAATCCTCCTATAATAAGAGAGACAAATTTTGATAGCATTCAGAAGATATATGCACGATTAAAAATAGCGAGAAGCTAGGAAGGAAAACAACCTCGGTTTGAGCACTCCTGAATAATTCCTCTTCCAAGCATATTGCAATTTGTTGACACTTGATCAATGATGCATTGCTAATTGGCTGCTGATGCCACTTCTTTAGAAACTCAAAGCTGTAAAAAAAAGTAAGATGGAAAGATCGCATTTGTGTCCAAAGAACAATTTTAGGCATGCAATAGTGATAATGCAAACAGAATTCCTACATCTTTCCTTTCATAAACTCTCGTGCTTTGAGAAACTGCTCAGGGCTCATGTTGATGTAATCAAGTGGATGACTGCCAATTCCACCACCAATGCCCCTAAAACGTAAGTTCAGCATAGTTGCAGTCTGGAGTGGATTCCAGTTTTGCAAGGCAGGTCCTCCTTGAATAGGTACCTGTCCTGGTAGCTGCCCTGACATATATCCCTGCAAGTTGGTCTTCAACCTCGTTTCTCTTGCTTCTTGCTTCTTTTCAAAATAATCCCTTAAATTGAAGTTGTTGTATTGATCTCCAATAATGCCACCAATGCCACCTATACCTAAATTCTCCATAGGTGCAAACTGGGCTGGATTCACATTTTGCTGGGAGAGTCCCCCCAGAGTAGCTACTTGTCCTGATATGGGCCTTGACATATGTGCCTGAACGTTCATCTTTGCTTTACCCTTTGTTTCTTGAGCACCAGCAAGATACTTCCTCCAATCAGACTTGTTGTCTGGGGGACTTCCAGAACCGTCACCAACACTTGAGTTCATGGGTGCAACCTGCGGTGAATATGCACCCAATTATATCCATAAATGCACTGACATAACTATATATGACACATGCAAAGACGTATGTATGCACAATTAATTATATGGCATGCACCGTCATATGTAGAATTATATTTGTTTCTTTTTCTTGCATCTAGTATGCCTTCAAAACCATGACATTCTGTCTATTGTCCAGTATTCAGGAAAGGAATATATATTAACCAAGAGTAACTAAGGAGAATTTAAAATTAAAA
>BPVZ01000073.1:897660-911501 GCA_020521535.1 Rubroshorea leprosula | reverse complement strand
TAACAAAAATATTAATAATAATAACCATAATGTAATACCTGATCTTTCAAATCAAGTGACTTTCAAATCATTTTAAAAATGCAATTCTTATTCGAAATTCGAATCCTATCTTTTACACTTTATAAAAAAAAAAAAAAAACCACAGCGTGTATGCACAATATAAATTTATTTAAAGGACCAGTATTCTCCCAAAAAACCTGCAGTTAACATTACAAGTTCAGTACGAAGGGAATAAAAAAACCTCTGAGCTCGACGATGATATGGAACTCCTTATGCAAGATCATACCTCTGATGAGGAATTACGATCTTCGACCCAGTAGGATATGGCTCAAAACCAGCAAGAATCACTGATGGAGGAAGATGTTCGTCCTGGCACGTCTTAACGGAACAAGCTACTCATCGTTGATAATCCTTCAGTGATTACATTTTCTACAATCCCTACTTCCCTAGTTACATGGAGGAGGATTCTGATGTGGACGAGGACCCAGAGGATGACACCCCTATTGTTCTCCTGCCCAAAGCTGAAAAGAGGCGCATCCGTGAGCCTTGGATGAACGCCATTATCATAAAAGCCTTTTATCAAAGATACTTGGGTTATAACTTCGTGTATCCTAGGGTGAAGGCTCAATGGAAGCCTGTGGGAAAATGGGACTTTATCCATTTGGGTCTGGATTTTTTTCCTTGTGAGATTTCATGATATTGAAGATCTGAACAAAGTGGTTCAAGGAGGACCCTGGTTCATTGGTCCACATTTCCTAACCATTAGAAGATGGGAGCCTAACTTTGACCCAGAAGAGGCTATACATTCCACTACGACTACTGCTGTTTGGGTTTAGCTCCCTAATCTTTCGGCCGACCACTATGATCCTATTACCTTGCAGAAGATCGGAAACAAGATTGGCCCTCTGTTATGTGTGGATGCACACACAGAGCACCATACTAGAGGGAGGTATGCAAGGGTATGCGTCCAGATTTATCTTTTTCAGCCCGTAGTGAAGTATGTTCGAATAGGCAAGAAAAAACAGAAGGTCGTCTATGAAGGGGTTAGTGCTTTGTGTTTTCACTGCAGAAGGATTGGTCACCACAACAATCGATGCCCAAATTCCAAATCGAAGCCATCCGATATAATTATGGCAACGCCTAATCTGCAAGAAAATTTAATGGGGGAGCTCAACATTCTTGTTCCTTCTTTTTGACAAACAAAATGATGGGAATTCAAGTTATAAGGATATACATGAAAAGAAAGAAGATTATGGCCCCTGGATGCTAGTTGAACGTAGACGTCCTCGGAAAAAAACTGCAGCCATCGGAAGTGTGCCGGCAAAATGGATCCTGGACATAAAGTAAAGGACCCGAATGAACATGGTGCCCCGACCCGAAAAACCAATTCTGAATGACTGATAATCTTGTAAACATTACTATCAGATTCTAAACATTACTATCAGATTCTGAATGACTGATATCCAGTCTTATTATGCTTAGCTAAAATTTTTAACCACAATTTGTTCATCCAAGCTTAAATAATTTTGAACTTCCTCTTTATGTTTTCAAAACCTTATGATTTTCGCAACATAGAAATAAGCTAAGCCAAACAACCTCTTGGTCTTGTTATTGATGAGTTATGATTTTTTGTTTCTTAAAATTCAAAGCAATCCTTAAACATAAGCAAAGATGTATATATGTATAATATTTTCATGCTGAGTCTCTTTGGCAGACTAAAATATCACTTGGATTGGAATTGAGTAGGAGAAACCATTTGTGATGTATCTTTGTTTATGTTATGCTTGTTATTCAGTTGATCCTTGTAACATGCCCATTTCATTTTGAACTTTGAATCACTTTGTTGTATGTCTGATTGCAAGACATCCTGTAGATACTCAATATTTCAGGCTGCTCAGAGGATAACACCTAATGTCATTATGTTTTTACCTCGGAATGTTAACCTAAACCAAGTTGAATGACAAATCCCCTTGTCATTATGTTTTTACCTCGGAATGTCATTATGTTATTCAAGGGGCATTTTCCTACTATTGTTTTTCTTCTACAAATCCCCTTCATTCTCCATCTCAGGTGTCAAGGCATCTGCAGAGTTGAATGACAGTGAGACAATTAATTCATGCTAAGTTGGCCATGGTGGTTGAAGATTTAAGTGATTCTCCCTTGTATAAGGTTTTTGTTGTGATTTAGTTTTCATGAAGTGATTAGATTTTTATGTTATTATTATATATATATATTTTTGGATTTGAGGGATTCTTCTCTATTTAGATTTGTTTTTCATGAAGTAGTTAGCTTTTTATGCTACATTTTTTTTCGTTCTTATTAAGATTATAATTGAATTAAGTTTGATTGAACTGTGATGTTCCAATGTATTTTAGTTTTAATTATTACCTAACTTACTTTCAAGGAAAGACGAAGTTAAATTTTTTTACATGGTTCAGTCTAGATCAATGGCCTAGATCAGAAAAATGTATTAAGTGATGTATCTCCATTTGTGTGATTATCTTTTAATAATTTATTTTTTATAATGCTGTATTTTTCATTTGTGATTAGTGTTTAAATCCTTTCCTCTGTGCAGCAAAAATTCGTTAAGCAACTTCAACATGTTGAGTTGATTGCTAGTATGCTTTTATTTGGGAAACTGTGACTTGTTTCTTGTAATTTGGGGTGTGAATTTGCTAAGTGTATTTAGATGTAGTGAACTATCGTGAGCATTGTGGTTTTTTGAACTTGAAATCCTTTAGTTGGGTATGTGAAGTCATTGTTTCACAAGAGTAGTGAGTCTAATTTATATATAAATGCATGTTTTTATTGAAAAGATTCTTATGACATATTTCTCTTTTACAAATGACTATGTAGGTAAATTAGCAACATCCTCAAGCTTGCAATGAGATTCTTCACCATTTCACATTCAATCATTTCTACAACAATTCTAGGATATCAAAACAGTGTTAAGTAGTTGTGCTTGATCTATTGTATTAAGAGTTCTTCAAAGCTCATGTAATATTGTGGTTGACATAAGTTCTTGTTGTTTTCCTTTGTATCAAAGGGTACTACAAATACCCTATTATTAATAATATTTCATCATTGTGTTATCTTAATCATTTCTCTTATTGTATCATTAATTATTATTACTCTTTAAAGGGAATAAATCAGACAATTTTCAATAAAAAGAAAAAGGTCAGATTTACATTTCTTTCTCTTCTTCCTAGAGAATCACAACTATAAAACTTCTTATACCAAAATACAAAAATCACCAGTGAATTTTTCAAAATACACAGGTTGTATTCTTGCCAAAAATACCAAAATATTATCATATAATCATATTGTCAGCATTTTCGATGACAATTCTCTGTTAGCACTTCATTTTCCATTGAGCCTGAAAATGCAAAAGTACATATTCTTGTTAATAAAATAAGCATTGTAAATTGAAAAATTATTTTCTCATTAATTTACCTGATTTGAAGTAGTCAAAATAGGATTAATATCTTGAAGTATTTCTATAAATGTACTGTATGGATAGACAAACAAGCTAGAACCATATACATGTAAATTAATAATATATGTCATTAAATATATTCCAAGTATGAGATTACTGTATACATCATCAGAAATTTGCCAAAATTAAAATTTTTTCTAAGAATGACTCCTTCCCATTAAAAGCAAATCACATAAGAAACTACATATTGTCTACAACGTGTATAACAAGAAATTCAAGGCAATCAACACATCAGTAGAACGAGAGAGAAATCTTTGTATAAGAGAGAAAAACAATACAGTAAATAAATCCAAAAAAAAAGTTAACTATTATGCATGTCTTAAATTTAAAATCTTGTACCTAATCATATGAGCCAATACATATTGGAACTTCAAATTGATAATGTTTTGGCTGAAAATCTTTTCCCAACCTGATTTTCTGAATAAGAAACAAGAGCATCTCAGGTTTTTTTTTTTCATTGAAATATGTCAATTCTATAGCATGCACTAGCATAAATACCAATAAATTATAGAGGAATATTTCAATTCTTACCAAATGTTTTAGGTATTGGAATAGTTTGTTTTTCCATTGTTTCACCTCTCTTTTTTTGCACCATATTTGAAGGGATTGCACTTTTTGTTTTCTTCCTTTTTTTTCTTTTCTAATTGACTTTTGATTCTAGCATTAGTCAATCCCTTTTTCTTCACACATGGAGGATCAGCCACTTTGTTCTCATCTACATGTAATTTTGTAGCAACATCATTGGTTATGCTTCCTAAGTCATTTTCAATCAACTCCAAAGCCTCCATTAACTTCATTTTCACAATTTTTGTCCCTTCAGCAGTGAATGAACCTTTATCAAAAACATTGAGACCAAGATGGTTCAACTCACTAAAGTGTAAAAGTCGACTAGATTTTTCATCTGTAGAATGTGAATCAATTGGTTCACAAGTAATGCCCTTCCTTGCATTCTTTGTCCATCTATGTGTGATATATTGAACCAGTATATGATTCACATCATTCACCAGAAGCACTCTTAAAGCATGACGACAGAATAAACCCAAAGTCTCAAAAAGCTTACACATGCAAGAAATACTAAAATAAGATTTATCAAACTTCACTTTCAAGACTCTCTTTGAACTTGGCTTGTTAAGTTCATATAACAATCTTGTTTCATCCTTTTCTACCTCAATGCAATTCATCCCTAAACCCTTAAAAAACTCTTCTTTAAACATTTGAAGCACTCTCACTGTATAGATGGTAGTAGCATGCCCCAAAATCCCTCAATGATTAATCAAATCAGTAAAGGAACCATTTTTGCAATGAAAATCCTCATCTCGCTCTCCTTGACGCATATTTTCTGCTTTTTGCTCGTAATATTCAATAATTTGAATAAGAGTCAATGATGTGCTTAAAATTTGATGGAAAACACTGTTCATGCTTTCACTTCTTTGGGTGGATTTTATTTTAGCTGAAAAGATATCTACATTCAATGCAGTACACCATTTTTCTCAACTCTTGTATAACCTGTAAAGGAATAATCAAAAACAAAATTAAATATTCAACATTCAAGCAAAATGTAGAAACAGAGAGGAAAGAACTTTATATAAGAAAACTATTTACTAAGTTAATGAAATGAGTATGCAAATCAGTACATGACAAGGGGATTTATTTCTAGAAACAATGAAATGTTTAGAAGCATAGAAATACCTAAATATATTAAATATCAAGATATGTACTACAAATAAATGTACCATACATTCTGACCATCAATAAATAACAAACTATAAATTATTTTAAGGACCATATTTTAGTAACTTTATTCCAAAACTAAATGACAAACGAAAAAAATAATTGTTCATGCTTCTTTCAAAGTTAACATTAACATGCTGCCAAAATAAAACAAAAGCATAACAAGCAATTCCAAATGGAAAAAAAAAAAAGTGAAATAACTATTTCATATACCTGTTAAGCTAATCATTGTCCTGCATATTAAAGGTTTTGATCATTTCATTCCAAGTGAACTGAAATTCCACTTCATCTAGGCAACCACTAAGACACTTATGAAACTTTGCATTAAAATCAGGGTTTCCATAAATTCCAACAAGATGTTTCTTAGCATTGTTACAAAGATGCCACAAACACCATCGATGATGTGATTCAGGAAACACTTTCTTAATAGCATTTGCCATAGCTTGATCTTGATCTATGAAAATACTCTTAGGTTGTCTTCCTCCCATAGCTTCTAAGAACGTCGCAAACAACTTAACAAATGATTCCGTTGTCTCATCTAGTAAAAAGGCACAACCAAATAGCACATTCTTCCAATGATGATTAATTCCCACAAAAGGAGCACAAATTAGATTATATCGATTAGTTCTATATGTGTTATCAGAAATAAAAACATCTCCAAATAAATCATAATCCAACTTGGATCTACCATCCCTCCAAAAGAAATTTGCCATTCTATTTTCTTAATCCACTTGCACTGAATAGAAAAATAGGGGATCTTGAGCTTGCTTACGCTTGAAGTGATTCACAACACTTTGACCATCCCCAGCTTCTATAATCACATTTTTCATAGAATGCAAGTAATTGTGGCAATCTTTTTGAGTAAATCCAACATGCTGTATCCCACTAGATTCTTTTGCCAAGAAATGGTAAGATTTTGATGGTTTTATGCCTACACTTACCATTAAACTTAATACACAAGCTTGTGCTTCTATTATCTTTCTCTCGGATCTTAAATTGTGTCTTTCTTCATGGTCTGCAAGCTCATGGTTGTGCATATCATTGAAGTGAGTAACTTCCTAAATTCCATTTGTTATAGTGAACCGAATTCTAGCCTTGCATCTTGTTCTTATATCTAAATTATTAATCTTTTTCACATTACAAGAATCTTCATTCCTTCGAAACCCTTCTTTGGAGCAAATATATTCTCGCCGTCGGAGAACACCATTAACATGATGCATATTCCCTTTTCTAATACTAAAACCCCTATTTAAAGCATATTTATTATAAAGACAATATGCTTCCTCTTCAGAACAAACTTTTATACCAACACCAATCTTATCATCAGACTCCCAGAGATTTCTAAGTGCAACAACTTGTTCAGCACTTGAAGCCATAGTACAATCTAATTCTGTGAAGAAAAAAATAATGATGATAATTTTAATATATTATACTAGTATTATACTAATGGAAGCATCTAAACCTTAGCACTAACTAACTCTACACTAATAGTTACTAAAATTTTGTTCAAGAGCTACTAATATAGAGGAATACCTGATAACCAAATGAGTATGTCTTCAATAGCAAAAGGCACCAAATAATCCAATATAGAGTTGATTGTTGGTGTTGGATGGAGAGAACAATTTTAATTGGTAGATTTCTATAGAAGAATATAGGATACGAATTGCCTCAAAGGCTAAAACATAAAAGCAAAGAATGGGAAATGGCAGACACAAAAGCAAAAAATTGGAGAGAGTGGGAAAAGTAGAAAGAAAAATATGAATAATTAATTTCAGAGTGCAACCCTCACCGTCATTTTCAAAGTCTTAGATAACGTTAACAGAGAGTTAAAGCTCCGTTAAAATAGAATTCTTCGTTTCACTCAAATGATGTGTTTTATGAGCAATGACGTGTGATAATTTTATTGGATGGAGATACCACCTCAGTGGGATCCTTGTGATATTCTAGAATTTCTCGACTGCGAGGCTATCTTGCCTTGTTGATGGCAATCATAGCTCCCCATCTTATTAAAACAAATTGAGTCTGGCCCAAATCTTTTGGCTAGTGTCATTGCCTTCACCAATATCTAAGAAATAAATAAGTCGATTATATAATAATGACAATATTGTATAAAATTATAAATTTATAATAATAATATAATATTAAATAAATATAATGTGATATTGATTTGAATAAGGAGCTCATAGTGTTTGTCCTCCCCAAAGGCACAGAAGCTCTAGATGCCTCAACATATGGTTGATATGATTCTAAAATAGTGGAATATTACTATATTATGAGAGTTTTTCTTTGATGAGAAATAGTTAAGTTTTGTTTTAGAAGTGAAGATGAGGAGGTAGTATATGAAAATTAGCCATGTGAGTTTCTATACAAGATTTGCATCCAATTTAAGTTCAATTGACAGTAGGTGGAGTAGTTATCATATTTAACTCACATATTTTTTTGTTATATATTTGATGTGAAATTTTCTAAGTCAACAATTTGCAAAATGTGTTAGGTGAGAAAATTTCACATTAAACATATAACGAAAAAGCATGTGATTTAAATATAAGGAAAACTACTTCATCTATTGTCAATTAACTTTAAGTTAGATACAAATATTATGTTGAAACTCACATGTTTAATTTTTATAGAAGTGTTGGCACTAGCCACCACCATTATGCCAGCCAAATTTGTGAGAGCATTTGATTGAAAGTCACTCCAATCAAACCCAATGGAGGCACCATGGTTTTGAATTCTTGATTGAAAACTGTTGCTGAAACCTAATTGATTTGACAATTTTTGATCTTTTTAGATCCATGTGTTTTCAAAGGAAAACATCTTTTTGAAAAAATTCTAGAAGTTGCTTTCCAAAAAATACAATGGTTTTTTCCATTGACTAGTTTTCAAGATGACTCTCAAAGATAGGAAAATGGAAAAAATGATTTTTGGAAATAATTTTTCATGAACCAAGTGGACCCTAAAGGTTGTTGAATTGCTCCCTTAACAGGGGAACTAAGGATTGTAGCTATAATGTCTACAAGGAAATGAAAAGTCAAGTAGTCTGTGCTTGAGTATTGAAACTTGCTTGAGATTGCTTGAAGATTGATACTTGAATGTGGGTAGCGCTGAATTGGTTTCAAAGAGGAGTAGGGTTTACTTTCAACGGCCAAGGCCTTTTATAGCCTGAACTGGAATGCTGTTAGAAATATGAACGTGCCTCTACTTAAGGTCTAGAGTCCTTGCCATCATGCTTCTATGTCTCCATTAGAAACTTAGAGAATGAAAGAAGCCCTAATTGAAAAAGAAACCGTGATTAAAAATTCAAAAAAAAAAGAAGAAAATAAAACAACATAATATCTACACAAACTTCTATGCCCCCCGTGAAAGAGTTTTGTCACTTTAGACAACATATCATATTAGGCCTTCATGATAAGATTTGTTATGAGATTTAAAATGTGACAATGTTAAGTTAACCATTCAATAATGTAGCGACAATTGTTGTCTTTTATTTGTAATAAATTGATTAGTAAATTCTAATAAATTAATCTATTCAATTATAGATATAATTATCACTACATTATTAAACTGGGATATTCTTGACTTGCTAGCCTGTTGAATAGAAGAATTTCTTAAACCGAATCATCTTCAATAAAGCAAAAGATCAATCATAATGGAGACAACCCAAATAGGCCAAGTTTGCCCAACCCACAAAGCATGAGTTCCTCCCCACCATGGTTGAAGTAGATACTTCATTGGCAAGTTGAGAGGAAGCATCAACTTTAACCTTCAAAAAACCAAAGGAGGCATGAGACTAGATAAACCATTGTTGTGATCGTCTTTGCGCTAGACAAGTGGTGGGATCAAATAAATCCACACATGGGGCATTACAATGTTCATGGATCATCAAATTAATTCAGTTAAGTAGTTGTTGGTGATCAACCAACGATTGTTGAGATCAACCAACGATTGCTCAACATATTTCTTATTCTTAGCTTTCCATAAGTGCCATTGCACCAACAGATAACGACACTTTGTTCTAGCATATTATACTTTTCATATTTTTTGTAGCATGCACTATCTCAATCACTTGCTAAAACTAAAAGAATTCACCCTAAAATTAAAGAGTTAATTTTAAGAGTTTGATGTTTTGCAGTTAAATTGCATTGAATAATAGTGGGGGTGGATGCAATGATTTGTATGATGCAATGATTTTATCAAGGAGCTAGAGAGCCCAATAGCTTTTGATTAGGAAGATTTAAAGGGAGAACTCACTAAGTTGGTACATTTCTAATTACATTTGCTATAAAAACTCAATGGCTTTTGATAGGGAAGATATTATGTTTCTAATTGTGTCTCAAGTTGGTAATAATGTAGGAGCAAGGTATTGATAGACTATATGTAAATCTGTAAAATCTTAATTCTGTTGCTCTAATCTATTAACTCCCTAAGATTTTGCACCAAATAAAATTGATAGTACTTCAATTTCTAAAAAATGATGCAAATAAGGATGTGAACTTTGCACTTTTTTCTATTTAAAAATGATAACTTTGTTAGATTCTAAATAAAAATGTTAACTTTTAATTTTTTTTATTTAAGGATATTAACTTTTATTTTTTTTTATTTAAGGATATTAACTTTCAACATTTCAGTTAAAAAATCCATCTATCATGTTAGCATTATCATCTAATTAATCTTTAAAAAAAAAGTTGAAAATTGATATCCTTAAATAAAAAAATTAAAAGTTAACATTTTTAAATAAAAAAAAATTAAAAGTTGATATTTTTATTTAAAAACTAACAAAATTAACATGCTAAAATAAAAAAAATCTGAAGTTAACATTCTTATTTACCCATTTCTCTTTAATTTCTTTACTAAGTTACTTATAGGGGTGTTCATATTTGATTCCATTCAATTGATCCGACCTAAACTGATCTAATCTAATAAAAAACCAATTCAAACTGATATAAAATTGGGTTGATTTGAATTATAAAATTTTTAAACCAATATAATTGGTTTGGTTTGTGATTTTACCTTTAAATCGCCTAAACTACTCGATTATAAAATAAAATTCGATTACAAGATAACTTAATTAAATAATATAATATTTTTTATAGTATTTTAAAATTTTCTTTTTCTTATTTTACAAGATAATAACTCCATTAACTTAATTAAAAAATAAAAATAGAATATCTCCATATTCCCTAAGTTATTTTTCCATTTTAATTATGCACTCTAACCCTAATTCTAAATTTCTAATTCACTTACAACTCTATTCCCTTAGAATTGGTTTTCGCCTTTACTCTTAGAACCCTAAATTTCTAATTTATTCTTAAAATAATCTTATGATTCTCATAACTAAATTTTAAATAAGTATCATTATAAAAGTCTTAAAATTATATAATAAAATTATTCTTGGATATTTAGTTTAAAAGTTTTAAATTTTGATTATGAATGCTTCTAATCAATTTTAGTGATATTTATGTTAAATTTTATTCACTTTTAACATGATTTAGAAGATGAGATTAAATTATTAATACATTAAAAAAAACTAATTTTAATTTTTAAGAATTATTTACGTTATATTAGAAACTTGAAATCATCTTTTATTGTTCTTGGTTCTTCTAGTGATGTAACCAAGAAGAATTGTTAAATCTTTTTAATTTTTACAAATGTAAAAGAGTATAAGAACTCGTTTATAATTTGTACTTTTTATTATATTTTTACTGATTTATATGCTAATGTGTTTTATGGTTATACTTTTTATTCGATATTAAAATATTTTTACATTATTTTATATATTTAATAATGTTAAAAATCAATTAATCTAACTAAATCATACTGATCCGATTTAAGTTGCATTGGTTTGATTATCATATAATAATAGATTAAATTAATTTAAAAATTTTATTAATCGATTTAATTAAATTAATTTAAAAAATATTAAAATTTAAACCAAACCCGCGAACACCGTAGTTACTTATTACTAAAGCTAGAATAATTCAATATTCTGCCAATAAAGAATTCATGTCTGCCAGGCAATAAGAAATCCAAATTACAGGCCTTTGGACCAATAAAATGGTAACACACCCACAGTTGGCCTACTGACAAATCTTATTAGACTAAACATAAAGCCCAAAATAATTAGGCCATCTGCTACACCTGAGATATAACTTGTTGAAGGACTAGCTCTACACATTAAAAGTGTTTATTTAATAATATTTTTATATTTTAATTTTAATTTTTTATTATTTTAAAATATGTAAAGTATTAATTAAATATTTTTTTATATATTAAAAAATTAAAAAATTTAGATATCAGTAGCCTCATACTAACTCTAATCTAAAAAAACCTTTATTAATTCTCTTGATAAGCGGAAAAATTAAAAACCCAAAATATCTTGACCGGCCCGTTCATTTACTACAGCAAAATTAAAATTAAAGTTCGTTTAAGAATTGTCTGTATTTATCTCTCCCACTTTCTCCTCCGCCTCGCTCGATCTGCCCAACCGAAGAACACAGGCTGAAGGCAAACTCTCCGGCAATCACAACGGTTGCCCTCCGCCGCTCTCTGCATTGCTCCTTCGACCTATACAATGTTAATATTTCCTTTTTTTTTTTTTTTCTCATATGTCACCACTATCATTCATGAGATGGGCGGAAAATTAATTTTGAAAGTCATAAGGTCGTGTTTCGATCTTGTTCGACATCTTGTATAGCCTTTTTGCGTATGCATTTGAATTTGAAACTTTAACTTTAAATATATTATTTATTTTTATTCAAATGTAATGTATTTAAATTTGATCTAAATATGTGTATTTGATATTATATATTTTCACGTTGAAATTATATGTATTTTAAATACATTTTTTAATCTATGAATTTTAATTTTGAATTCTTGTATTTCATCAAAATAAGATGCATCCTCAACGAAATCTTGGACTAAGTATTGCCGGTTACAGTTGGGTAATCTGGGCAAGTAGTTCAAACCAAAAACAAGCCATTTTGTGGCCTTCTGCCATTCCCAAATGGGACCATTAATTAGTACACAAGATATATAATTTTATTATTGGATTGTTATTCTCGCTATCATTTGGTACACGCTACTCCAACAACATGACGGTCTTTATTGTAACTATTTCACCGGTGACATAACATTATAGTTTTCTACACTCAGAAGGATGCAAGCTTAGGCTTCCTAGGGGGCTTAATCAGAAACACATCAAGAAGCCTATCCACTGAAGTATACTTGTAGTCAGGGTATAACTCCGACGCCTCCAAATCTTCCTCAGTTAGCTCAAAACTCGTCTGATCGCCTTTCACAAATATGTTGTGCAGGATCGCGGGCGGCATGTTCTGCGGACTAGGCAATGCTACAATTAATGAAAAAATACACAATATTTCTTATACATGCCACAAGACATGAGCATTTAATGATTAATTAATAATCCATGTTTTTAGCTTACTCTTAGTTTGCTTTATGATTTCCTCCTCAGGAACATGAACTCTTTTGATGTTTCTCCCAGTTTTTTTCTCCCAAGAAGATATCAAATCCAGTTGAGATACAACATTGTTCGGAGGCCTTATGATAACAAGCCGGTTGGCTGCTCTCGGATCTGTAGCTGCCATGACTATGTAAGTTGCTACATCTCCTTCATAATTTAGTACGGCTGCATCAAAATATTGAATGTATGGAAAAGAGTCAACTTCAATTCTTTCTAGTTAAATACATGTACATATATATTGTATTAAAATATCTTAATTTTGCAGTCTTATTCGGCTGCAAAAAATTTTAATAGTTTACACTCGTCATTCTTAAAAATTATGTTTTATTTTAGTATTTATGAACATAAAAAATTATTGGTGCCTATGGAATTAACTGGGGAAAAGTCCAAACAACCATGTTATTAAAAAAAAAAAAATCTGAGTTTTGCGGGCTCTGACATATATAAATACCTTTTGCTTTTCCACTTCCATATATGCTGACTTGGTGGTCTTTCTCCTCTGGATGGAGCAAATAGTTAACGAAGTACAGTGCAAATGAGTTGGCGGAGATGAACGTGTACGAGAGTCCAGCCGCCTCCGTGGCT
This sequence comes from Rubroshorea leprosula, assembly GCA_020521535.1. Taxonomy (NCBI): domain Eukaryota; kingdom Viridiplantae; phylum Streptophyta; class Magnoliopsida; order Malvales; family Dipterocarpaceae; genus Rubroshorea; species Rubroshorea leprosula. The sequence continues at coordinate 898,209 of BPVZ01000073.1, read as the reverse complement.
CGTCGGATCTTTCTTTTGTTGGAGAGCATTGCCTCGAAAGGTGGAAGAGCTGTCACTCTGTCTGCTTCGTTTCCATACTCAGAAGGAACAAACCTCTGAAAGTACAAAAGTGTGAGGTCGACCGCAGATCATCATATTTATTAAAATGGTATTACATACGCACCCTTAAATTTGGGATATTAATTTTATAATCTTATTGTAGTTAGTTATTCTTAAATTTCTACCTGTTGACAGTTGCTTTTAGATTCAAATTGTAGACTTAAACTTCAGATACTGATTAAAGCTTGAATTTGTTAGTCTCTTGTCATCTTCTGTAGTTGATTTTAGGTTGGATGCTTAATAATATTAGTTATGCTAATGTAACAAGTCTCTGACAAACATAAGAGAGAATTAACCTTGATGGTGCCAGCATCTTTCATGGCTTGTATAATATTGAGTTGCTTAAGGTATTGAGGGATTGGAACTGCGGAGATGACGATCTCTACTTGTCGAAGCACTGAAACTAGTTTTTCATGGTCATCCAGCTCACCCTGTTTTAATTCCCAATGT
>BPVZ01000073.1:873053-897560 GCA_020521535.1 Rubroshorea leprosula | reverse complement strand
ATTGTATTGACTTAGAAGATATATAAATTATTTTTTTTCAAATCTAACATATTGTATGCAAATCATTTTTTTTTTCAATTCTAATATGTTGTGTTTTTTTTTTTTCAATTCCAACATGTTAAAACTCCAAAAAAAATCGACAAGTTTGTGTGGATCACAAAGAAATAACATACTTTGAAAAAATTTTTCAAAGGGAAATATTTCCTTTCCATAAGTTATTTTCTTTTGTTTGGATGACTCTGAAAAAAAATTTTACGACAACATTTTCTGTTGTTTGATTGACATTGGAAATCTTCATATTTCCCCCCAAAAAGAGTCCATCATAGGAATCATATTGAATATGAAAAAAACTCTAAGGACTTATGTAAAAAGGAATAAATATTTGAGGATTTCATCTAGGATATTGCCCACACGTCTTTACCTTCTTCTTCTTAAGCTCAAATTGGAGAATTGTATTTGTCTTCTGTAGTGATGGTAATGATGGAAGTCCGAAGTCCCGTACCTTGGATGAGTTAAGTTTTTTCCGGCCACCTTACGTTTTCCTTTTGGGTTTTACCAGGTTTGTTTGGTTTTGGGTTGGTTCTTTTTGACTTTTTTTTCTGTTACTTTTTTCCTTCCTTAAATTTTTTTTTGGGGGTTTTTTCCGTTATTTGCCCCCCTTGCCTTCGTTTTTTTTGCAGATGTGCACGTGTACACCTCTTTTTGGGCTCTATATCCCTCTCTCGGGTTTTTTCTTTTAGGTGTTTTTAAAACCTCTCTCTCGCTTTTTTTTGTGTTTTTTTTTTCAAACCTTTCTCTTTTTTTGTTTTGCGTGTCAGTGTGTCTCCCCAAGGGCCACCTTGGGGGCTTTGCGGTTTATTTGAGGGGCTTTTTTGATTTGAGGAGGGTTTTGAGTTTTTTTGCATTACCTTTTGGCGTTTTTTTTGGGAATGGGGTTAAAGGTTTGTAAGTGACTAAAATGGTTAACATGTGTTCAACTGAGCATGGGAACCCTTAATAGGGTAGAGGAAAAGGTCAATTATAGAGTAGCAACCCTATGCCTCAAATGATGTCATCCCCTATTGCCCAACATCAGCATGCAAAAAGAGTTGGAGAGAACAACCCACAACACCTAGGTGTGGTCCTGAATGATGCCATAGTTGCCCAGCTCAATGCTATGCAACAGTAGTTCGGTGTGTTTCAGCTTGTATTTGCATAGCTATTGGCTAGAGATAATCTAGGTGATCCCTTCATCACCTTATTAAACCCAACCAACCATGCAACCAATCACCAGCCTCCGCAAAATGTCAATTCTTCAATCCAAAGTGCCGCTGCACCTCAAAGCAAGTCCTAAGTCCAATCCCACATGGCACCTCCACCTCCAAATCCACCTCAACCAGTTGCTTCAGATGTTTCCAAGAGGTTGGATATCCTAGAAAAAATGATGGCCAAGAACCGAAATGGGCCACCTCCGGCTTAACCCAGTTCAACCTCTATCCCTACTCCCTTTAAGACCAACATCATTCAAGAACCATACCCATCTGAATTCAAAATGCCTCAATTTGGGACGTATGATGGGACCATAGATCCCGATGATCATTTGCATGCATTCTATTCTACTATGTAGGCTTAGAATGCCTCGGATGCTCTGATGTGCAAAATATTTCTCTCTACATTGAGAGGCAATGCTCGAACTTGGTACTATAGCTTATAGCTGAACTCAATCAATTTATATGCCAAGCTAGCAACGTCTTTTGCAACTAAGTTCTCAAGTTGACGATTATTAAGAAAGACAACCTTTGAGCTCATGAGAGTAGTTTAGAGGGAAGGTGAGTCTTTGAAGAATTACATGAACAGATTCAATGATACTATGTTGGAAATCGGCTCATTCAATCAAGTCGTGGGAATAGCTGCTATAATTCAAGGTCTCAAGCACGAGAGATTTTGGGACAACCTGATAAAGCATCCACTTACCATGTTTGACGAAGCTAATGAGAGGTTCTGCAAGTTTATCACAACTGAAGAGTATGCTTTATCTGACAAGCCCACACCTAGTGATGAAACTAGAAGTCCGACTTGGAGGGAAGAGGGGCTAAGTAGGAAGAAGTTCAAAGCTGTACATAATAGAGGCCCACTTTCTACTCCCAAAGTTGACAAGCCCAGTTTGAACACCTCGTAGACCATAGCAAATCAGATCACTTGGACCCCATTCACATTGCCGAGGTCACAAATTCTGATGTAGATTAAGAATAAGATGGAGCTCAAAAGGCCCCCACCTATGTGAAGCTTACCTGCTTCTAGAGATCATAGTAGATATTGTGACTTCCACTAAGATCACAAGTAGACCACAGAAGAATGTAACAGTTTGAAGTCCAAGCTTGAAGGTTTAGCTCACAAAGGATGTTGAATGAGTACATCTCAAATAGAGATCAGCTCAAGTTTGTGCGAGAATAAGGACAACAGTCTCAAGGACCTCGAGATGCAAGCAATAAAACTAGAGTCGGTTACCAACAAACTACACCCCACTTCCTCCACTTTCACACATCATTCACATGATAAATGGTGGGCTCGAAGCAATAGGGACAAGCTCCAAGCAACAGAAGCTGTATGTGAGGGAGGTGAAGCATTAGAACCGAGCTCAGAAGAGGAAGTTCGACGAAGTAGATTGGAAGAGCCAATCTATAACTTTCACTTCGGCTGATCTAGATGGTGTTGTCACATCACACAATGACCCATTAATCACCTCTGTCATCGTCAATAATTGCGAAGTTCAGCGTGTGCTTGTTGACATCAACAATGCTCTTGATATTATGTATTATCATTGTTTTGATAGCCTCGGTCTCGATCTTGCTCTTTTGTAGAAATACGATGGCCCCATGTATGGGTTTAACAACTAGCCAGTCCTTGTGAAAGGAGTCCTAAGGCTCAACGTGGCCTTTGGTTTAGGTTGGACATATGTAACTCCTTCAGTTTGATTTTTGGTTGTGAAGATGGTTTTGTCTTTCAACATTGTTATTGGGAGGCCTACTTTGATCAAGATTGGAGCTGTTGTTTCACAATCCCATATATGCATGAAGTTTCCTACACCCATGGGAGTGGCCACTCTCATAGGCAATCAAGAAATAGCAAGACATTATTATATGACCTTTGTCACCCAACCTCGAAAAGATAAAGAGGCACCTCAGCTATTAGAGCCACCTCAACCGAAGGCTCCAAGCAACCAACAGGTAATGGGTGTAGAGTTGCTAGATAACAACCCTGAAGATGAGACTAGGGCCACCCTGGTGGAAGAAGTGGAAGAAGTGTGGATTAATGATAGTGATCCTACCAAGAAGACGTAAATTGGCACAAAACTGAGCCTGAAGGAGAGGGAGGAGCTCATAAGCTTCCTCAAGCTGAACAAAGGTGCATTTACGTGGACCTCAACTGACATGCCCAGAATTTCAACCTCGGTTACAGTGCACAGGCTGAGCACCAATCCTTTGAAGAAACCAGTTGTCTAGAAAAGATGTATGTTTGGAGGGGAGAGGCTTAAAGTCATCAAGGAAGAAGTGTAGAAGCTCTTACAAGCCGGATTTGTGAGAAGGTAGACTATTGTGAATGGTTCGCTAATCTCGTTTTGGTGAAGAAGTCAAATGACAAATGGAGGATGTGCATTGACTGCACCAATCTCAATGATGCTTGTCCCAAGGACTGCTATCTCATGCCCAGCATAGACAAGCTAGTAGAAGCTGGCTCAAGGATTGAAAGGTTGAGTCTTTTAGATGCTTACTCGGGGTACCACCAGGTCCACATGGCACCCGAAGATGAGGTGAAAACCTCCTTTTATGTAGGTGACGAGATCTACTACTATGTAATGATGCCATTTGGACTAAAAACTGTGGGGGCCACGTATCAGAAAATGGTAACATTTGTGTTTTGAGCTCAGATTGGTAGATATCTAGAGGTCTATGTAGATGATATAGTAGTCAAAAGCCTCAAAGCAGAGGACTAGCTGATTGACCTGGTTAAGGCATTCGACAATTTAAGGAAGCACAACAGGAGGTTGAATCCTACAAAATGTGTTTTCGGTGTTGAATCTAGCAAATTTCTAGGATTTATGGTTTTTAGGAAGGGGATAGAAGTCAATTATGAAAAGATAAAAGCAATAGGAAAGAGGAAACCATCGAGGTCAATCAAGGATGTGCAGCACTTAATGGGATGGGAAACAACTCTGCATAGGTTCATCTCTAAGTCAACAGACAAATGCATGCCCTTCTTCAAAACCTTGAGCTCTGCAGCCCATAAGGATAAAGCGAGGAAGCCCAAGAAGTTTGAATGGACTTTAGAGTGTCAAGCGACCTTCGATGAGCTTAAGGCATACCTCAGCTCGCCGCCTCTGCTGATCAAGGTTGAAGAGGGTGAGAGATTCTTTATCTCTACCTTGGGATATCTAACACAACAATAAACTCCGTTTTGCTTAAAGAAATGGGAAAGCAACAAAGGCCAGTGTATTATGCCAACAAAGTGTTATAAGGGGCTGAGCAGAGGTACTCCATAGCAGAAATGGCAGCTTTGCCAGTTGTCACAACGGCTAGGAAGCTGAGGCCATACTTTCAATGCCACCATATTGTTGTGTTGATTAACCAACCTTTAAGGTAGATTTTACAGAAGTCGGAGTGCTTAGGTAGGCTCATCAAGTAGGCAGTGGAGCTGGGGGAGTTCTAGATCACGTTCCAATAGAGGTTGACAATCTGAGCTCAAGCCTTAGTAGACTTTGTAATGGAGTGCACTTCTACTTAGGTGAACTCAAGCGATGAAGCAGAGCTATGTACTCTTTATGTTGATGGGTCATCCAGCAACAAAGGGTCGAGTGCTGAAGCAGTGTTGATTGGACCTAAGAATTTTCGAAGTGTGCACGCATTGAAGTTAAATTTTGAGGCAACAAATAACATGGCTGAGTATGAGGCGTTGCTCCTTAGACTTCATTTAACAACTGAGCTCAAGGTCAAATCTTTGCAACTAGGTGAATTACGTGTGAGGTCACAAATTCAACTTTTGCAAAATATGTGGTTACAGTTTCTGAATTGAAGTGCCATTTTGAGAGATTTCAACTCACAAAGGTCCCAAGAGCAGAGAATGAACATGCAGATTCCTGGTCAAAGTTACCTTTTGATAGCTCTAGTGGAGTGAGATCTGTCTATGTCAAAGTCTTCAATGAATCGAGCTTCCAAGCGTGGAGGGTGATGGAGATTAGTTCTGATCCTAAAACTCTTAGCTGGACAGATCCATCAAAGCATACCTCTAAAATGGTATCGTCCTAGATGACAAGCAAGAGGAGATGAAGCTGTGGAGGAAGGCATCTCGGTACACCGTAGTTGATGGCATCCTATACAAGAGGTCATATTCACTTCCCCTCCCACGTTGTTTGACCCTTTATGAGGCTAAGTATGCCCTTCACAAGGTACATGAAGGTGTATGTAAAGTCATGTAAGAGCTTGAACTTTGGCCCATAAGGTACTTCAGCAACGATACTACTGGCCTAATATGCAAGAAGATGTGAAAAGGTTCGTTCAAAAGTGCCAAAAATGTCAAGTCTTTGCACATCTTACTCATCAACCTGCAGAAGAACTCACTAATTTGGTTTCACTGTGGCCTTTTGCCCAATGAGGTATAGATCTTTTGGGTCCTTTTGTTAAGCGAGTTGGGGGATTGATGCATTTAGTCGTCATTGTTTATTATTTTACAAAGTGGGTGGAAGCTTGGCCTCTCTTTAACCTAACCTGGAAGAAGATTGAAGACTTTATTTTTAGCTTGGTTATTTACAGATATGGGATACCGAACCAGATCATTGCTGATAATGGACCTCAATTCAATTGCACTTCTTTCAAAGACTTTTGTTCCAATTATGGAATTAAACTAGTATTCACTTCAGTTTACCACCTCGAGGCGAATGGAATGGTCGAATCAGTCAATAAAGCTATCTTAGAAGGAATCAAACTCAGGTTGGATCAACTCAAAGCGAAATGGGTAGACAAGCTCAATAATGTCCTTTAGGCTTATCAAACCACGAGTCGAACAGCTACATGTACGCAACTAGTTCCAATCTCCTTTTCGCTTTTGTCTGAGGTCATAAGTAACTATGTAAACCCTAACTGCTTGTTTGGAGGGCTGGACAAATTGCGGGATTGGATAAAAAATTATCTTGTCCAACTTAATCTCATGTTTGGAGGGTACTTGGGATAAGATAAATAATATCCAATGATTTGTTACGTAACCCCTAACTGCTTGTTTGGAAGGCTGGACAAATTGTGGGATTGGATAAAAAATTATCTTGTCCAACTTAATCTCATGTTTGGAGGGTACTTGGGATAAGATAAATAATATCCAATGATTTGTCCAGTCCCATCCTCAAGAGATAAATTTAATCCCACCATACCCATGGGATACGAATGGATTGGCTTCAATTTACCAACTCTACCCCTTTATTCTCACTATTTTCTTCTTGATGGCTCACCTCTCTTTTTCTTAAATTTGGTATGAGAAAATGGAGCTCCGGTTAGATCTATATCTTTGTCGGCTTCACAGATTTAGTGTAAGGAAAACAAAGTCTCTTCAATCATCAAAAAATCAACTACAAAATCTGATCATCTTCATCTCTGGCAAGGTGGTCTGATAGCATTATCAGTAAAAATTGGAAGATTCACTATTAGTAATTTCGCACATTGCTTGCCTTCTTCTTCATCCTACTTCAACCTATCCTTTGTTGAAATCAAAGAACCCGACTGAAAACCAAGTCAAATACAAGAACCTGTGATTAAAAAAAAGTTCCCTAGTCCTGTTGAAAAAGATGAACAATAGAAAAATGAAGGAGGCATTCGGGCTTCTATGTGTTTCCAAGAAAAAAAGAAAGAAAGAAAAGTATTTAATAATAATTGATAAATTAAATAATTAAATAAGGAAACATAATTTGTTTGGTTAATTAATGAAAATTAATTTTGTTAATAAGTTAAATTAATGAAAATTAATTTTATTAGTAAATGAGAATTATATGATTGTTTGAATTATGTGGGAGCTCTAAGTGGAAGGTAAAGAAGGCCAACCCCAATAAGTGTAATTTAAGTGAAAGTGAGGAAGAGGAGGTGGGGAGGTTAATAAGGTTAGGGGAAGAGGTCGTTGACATCATTTATCTGACAAGCTCCCTCACTTTGTGTCATTGACAAAGAAAAACTTTATCCTTTCACCCCTTAATGGAGGAAGGCCCAAAGTTGAAAAGGTTTCTGCTTTGGCCCCTCACTACTTGAGGTGTGAAGTAAAACCACCCCTTCTCCTTATTGCTCTCTCCCTTGATCAAGAAAAAATATTTGAACAGGCTTACAGTTGGCCTGATCACACCTTGAACTTGGTACTATACTAAGAAACCTATGATCAACCGGACTGCATTTGGGATGAGCTATGTCAAGCCCAAGCAATACTCGTTCAGCAACCCCACCAACAATTTTGGAATGGGGAATCTTAGCCCAGCTTGCAGGTAGTGTGCATAAACCGACATCCAATGATCCCCAGGAGACGGACAAGCTCGCTCCTCTTCACTAGCAGGCCTCAAAAGCACATGAGATGGAATGCTGTAATTATTTGCCAGGTGCACCATGCTACTCTTGTCCCTCCAGGACGCTTCATAATTTATCACCTTAGAAACGACATCCCCCTCATCGAAATGCCTTTGCCTCCCATCAATACCTTCCAAAATCTTAGCAGGGATCTCCACCTCTTCCTCCTCCTCTACACTTTCCCTGCTCGTCGAAGTTTCCACTTCAGACTCCTCATCTTGCCTTACTGGCACCACCTCTTCACCTCTGCCAATGCTTAATGTCTCCTCATACGACATCTCTTCCATTTCGTAGCTTTCATTACAAAGGGTGGGAGGTGGAGAATAGTTAGGATCCTCTACTAACTCTCTCTCACGCTCAATCTCACTCTTTGACCTTACTCTAACTTCCCTAAGCAGACTTAAATCTAAGTCTGAGAGAGTTAGAGGTACGTAAGACACTTCACTCAATTAGAAGTAGAGCTCATGAAGTTACCTAACTTCGATTGACGAAGAGCAACACTTGGGAAAATCCACACAAGCACAATGCATGCATTAAGAACATGACCTCGAATTGCAGAATACTCTAGTAAAATTTTGGCAGCACTTCAGTACAAATTCAGTTAGGTGAATTTGAAAATTACTCAGCTCCATCTATTTATACTAAGGCCTTAATTTACTCAATAATCATGATTGTCTACATTCAACGACCATCATAGCGTCTTTTCAAATTCGGTAATTATTCCAAATTACTCATTTATTGCAGCACGTCACACGAGGACAACTATCAACTAACCAAATAACCTACTCTCAGTTACACTTTAAAGACCTATCTAAATTCAACGTAACTATTTTAACCCCTTTTTAAAATATTGTTATACATACCTAGTCATGATATTTTCACTTTGGCTCCGATCGTACAATACATGACCACGTGTCATGATATTTTTCACTTCGACTTCGATCATACATTACATGACGGTATCATGATATTTTCACTTCAACTTCGACAGTACAGTACATGATCACATGTCATGATGTCTTTACTTCGGCTCTGGCCATACATTACATGACCACGTGTCATGACATGTCCACTTCGACTTTGGTCATACATTACATGACCGCATGTCATGATATTTTCACTTTGGCTCCAACCTTATGTTCCACGACCACGTGTCGTGACACTCACCTTGACTTGAACCATAACTTTCATACCCACTACACAAGCTCCCATATCATTCACAAGTGAATGACTTTTGGGGGGAATAGTGTAGTGATGGTAATGATGGAAGTCCGAAGTCCCGTACCTCAGATGAGCTAAAGCTTTTCCAGACAACCTAAGATGTCACTTTGGAGTTTAATGAGCTTAGTTGAGTTTGAGCTCGATCTTTTTGAACTTGTTTTACAATAACTCTGTACATACCTAAAATTTCTTATGAGAGATTTTAGTGTTGATTGACACATATGACCTTGGTTTTTCGCAAAGATGAACACGTGGACACCTCTTTGAAGGCTATAAATACCCTTCAAGGGTCCTCTCCTTGAGATAATTAAAAAACCGATCTCAAGCTTTCTTATGCCTTCTTTCTAGCAAACTTGACTATTGCTGACTTAAGCATTAGAGCGTCTACCCTGAGGTTGGGAGGACCAACCTTGGGGCCTTGTAGATTAACTGAAGAGCAGATCTGAGTTGAAGAAGGATTTGAAGTTCTTTGCAGTAACATCTTCTTCTTCAAAAGACCTTGGAGATCAAAGACCTCATGGTGGTTGTCCTCCTCAAAGGCATAGAAGCTCTAGACACCTTAGCATATTATTGATAAGATTTTGAAGTAGTGGAATATTGCTATATTACGAAAGTTTTTCTTTGATGAGAAATAGTTAAGTTTTGTTTTAAAAGTGCAAACGAGGAAGTAACATGTGAAAATTAGTCATGTGAGTTTCAATTTAAGGTTTGCATCCAATCCAAATTCAAATGATAATAAGTGGAGTAATTTTAATATCTAACTTACATATTTTTTTGTTGTTTACTTGATGTGGAATTTTCTAATTTAACAACTTGACAAGACAACATATTAAGTGAGAAAATTCCACATTGAGCAAATAACAAAAAAGAATATGGCTTAAATATAACAAGGGCTACTTCATCTATTGTCAATTAATTTTAAATTGAATGTAAATATTGTGTTGAAACTCACATATTTAATTTTCATATAATAGTATTGGCACCAGCCACCACCATTATGGCAGCAAAATTTGTGAAAGCACTCAATCAAAAGTCACTTTAGTTGAACCCAACAGAGGCACCATGGTTTTGAACTTCTTGATTGAAAATCAATGTTGAAACCCGCTTGATTTGATAATTTTGGATCTTTAGATTCATGTGTTTTCAAATATGTTTTCAAAGGAAAACAACTTCTTGAAAAACATTCTAGAAGTTGATTTATAAAAAAATACAATGGTTTTTTCTATTGACTAGTTTTCAAGATGACTCTCAAAGATAGGAAAATGGAGAAAATGATTTTTGGAAATAATTTTCCATGAACCAAATGGACCCTAAAGGTTGCCAAATCACTCTCTTAACAAAGGTAATTGAGGATGGTAGCCATAATGTCTACAAGGAAATGAAAAGTCGAGTAGTGTGCTTGAGTATTGAAACTTGCGTGAGATTGCTTGAAGATCGATACTTGAAAGTGGGCAACGTTGAGTTGGTTTTAGAGAGGGGCAGGGCTTCCTTTCAATGGCCAAGGCCTTCTGGTATTTATAGCCTGAATTGGAATGCTGTTAGAAATATGGAATTCTGTTGGAATGTTGAATTGGTGTTTATAGCACCCCAATTTCAATGCTGGTGAGTAAAGTTGGAGGAGGGGTGGAAGTTTCATTGCAGGAGACCTCAAACAATTTGTTCATGTAGCAATCTGCTCCAATTCCAACGGGGTATGGAATGCTGACATTCCCACAAAACTCTTGACAACCAGGCATTCCTAGAGCTTGGCCTCTTGTTGATTCAATCATTAGCAGGTCCAAGAAAGCAAAAATAGGTAATGTTCAGATGATCATTATTCTTTTGCTCCTCAGATGCTTTTTAGATTTGAGATTTAGATAGCATTGTGTAAGTGGAACTTTATAATATATAGTTGAGATAAAGAAATGTATCCATGTTTCTATGCATGGTCTGGGACTAACTACCCAAACAATGAAGTTCTAAGGATACAATGTTTACTAGAAAAATTTAATCCACTTGAAAGTTTCTCCCTTTTTTTTTTTTCTTTTTTTTTTTTATCTTTTTTCCCTTCTAGAGGATGGTTGGTCCACTTGGATGGAAACTCTTAGCTTCTGTTTTACATAAAATTCTAATGCTTAAGGTGTGTTTGGTTTGTGAAAAATGACTCATTTTGGAAAATATTTTCCTCCAAAAAGATTATTTTTGGTTGTTTGGAAATTGGAACACTTTGGAAAATGTTTTCAAGAAAATATTTTATGTTTTTTGTTAAGCAAGGAAAAAACTTCATACTTTCATGAGATCCACCAAGTAAGGAAATGCATACACAATGTTTCGCTGATTGTTAATTTGTTGTCTGAGTGGTGAACATTTTTGGATAGTTGAACTAAAATTAGGAAATGACTCCGTGCTAGCCTTTTGAGAAATAAAAATAAATAACTCATGCATACACATGCTAATACTTATGTGAATATAGCACCAACTCTAAAAAGTAAACAGAAATAGAAATGACTTCCATCATGCGTTTAGGACTTGGTTAAGCCTTGGCAAGTTTTTTACTGTGTTTTGGCCAAAAAAAAAAAAAAAAACCTTGGCAAATTATTATAAGTCAAAATGAATTTAAAATAGAAATAGAAATGGTTCAATATAATTTAGCCTGTCAATTACATCATAACCATGTTGCGCAAAACATTATTTGAACTTTGAACTGCAAAGTGACAGAAATAAAAATTGAATGAATTAAAAATTTTCAGACACAAACAAACAAAGAGCGTATTATGTCCCCGAACTAGGAATAAATGCATTCTAGGATTGATCAGTTAAAGCCCCATGATTCACTGGAAATTAATGGCTCCATGTCTAAAGACGAAGCTGCTTTAGAGTTTAAATCTGAATCTGTTGGAGTCGAGGCATCATCCCAGAGATTGGTTACTTCACTTTTGACATACCTAACCTCTTCTTGATTTTGTTGACCATTTGAAATGTTTCGCAAAAGACAAATCTGCTTTATCTCTGCAGCAACTTCTATCATCTTTGGCCACTTCTTACCCTCAAGCTCAAGCATCGATATGCAAGTTTAGTAACCTTTGTTATCTCTTCATGTGCAGAACTCTCCTTTACTTGAGCATCAAGAATATTGAAGAGTCTGTTCTCTTCCATGGAAAAAATGAAATGTGAGGCCAAACTTCTTGCTTCCACTTCCTTAGTCCCTACTAAAGAAATTGGTTTTTCTCCGGTTAAGAGCTCAACAAGGACAACTCCAAAGCTATAAACATCACTCTTTTATAAATTGACTTGATCAGAAATATTTAGGGTCTAAGTAACCAAATGTGCCCTTCACATATGTGGTCAAATGAGTTTGACCAATCACAATTGATGTTGATGTCCTCAAAGTCTGAAACTATTACCCTGTACTTTTCATCTAGTAGAATATTTGAGGGCTTGATATCTTTATGATAAATCGGAATGAAGGCTGCTGAGTGCAAGCAGAAAAGTGCAAGTGCAACTTCTGCTACAGTTGTTAACCTTTTTTCCCAGATCAATGGGAAGTCCATATTTTGATCATGTCCGTATTGGAAAAGTGTCCCATTGGAGATAAATTCATTAACAAGTAGAGGAACTTCAGCCTATAAACAACAGCTTAATAACTAAACAATATTTCTATGGTTAATTTGTGTAAGAATGACCACCTCATTAATGAACTCTTTAACTTTCTCTTTGTACAATACTTTGGACTTCTTAACCACAACAATTCTTCCATCAACCAACATACCTTTATAAACTTTGCCCTAGCCTCCTTGAGCAAGTATTCTATTCCTGTTGAAATTGTCAATTGCTTTCTCGAACTCTTTGGTTCTAAATATTTTGGTCTTTTCAATGTTACCCTCAATTGAAGATAGTTGTTACTGCAATAATAAACCTCCATTTTGTTTGAAGAACTGCTTTTGAAACATCTTTTTCCTCCACTTCTTTAAGATTTTGTGCAACCACCATGTACCAATAGCTAAACACACTACTCCTAACCCTAGGCTAATACCTACAGATATCACGAAAGAAGAAGCAGATGATGTTAGCAAGAGATATAAAATGAAATGGAATCAGCAAAAGTCCAGTTTCATGGTTAGACTATTCAAATTTCAAAATGAAATGAAATGAAATCAACAAAAGTCCACAGGATTGCGCATGGTCTTTAAGAAAGATCTTTAGGTGAAAAAGATGATGAGAGATGTTGTTAGTATATATTGAAGCTGGGGACGGTAGATAGACAAACAAACCTCCCTTTGTTATGACTGTTGGCTACAAGAAGATAGAATTTTTGAAAGGCTAGGAAAAATAACTGAGTTCACCATGGGCAGCATGAAACAATTGTTCTCAATGGAGACAATCTGGATGGCAGATACCAACTAGATATTATGGGTATGGTGGTTGAGATCAAAGGCTTGATTTTGTCTAAGGGAGCAGATAATGCTTTCTTGCACTCAAGAGGATTATCAATCAATTGAAGTTGTCAATTGTCAATTGGTGAGGTTCCAGGTTTATAGAGTTCCTTGGTTTAGATAGGTGTGACAGTGTGGCATTCTAGGAGGATTCCTAGACAACTGTTTATCCTATAGATGTTAGTGACAAGCTCTATTGAAAACATAGGTATTGAACTGCAAGGGTATGCGTTTGAGCTTAAATTGATTTTGAGTTTAAAATTGATTTATATTCAAAAAAATGATAAATAAAAGTCCGAAAATATGGATCTTACCCAAAATTATAGGCCAGGCTATTTTGCCTTTGGGTTTGCAAGCGTAGTCCCCTATCTTATTTACACAAATTGAGTCCCAACCACAGTTAAAAATGTGCCTGGGTTCATGCATTTGTCAATATCTAAGACAAAAAATAATAATAATAAATAAATAAATAAAATTAGCAAGACGATACTAACAAAAATAAAAAATATCATGGCATAATAAAAAAATTCCAATTGGTTCACCTGCCACCCTTGGTTTACCTTGACATCCATAAGGTAGGTAAGAGTTGCCTTGAAATCCATGGTCACAAAACCATTGTCGACTTGTGTTTAGGGGCATTGGAGGGAGGGAAGAAGTATTATAAAAGAAGAAAGAATTAGCAATAGTACCATTAAACTGGGAACAATTAAATGCATGCTCATATCTATATGGTAATTGTGATGCATCCTCATCAGTAATCACCCAGTGTAACACAGCTAGAACATATCCCTCAAGGAGCAACGACATTCTCTTTTTGTAGGACATGAAAGGATTTCCCGATAAATCCAAAAATTTCAAACTTATAGAACACTGTTGGGAGATGATTGGCATTTGGACATTAACTATGTCATGATCAAGAGAGAAATACAGCACCTCAGTCTCTATGCTGGTTAGTAAAGTTGTAGGAGGGTTGAAAGTTTTGTTGCAGGAGGGTTGAAAGTTTTGTTGTAGGAGACCTCAAACCCTTTGTGCATGTAGCAATCTGCTCTGATTCCAAAGGAATATGGAATGCTGACATTCCCACAACGCTCTTTATAGCCAGGCTTCACCAGAGCCTGGCCTACTACTAATTCAATCATTAGCAATCGTAGGAAAGCAACGATAGATGTTCTCATGATAATCATCATTCTTTTGTTCCTCAAATGCTTATTAGATTTGAGATTTAGGAAACATTGTGTAAATGGAACCTTATATATCATAAAAATGAAGAAATGTATGTAGGATGCATGTTTTGGGACTAACTGCCCAAACATTGAAGTCCAAACTCCTAAGGAAGAAAGACTCAACTGGCCGGCTTCACTAAATACAATCTCATGCATTACTAGAACATTTTAATCCACTTGAAAATTCCCTTCTCTTTTAGAGGATGGTTGGTCGCCACTCAGAAATATTCTAAGCTTCTAGTTTCACATAAAATTCTAATGCTTAGATATCATTAACACATTCACTTGTTGACCAATTGATGAATACTCCTTTAGTCTGATTTAGTTGTCTCACTTACTAAATAGACCTAATCTAATTAGTCATCTCACTTGTTAAATAAAAGCTGTCAAATTTAGTTATCTCACTTTCTATTTTAAAAAGATTTTTTAATTGAAATTTTAAAAAGACTTAAATACTAGTATTTCAATTTTCATTATTTGAGATGAAATAAAAATGCATTTGAGTTTTTTGGTTTAATTGTAAGGATGAAAATGGAAAGATGTAGACTGAATTATATCATCTTGGTTCTCCGTATTATGCACGGTGGAAATTAGGCCTCTTCTTGTCTTATGATACTTGTTTTGACTTTCAAGTTTGCAAAGAGAAAAAAACTACTTGGAAGGCTATTTCACGGGAATAATCGTCTACTTTGACGTTTTTGCACATAGGTAAGTCCTATTTCCTGGTTTTTCAATGCTATAATTACCATGTTATCTTAGAATATGTTATTTTATCTATACAGGAATTAAGGGCATTTCATGCTAGTCTGATGATTGTTTTGTTAAATGTTGAAGGTGTGAATAACTATATTTTCCTTTCAAATTTTTCCTCACACTTTCATAAGATAAACCAAGCAAGGAAAATATACTCAATGCTTTTTTTCTTAACAGCAAAATATACTCAGTGCTTTACTGTGAATCTGTTAAGATAAATTTGTCTGAGTGGTGAAAGTTTCAGGATAGTTGAGCTGGAATTAGGAAATGACTTTGTGCTAGCATTTTGAGGAATACGATTAAATAACTCATGCATACACATATTAATATGCACATGGCACCAAATCTAAAATTTTACTTAATTTAATCTTGGCAAGTTTTTGTGAGACAAAGAATTTAAAACTGAAAATGAAATGGTCTTAGCTGTCATCATGATATCAAATTATTGTAACCGAGCAGTGCATAAACTTTATTTGAACTTTAAACTACAAAGCAACAAAAATAAAAATTAGATGAACTACAAATTTTCAAACACTAAAGAAAGACACAGCTTATTATGTTCCTCAACATGGAATAAATGCATTCTACAATAAATCAGTTAAATTCCTGTGGTTTATTGGTAATTAATGGTTGCATGTCTATGGACAAAGAAGCTCCAGAGTCCCAAACCTGAACCTATTGATGTCGAGGCACCATCCTAGAGATTGGTTACTTCACTTTTGACATACGTAACCTCTTCATGATTCTGTTGACCATTTGAATTGTTTTGCAAAAGACGAATCTGCTCTAACTCCATAGCAACTTCTATCATCGTTGGCCACTTTTTACCATTCAAGCTCAAGCATCGATGTGCAAGTTTAGCGACTTTTGTTATCTCTTCATGTGTAGAACTCTCCCTAGCTCGAGCATCAAGAATACTAAAGAGACTATTCTCTTCCATGGAATGAATGAAATGAAAGGCCAAACTTCTTCCTCCTTTTGCCCTTGCTAAAGAAATTGGTTTTTTTCTTGTTAAGAGCTCAACAAGGACAACTCCAAAACTGTAAACATCACTCTTTTCTGTAAATTGACTAGATTGGTAATATTCAGGGTCTAGGTATCCAAATGTGCCCTGAACTTTTATAGTCAAATGAGTTTGATCATTGGCAATTGATCTTGATATCCCAAAGTCTGAAACTTTTGCCTTGTACTTTTCATCCAATAGAATATTTGAGGACTTGACATCTCTATGATAAATGAGAATAGAGGCTGCAGAGTGCAAGTAGGAAAGGGCAGCAACAACTTTTGCTGCAATTGTTAACTGTCTTTCCCAGGTTAATGGGAAGTCTTCATTTTCATCATGTATGTACTGGAAAAGTGTCCCATTAGGGATGAATTCATAAACTAGCAAAGGAACTTAAGTCTCCAAACAACAGCCTAATAACTTAACAATGTTTCTGTGATTAATATGTGTAAGAATGACTACCTCATTGATGAACTCTTTAACTTTCTCTTTATCCAGTACTTTTGACTTCTTAACTGCAACAATTCTTCCATCAACCAACATTCCTTTATAAACAGTGCCTTGGCTTCCCTGACCAAGGATTCTATTCCTGTTGAAATGGTCAGTTGCCCTCTCCAACTCCTTGGTACTAAATATTTTTGTCTTTTCAATATTACCCTCAGTTGAAGAAAGTTGTTGCTGCAATAATAAACCCCCGTTCTGTTTGAAGAACTGCATCTGGAGGTTCTTTTTCCTTCTCTTCTTTAAAATTTTGTACAACCAGTATGTACCAATAAGTAAGCACACTACTCCAAACCCTAGGCTAATGCCTGCAGAGATTAAGAAAGGAGAAACAGATGACTTTAGCAGGAGGTACACATGTATATCAAAACTTGATTGTATAAAAGTCCAGTTTCATGGTTAGTTAGAAAATTTGAAATGAAATGAAATAAACAAATAAAAGTCCACGGTTTTGTGCATAGTCTTTAAGAAAGATCTTTGGATGGTGTTAGTAATTAGTATTGAAGTTGGGGATGATAGACAAACCTCCCTCTTTTGTGAGTGTTGGCTACTAGCTGACAGACTTTGTGATAGGCTACAAAATATAGCTAAGATCACCAACTGTGGGGCATGGAACAAAATTTCCCAGTGGGGGCAATTTGAATGGCAGATACCACTACTTTTGTAAGGAGATATTCTGGTATCGTGCTGAGATCAAAAGGCTGGACTTTGTCTGAGGGAGCGAATAAATTTTTATTCTAATCAGGGGCTTCTCAATCAATAAAGCTACCAATTGTCAAATGATGAGGTTACAGACTACCAAGTTCATATAGTTCTGTAAGGATAGGTCCGAGGTGCCAAGCCTCGGATTGCTACAGTAATTCCTTTATGACCGAAGTGAGAAATGAATCCAAAGCTTCCTGCTCAAATAGCTGCATGACAATGACAATAAGCATGCCCGCACCTGATTCCTTATGACGAGTGGCATAGCAAGTATGGTGGACATCCGTGCATCTGAATACCTCTCAAATTCCCGGTCCCGAAATAATCGTCTGGATAGACACGTTAGGCTCCGATTATCTTGCTTGGCATGCCACGTGGGTTCCTCATTGGATCCTATAAATACCCCCTTCGGGCCACGTCAAAAGGTAATTGAAACCAACCCTAAGCTCTTTTTATCTCCGCTCTAAAGGTAGCCCCGATTATTGCTAACTTAAGCATCGGAGTGTCTACCCCGAGTTCCACCTCGGGGCTTTGCAGGTCTTCCCGGAGTGCAAGCGTTGATTGAAGAAGGACTTCTGGTTTGGTGCAATTACATTGGCGCCATCTGTGGGAATCGAACTGAAAGCTTGTTAGTTGCTTTTTCATCATGGTTCACACTCGGTCAGTCCGGGCTGGAAATTCATCTCTGCCTCATGGGCAAGGTCAACCCCCCAACAACTTTCCACCTCTGATCCCACCTCAACTTACACCTCAGCTCCTACCTTAGGTCCCCACTATGTTCCCTCCCGTTGATCATGCAGAAGGAGGAGATGAAAACCAACCTCATGCCTCAGCTCACAACTCAACTTCCACTGCCAACCAAGACATAGTGACAACTCAGCTTGCTGCCATGCAACAACAGTTTGGTGTTTTTCAATTGGTACTGGCGCAGCTTTTAGCCAAAAACAATCCTGGTGACCCCCTCATTAATTTACTGAACCATACTCAACAACCCCCAGCTCCACAACAGAATCCTCAACTAGTTCAGCATGCTCCCGCTATTAGTGAATCTCAGGATCAATCCCACATCGCACCCGCTCAACAACCCATCCCTGATGATATTACTCGCCGCCTCGATAGCTTGGAAAAGCTAGTAGCTGAACACCGAGGTGCTCCACCCTCACACCATGCTGCTGATTCTATACCTCACCCTCTGAATACCAACATTACACTGGAACCCTATCTTGCTGGCTTCAAAATACCACAACTGGAGACTTATGACGGGACGAAGGATCCCGATGATCATTTGCATGCTTTCTACTCTTGCATGCAAGCTCAGAACGCCTCTGACGCGTTGATGTGCAAGATCTTCCCCTCTACTCTCCGAGGTAATGCCCGAACTTGGTATTACAATTTACTTCCGAGGTCAATTAGCTCTTATATAGAAATGGCATCTGCCTTTGCCACTAAGTTTTCCAGTAGAAGGTTGATAAGGAAAACTACTTTTGAACTGATGCGAGTTAAACAGAGGGATGGAGAATCTCTGAAGAACTATATGAGCAGATTCAATGATGCAGTATTGGAGGTTAGTTCCTTTGATCAAGCCGTGGGAATTGCAGCTGTGATCTCCGGTCTTAAGCATGACAGGTTCAGAGACAGTTTGAGTAAACATGCTGCCACCACCTTTAGTGAGGTGAATGATAGGTCTCTCAAATTTATAACTGCTGAGGAATACGCCATGGCGCAAAACCCACCTTCCTCTAAGAACCAGAACCCAGATTGGAGAGATGACAATCCAAGCAGGAAAAGGATGAGGATGGCGCAGAACTGAGGTCCGATGTTGACCTCCCCAACAAGAGTCGGAAGGCCGAACTCAACACCCTCGCAACAATCTGCAGGTAAACCTCCAGTTAATTGGACTCCCTTTAATCTGCCGAGGTCACAGATTTTTATGCAGATTAAGAACAAAATGGATTTTGAGACGTCCTGGCCCAATGCGAACTGATGCTGCTAGTCGAGACCATACCAGATATTGTGATTTTCACTAGGATCACGGCCATACTACAGAGCAGTGTAACAGTTTAAAGTCTGAACTGGAAAGTTTAGTTCAGAAGGGAATGCTGAATGAGTATGTTCAGAGAGCTGAACAGCCAAGGTTTGTCAGAGAGTAGAGGCCGCAACCTCAAGGAGTCCGCAATCCCCCAAATAGACAGGGTGTGGGATATCAGCAAAACCCACCTCCGCTCCCACCACCAGCTAGAATTATACATATGATCACGGGAGGTCTGGAAGCAGGTGGACTGAGCTCTAAACAGCGAAAGCTGTATGTTAGAGAGGTTAAACATCAGAACCGAGCTCAGAAGCGGAAGATTGACGATGCTAAGTGGAAAACTCAACCCATTACTTTCACATCTGCTGATCTTGATACAGTTGTTACACCCCACAATGATCCCTTGGTCACTTCTGTCATAATTAACAACTGTGAAGTACAGCGTGTCCTTGTTGATACCGGAAGTGCACCAGATATCATGTACTTCCATTGTTTCGAGAGTCTTGGGCTGGATCCAGCGTTGTTGCAGAAATATGATGGTCCTATTTATGGCTTCAACAACCAACCTGTTCCGGTGGAAGGAGTTCTTACCCTCCATGTGGCTTTTAGGAGTGGCCGGACCTATGTAACCCCTTCAGTCCAGTTCCTCGTAGTCAAAATGGCGTCCTCTTTCAACATTGTTATTGGCCGACCCACACTGACTGAAATCCGAGTTGTGGTTTCCCAGTCTCACCTCTGTATGAAGTTCCCAACCCCTATGGGAATAGCAACACTGCGAGGAAACCAGGAGGTGGCCAGACATTGTTATATCACCTCGG
This sequence comes from Rubroshorea leprosula, assembly GCA_020521535.1. NCBI lineage: Eukaryota > Viridiplantae > Streptophyta > Magnoliopsida > Malvales > Dipterocarpaceae > Rubroshorea > Rubroshorea leprosula. The sequence continues at coordinate 877,330 of BPVZ01000073.1, read as the reverse complement.
TAACACAACCTACGAAGGGCAAAGATCAGACACCCGAGGCCATTTCCCAGCAAATTCCTAATACTCAGCAAGTTATGGGTGTAGAGATTGTAGATAATCGACCAGAAGATGAAACCAGGGCTGCTCCGGTCGAAGATGTTGAAGAAGTGCTCATTGTTGACAGAGATCCGAGCCGAAAGACGCAGATCGGAACTAGATTGAACCCGGAGGAGAGAGCAGAGCTAATAGCTTTTCTCCGAGCTAACAATGATGTATTTGCATGGACTTCGGCAGATATGCCAGAAATTCCAAAATCAGTGTCTCAACATAAGCTCAACACCAATCCATTGAAGAAACCAGTAGCCCAGAAGCGGCGTCTCTTCGGGGGGGAGAGGCTTCAGGCTATTAAAGAAGAGGTAGAGAAACTTCTACAAGCTGGTTTCGTCAGGAAAGTTGATTACTGCGAATGGGTGGCTAACCCAGTCTTGGTGAAGAAGGCAAACGGTAAATGGCAAATGTGTATTGATTATACAAATCGTAACCTAGTTGATTACTGCCCGAATCAGATTGTGGCCGATAATGGAACTCAATTCAATTGCTCTTCATTCCGAGATTTCTGTTCCAGTTATGGGATCAAGTTACAGTTCACCTCCGTTTACCATCCGGAGTCCAATGGCATGGTTGAATCTGTTAACAAATGCATTTTAGAAGGTATAAAGCCGAGATTGGAATAGCATAAGGCCAAGTGGGCAGACGAGCTCAACAACGTCCTCTGAGCATACAGAACCACGAGCCAAACTGCCACAGGTACTACTTTAAATTGAGTTTATTTGATTAATTTCTATATTATTTTACTTCTTCTGTTATGCTTTACCTTAGAGCAAATATGCATAACGCATAAAGCGCATTCTAAAGTTATAATCAACTGAAATAGGTGAAACACCCTACCACTTGGCCTTTGGTACCGAAGCAGTCATTCCTGTTTAAATAGGAGTCCCAAGCCTCCGAGTCACCCATTTCGATGAAGGATGAAATGGACAACTGCTTCGAAAAAACCTTGATCTGCTTGCTGAAGTCAAAGAAGAAGCTCGGCTTCGAACTCTTGTATACAAGCAGAAACTAGCCAGCTTCTACAATAAATGGGTCCGCCCTCGAACATTCAAAGTAGGAGACCTTGTTCTTAGAAAAGCTGGCCTAACGGGGTTTGAAACTCGTTTTGGCAAACTTGCCCCAAATTGGGAAGGCCCTTATGCCGTGGCCGATGTGCCACATCCTGGCGCCTATGTCCTCCAAGACGCTGAGGTAAAGAGAGTTCCTAGAGTCTGGAATGTCAATAACTTGAAGAAATTTTACCCCTAATAAAATTCTTTCAAGAGATCTATGTCTTGCTGTTCTTTACGCTTCTCACTTCGTGTTTGTTGAGATTCATTTTACCTCTTATTCTATGTATCTGAGGTCAATCAGTTCATTCATTCCTTGAACCTCACTTCTGTTAATAAATGTCACTTCACATTTGAAGTGCTTTATCTCCCCTCAATTCATTTACAGTGATATGCTTGTTATTAATTCACTTGAAGTGGTTTACTTCTCTGGAGTTCGTTTCTGAAGTGATTAATTTCTTTTTATTAACTATCCTTTTTAAAGGTAGTCTTAGTTCTTCTATCAATATATAATAATAAACAGGCAAACACAAATAAACACATTATTTCAAAAATAAACTTTCATTAAGAATAATATAAGTATTACAAACTGATTAAATGTCTTTACAAAAAATTAAAAACAAACAAACAAAATTATTTCTCTGCTGGGAGAGGTGGCTCCACTGGCTCCTGCTCAGCTGGAGGAGGTGGCTGTGTTGGCTGCTGCTCGTCTGGCAGAGGAGGCTGCTCATCGTCAGAAGGAACTGGATGAATCTCCACTTCTGGAACTGGTTGGCTCTCATCCACTTCAGTTCCCCCCACTCTTGCCTCCATCTCGTCCTCCTCTACCTCTGCCCCTTCTTCCTCCACTGCAACGAACTCGAAGTCGAATTGTGGAGGGAAAACAGCAAGACCGTCTGCATCATCCTCCCACCTTAGCTTAATCTGAGGACGAAAGTCTGCTGACATGCTTTCGCCATCCTCCTCCACTCCTCCTTCTTGCTCGCCGAAGGTGATCTTTGTTACATCCACTTCGGGATATTCAGCCTTCACCTTCTTTCTGCAGTCCGTGAAAGCAATGATGGCAGTGGGCAGCTGGTACAAGTTGATGATGCTGTCAAACGAGCTGGAACTGATGAAGTTGCTGATGTGCTCCTTCATCCCATTATGCACCAACTTCTGCATATTCCTCTTCAGCTCCTTGAATGCCTTTGTCATCAGCTTCATTTCTTGCGCCTGAACCTCACGCTCGCTTTCAGAGATCCTTCGTTTGCTCTCCTCAAAAGCGAGCTTGGTGCTTAAGGAAGCCCTCTCCTGCTCCAACTGTGAAACAGTTGGAACCACCTCATTCAGAGACTCTTGTAGTTCCTTATTCTTCTTCTCCAACTCCTCCTTCTCCTTCTGCAGTTGGTCACACTGCATCTGCAAGAGTGAGCGCTCCTTCAGGTTTTCCTTGAATTCCTGGGCTAGACCATTCACCCAACTCGCGCTTTGCAGATCAAAGCCGAGGTTAAGACAGAACAAAGAGAAGGCGAAACAGATTCACTAAACAACATCAATACTTTAACATACCTCTAGAACATGCTTCACCACGGACGCTCCACCATACCTCAAAGCTTCCTCCCGCGCGTTGCATCTGTCCACTTCGGGGAAGGTGTTGTTGATGAACCACCTAGCCCCCGTTATGTTCTTTGCCGCGAACAAGCTGCTCTGAGGCCCCAGTGGGGGAACAGGGCCCTTTCCCTTACCAGGAGCTCGTACCTCAGCCCCCTCCTCCAACTGTCTGAGCTCAAGGTTCAGCTCAACAGGAGGAGGCTGAGGTACGAACACAGGGACCTCATTCCCTGTCTCCTCCTCCACCACCCTCTGCTTCTTCTGTAGTGCCCTCCTCTCCTCCCACCCCTTCCTCTTCAACTGTGGCACCTCCTCCTCCGCCTCAACTGAAGTCGTGGGCACTACCTCCTTCCTCGCCCTCCCCTCATCCACTTGCTTGGTTGAAGTCTTTGACTTCTTCCTTGGCTTCTTGGGGATGGCCGCTCCTCCAGTAGTGTTTAAAAACTGGTCCATTTCAGCTGCAAAACAAGAATACACAATATTAATCACAGTTCTATACTCTACATTACTCTACATTCAGTATTACAATGCAGAATTAAATCAACCTTCACTCAAAGCGCTTGGCCCATAGAGCTCAGCAGCTTCTATGCATTGTGTGTTGGTGAGGTCCAAAATGTTTAATAAATCCCCCCCTTCCTCACCAACCTCCCCACTTCTTCCTCCTCATCCTCATTTAAGCTAAACCTATTCTAGTTGGCCCTTTTGGCCTTCCAGGAGGCTAACTCCCTCACCTCGGCATCCCCTTTCCCCCACTCCGTATCATCTACAAAAAAGAATTTCTCCTTCCATCCTTTAATGGATGAAGGACCCACCATAAACAACGACCTACTCTCCTTACTAGCTACCCTCAGGGTGAAATAATACCACCCCTTATCTCTCCTACTACCCCCCTTTAAAACAAAAAAATACTTAAACATATTTACAGTTGGCACGCTAATCCCCTGAGCTCGGCAATAGACTAAAAATCCTGTTATTACCCTCATTGCGTTGGGGACCAACTGTGTCAACCCTATGTTGTAATCTAACAGTAAACCCACTAGCAACTCAGGAAGTGGAAACCTGAGTCCCGCTATCAAATAGTGGGAATACACAGGCATCCAATGATCCCGAGGAGCAGAGCACGCCCTCTCCTCTACCCCAGCTGGCCTAACTAACACTAGAGACGAGATCTCGTAATTTTCTACTAAGTGACCCAGGCTATCCTTGGTCCTTAGCTCAGATCTGTACTGCTTAACCTCCTCCACTATCTCTGCATTAACATCATAATCTCTCTCTCCTCTACCCTCTACTTCTACTATGGTGATGGGTATGCTATCTACCCTAACCCCTACCACTTCATTCCTCCCCACCTCTACCACCTCTTTTTCCCCAACCTCCACCACCTCATCTCCTCTCACCCCCTCCACCGTTTTCTCCAAACTAGATGGAGATGGACTACTCTCTGCGTCCATGCTCCCATAGTCTAGGGGCATCACCTCACTCCCAACTACACTTTCTGTTCCTTCTGAGGACATTTTCTCAAGCTCTACACGAAGTAGGGGGGAG
>BPVZ01000073.1:849314-872953 GCA_020521535.1 Rubroshorea leprosula | reverse complement strand
AGTAATTCCTTTATGACCGAAGTGAGAAATGAATCCAAAGCTTCCTGCTCAAATAGCTGCATGACAATGACAATAAGCATGCCCGCACCTGATTCCTTATGACAAGTGGCATAGCAAGTATAGTGGACATCCGTGCATCTGAATACCTCTCAAATTCCCGGTCCCGAAATAATCGTCTGGATAGACACGTCAGGCTCTGATTATCTTGCTTGGCATGCCACGTGGGTTCCTCATTGGATCCTATAAATACCCCCTTCGGGCCACGTCAAAAGGTAATTGAAACCAACCCTAAGCTCTTTTTATTTCCACTCTAAAGGTAGCCCCGATTATTGCTGACTTAAGCATCGGGGTGTCTACCCCGAGTTCCACCTCGGGGCTTTGCAGGTCTTCCCAAAGTGCAAGCGCGGACTAAAGAAGGACTTCTGGTTTGGTGCAATTACAAGTTCCTTGGTTTAGAGTGGCGTGGAATTCTATTTGGATTCCTGGACGCCAGTTTATTCTCTAGATGCTCTGAAAGGTCTGTTAAAGACAAAGGATGCAAAGGATAGGTACCGAACTGGAGAAGTATGCGTTTAAGTTTAATTTTTTATTGTGTTATTCTGCCGAGGAATCATAAAGTATCCCCTTTTTTTTTTTGGAGAGGGATGGTGCCAACAAGGGTGTAAATTATGTAATTTTTTTTTAATTTAAGGATATTAATTTTTTTGGTTTTAAAATAAAAATATTAATTTTAACCTATTTTTATTTGAAAACGTTAATTTTTAATTTTTTTAATACAAAAATATTAATTTTCAATACTTTAATTAAAAAATGTATTTATCATGATAATATTATTATTTAATTAATTTTTAAATAAAAAATTAATTTAATATTTTTAAATAAAAAAATAAAAAATTAATATTTTTATTTAAAAATTAATAAAATTAACATTTTTAAATAAAAAAATTTTAAATTGACAATCTTATATATCCTTCCTTTTATTTTTTTTCACTGCCCTTCTGCTTCTCGTGTGGAGAACTGTGTTATTGGGCTTGGGTATTAGTAGAAGGCCGAGGAGTCGGACCGAGGAGTCGGAATCACACAAGCACCATACAGGTACATTTTTGTGCAGTTCCCGGCTAAAAAACACCATTTTTAACACTCGAATATATTATAAAATTGATTTATTATGCTAAAAATAAATAAATAAATGAAAGTGGAAAAGTATGGGGCTAACCCAAAATTATTGGCCAGGCTTTTTTGCCTCGTTTGGGTTCGCAAGCGTAGCCCCCTATCTTGCTTACACAAATTGAGTCCAGAAAAGGAAAACACGAACTAGGGTCATTGCATTCACCAGTATCTAAGACGAAAAAGCGAAATAAAATCAGCAAGATAGTACGAACAAAAATACAGCGAAAAATATATATATATATATGTATACAGTAGGCATAAAAAAATCGCCAACGGCTACGCTTGCTACCTTGGTTAGTTTTATTCATTGTGTTAAAACTCAGCCTGACGAAGTTTGTTCGATTAGTTGAATTGAATTATGATAATAACTCGTCTAAAATTAAAATAGTTAAAATTCACCCAAACCCAATCAAGCCTGGATTAAATTTGGCCAAACTCGGTCAATTAGTTGACTCAACCAATTCAACTCTATTTTTTTTTTTTAGCATTTTTACTTCTTTTTTTTTTTTAACAAAGTGGCAAGTGCGAATTTGAGTTTCGAATTCATCAAGAAGAAAGAGACTGCACCTCTAAAATAACTCAAAAGTCACTTGACTTAAAAGGTCAGGTGCAACATTTTTATCTTATTTATTTATTTTATATTTTTATATATTTATTTATTTATTTAATAAATAATATAATAATTAAATTGTAAAATTTATTTAAACTAAAACAATGATGTCATCTTGTTTAACGAACGATGATTCTCCGAGGGAACCGTTTCTAGGAGCTTCTCTCTCTAGGGTTTCCACTCTGATCTCCTGAGGTGATACCTTCAGGCTTTCATCTCTGCTTCCCCCATACTCTGGGCTACATAGCATCTGCAGGTCCGTTGTGGTGTTCTCTTGCTTGAAAAAGTGATGTGCTTTGTAAATAGGTAACTATTGCAGGGTCTGTAATTGGGGCTTGCTAATGTATTTACTTCTACCTACCACCTTAATTTTGTCTGTGTGAGAAAAATGATTAATGATAAGTCATTAACTGCTGGTGGTGAACCTCGAGTGAGGCCAAATCCCCCAGTACTACACCTTGCTACGAAAGGACAGGATCACGATGAGCTTCAGAGATTCTCCTTTGCAGGTCATTTACTAGCAGATGAAGACAATATTAGAAGTGTAGTGTGTAGCATTTTGAAAAGTGCATGGAGGCCGAAAGGAGGAATGGAAGTACATGAGCAATCCAAGAACACCTTTATATTAATCCTGTCTGATGAAAAAGAAAAGGAGCGTATTTTCATGGAATCTCCATGGTTTGTGAAAGGTTCCCATATCATCCTTAAGGAGTGGCCTGATTCACAGAAATTTGATGAAATTGCTTTTTCACATTCAGCTTTTTGGGTGCAAGTTCATGGATTACCAAAGGCTGTATGACTCTGGAAAATATTCAACTCATTGGCTCCCTGTTTCCCCGTTTAATTTCATGGGACAAATCTAACTCTGGGAGGTTTGGAGAGCTTCCTACGTTTAAGGGTTAAATTGATGTTCATATTCCCCTACTATCAGGATTTCAATTCCGAATGCAAGGGGATGAAACTTGCTCAGCCGAATTTAAATATGAAAAACTGGTGGATTTTTGTTACAGATTTGGTATGTTGGGTCATACAACAAAATCCTGCAATGATTTTAGATGGAAAGATGAAGATGGCAGCTCATTTCACAACCCAGACCACAATATGGCCCACATATAAGAGCTCCAGATTACTCCCCGAGGAAGCACTTTGGGTCCATTCACGATGGCAAGCAACTCCGCCTGGAAAATGCTGAAATTCCGGCAAAAAGGACACAACTCCGGCGGGAAACAGGACAAACGGAAAATGCTGAAATTCCGGGAAGAAGGACACTACTCTGGCATGAAACAAGACAAACAGAAACCGACACTACATCAGGCACAGCATTAAAGTGGGTACCTGACGTGGATAGCACTGGGGAGCCATGTGAAGGAAACGCTGAAGAAGGGCACGTGACAGTGAATCAGCCTCCTCAATTCCGCCGGTCACTGCTTTAATTAACTGTTGTCTTTCCTCTAGAGGTATAATTACCCCTCCTATGGGAAGCTCAAAGCCCTCACTGGCATCCACCGTCAACCAAATGCAGGAGCCCTCTCCATTAAATGCGATGGCGACCAGTGATGCAGCACTCTTATCTGTCAAGCATCCAGAAAGCTCAAGCATTTCGGACCCGACAACCGGGTTATGGCAACCCGCCAATCCCATCCGAACTGATTCGGACAAGGCTAGTATGGATGTTGAATTGGGCCTTTTATTATCTGAGCAGATAAAGGCCCAATTATCACTTGAAAGGCCGGTAAATATGGAGGAAAAACGTAAAAATGAATCTGGCCTGTTTGAGCATATCTTTAAAAAGGCTTGTATTAGAGATACTGAACCTTCGGGACCCCAATGCTCCCCAATCCAATTACAAGAGGCTTTAGCTGTTGGTAGATCTGATTTCCATATTCAAGATCAGCAAGGCTTCTTCACGGATGTAAGAAACCACCACAGTGAAGAAAATTCGGAAAAGAATCCGGCAAAAAGCCCTCTCCCACCAATTGCGATTTCAGCCGGACTCCAGATTTTCTCTACTCCATAACTTTCATCTGACTAGGGATGGTAATTTCCCCTCATCCTCGTAGGACCCTATGAGAATTCCTATCACAGGGACCGGTAGGAAAGAATATTCTTCCCAGCAGGGTGAGGATGAGGGGAATTTTCTCCCTACAAAATTTCATAGGGAATTTTGCCCACCTCGCAAAAAATTAAAAATATGTATATTTTAAATTTAATTTAACCTTTAAAATAAAATCCAAACCCAACCCAAACCTAATTCAATAAAAATTAAATTTTACCCAATCCAACCCATCATCCTCCTTCCAACCCTAATTTCCTAACTTTATTATTTCCCTTTCTCCCCACTCACGTAGCAGTGCAGCCACAGCCTTCACTTCAGCCCCTCACTCACTCTCGGTTTCGATTGGACAATCAAACTCTCACCTCACCTTTGACTTTCCCCTCCCCTTCTTGCTTCTACAATTTCTCCTCACTTACTCTCACAGTCTCACCTTTAATTTTCCCTTTTTGTTAATTTAATTATTTATGTTAAATTAATTTTTATTTATGTTTAATGCAAAAAATATATAGTTTGGTATTAATTGGCGGGGAATGGGGATCCCCATTCCCCACAGGGAATGGGCCGTAAAAAATCCCTACAAGTATCCCTGTTTTAACCATTCGTGGGGACGAGGACAGGGACGGGGAGTGACTCCTCGGCCTCGCAGGGCCCCGTTGACATCCCTACATTCAACGCAGCTCTCCTTCAATGACCCCCCTTTTGTTCCCATGGTTCCCCTTACCAATAATGCTCTAGGTACTTCCACAAAATCATCTATTTCTCCATCAATAGAAATTGAGCAATTTCTTTACACTGTATACACTTATGGGGCTTCGGTAGTTGCCCCTTGGAAGCCACCCTCACCAATAGGAACATCCTCTCTTGGAACTATCAAGGCCTTGGGCAAGCCCTGACGAAAAGAGCGCTAAAAGACCTTATCTTTAAATACCGCCCTTGCTTAGTTTTTCTGATAGAAACTTAAAAAAAAAAGGAGGTACTTGGAGTGGTTAAGAAGGAGACTCTTATTTTCTAATGGCATGTATGTAAAGCCACAAGGCTATTCAGGGGGTCTAAACTTGTGGTGGACGAAAGAAGTCCATATCTCAATCTTTTCATCTGATAAAAATATGTTTGATGGCTACTTAGCTGATTATAACACTACTTGGCATTTTTCATTTGTATATAGGGCAAGGAAGTCTATACCGTATCGTACTAGTAGATATGATCAATATGTGCTAGTTTTTGGGTGGACAGAAATAGAATAAGTTAGAATTTTGTTTCAGTCAAAATCTGACAATTTTGGTCAAATTTTGATGTATCGGCCAAAATTTTGTGTACTGACCAGTACATCGAAATTTGACCGATACATTATGCAAGAATTTATAAAAAAAAAAAAAAAAAAGATTCCCTAGCCAAAATGACGTCATTTTGGCTAGGGACAGCTTCTTCTTGTCGTTTTGGCTAGGGACAACTTCTTCTTGGCTTGAACCCTGCAATTTCATATCTGCGTGATCTCTCCTCTATTCTCCAGCATCTGCGCAATCTTTCCTCTGTTCCCCTGCAATTTCATATTGCAATGTTGCCATTTTGCACCGGAGCTATTTTAAACTCTAGAATCCAAGTGCACCGAAGCAAGTCTCGGAATTTCGGATCCATCTCCAAAAAATTACGAATCCCATCAGCTGGTGTCCCAAAATAGTGGAATCCATCTTGCAGGTGATAGTGCTGTGAAGCCATGAAGCCTACACTAACATTACCTTCTCAATAAGCAGAGACAAAGATATGCTCCCCTTTCCCCCACCCGCCCTACTGGAAAAAAATTAATAAAAAAATTAATATACATAAATAAATTTAGTAAATAAGTAAAATGTTTTGGTTGAAAATATTAGTACATAGTTCAAGAACTAAGTTTAATCCAAAGATTTATTTGAAATAAAAGAAAATAGGGTTCTGGCAAAAATTATTTGAATCCAAAGACTTATCATTATTTTAAAGTTGATATTTAATTTGTAAAAATGTATATTTATAGCGATAAATTCAAAATGGTACGCGAAAAATTTTGGTATTCGATGCATACCGTTCCAGTAACAAAACCAGTATGTATGCCGATACGGTATTGACTACTTTGATATGGGAAAACCAAATGTCCAACTTCGAAGAACTATGTGGAGCAGAGTAATGAATCTAAGACGTGCGGTAGAGATTCCTTGGCTTCTTATGGGGGACCTTAATTTAGTGGGGCATAGCTTTGATAAAAAAGGAAAATGCCCACCATTGGCAATGGATCGAAGGCTGTTGGAAGAGTAACAAGCTCATACCTTCTGAGGGAAATTGCTTACAAAGATGCTAGATACACATGGTCCAGAGGAAATATATATGAAAGGCTTGATTGTGCCTTAATTAATGATTGGTGGGGTCAACTCTTTCCTAATGCTCAATTGTTTCACTGCACTAGAATTGGATCTGATCATTGCCCTCTTTTATTATGTTTAAAAGCCATTCCTGTGCTCCCCAGGAGACAATTTCATTATGAGCTTAAATGGCAACAATGCAGTGATTATGAAAAAATTGTCACCCAAGGCTGGGCAACAGAGCAACCAGGCTCCCCTTTCTACTGCATGTCCTCGAAACTCTCACTATAGAAAACATTTGATGAACTAGTAAAAAAAAACCTCAGGAAATTCCTGCCAAAAAGGTGGAGAGGCTTCAAAAAGAGCTTGATGAGTTGTAATTCAAAGAACAATCAAAAACAAACTTGATACGACAACAACTTCTTATAGATGAAATTAACTCCCTATGGATGTAGGAAGAAGCATATTGGTTTCAGAGGGCTTGCACAAACTGGATACTTCTGGGCAATAGAAATTCCAAATATTTTCATGCCATGGCATCTTAAAGAAGACAGAACAATTGAATTTTTCAACTGAAGAATGAACAAGGCATATTAATAGAGGATACCAACTCAATTTACAGCTCATGCTTATACCCACTTTCGACAGGCCTATAATTCCCAAGAGACTTGTTGTTTTGATTAGATTGAGGGCTTTATCAAACCATCGGTGACTGCAAAAATGAATGAAGATCTATGCCTTAATGTATCTTAGGAGGAAGTAAGGTCTATGGTATTCCAAATGGGTGCATTTAAAGCCCTAGGAGTTGATGGTTTTCCAAGATATTTCTTTCAGCAGCATTGGAATCTTGTAGGCCCAGACGTTTGCAAGGCTATACAGCACTTCTTTGCAAATGGATTCATGCTCAAGGAGGTGAACAAAACAAAATTAGTCCTAATTCTAATAGTCAAGAATCCTAAGGTGATTACGCAATTTTGACCCATCTTTCTATGCAACTTCTCTTATAAAGTTATTGCAAAAATAATAGCTAATTGTCTGAAAGTTTACCTTGATGACCTTATTTCTCCATTTTAGTCTGCCTTTGTTCCTGGAAGGGCCATTCAAGACAACATCCTAATTGCACATGAAGTTTTTCATGGTTTACATCTAAAAAAGATTGGAAAACATGGTTTTATTGCATTAAAATTAGATATTTGGAAAGCTTATGATAGTGTTGATTGGAATTGCTTGGAAAATGTTCTAAAGGCTCATGGGTTTTGTGAAAAATGGATCCATATGGTGATGCAATGTGTCTCAATTGCGTCATATACAGTGGGAATCAATGGTAACCATACTCCTTTTTTCAATCCCTGATGAGGACTCCAACAGGGAGACCTTTTATCCCCATACTTATATCTTTTCATTGTTGACATTTTATCTCAACTATTATTGACAACAACCTTTAGGAAGAAAATTACTGGTTACAAAATCAGAAGGCGAAGCCCTATCATTAGCCATGTTCTCTTTGCGGATGACTCCTTAATTTTCTGTCGAGCTTCAGTGGAGGAAGTGTGTCAATTACAAGCCATTCTACAAGTTTATGGAGATGTCTCAAGACAGAGAGTTAACCTCTCAAAATCCGCAGCAATTTTTAGCTTAAATACTCCCTATGAGGTACGGCATTTACTTTGAAATCGACTTGCCATCCAAATCGAATCAGCCTTCTCTAAGTACCTTGGTGTTCCAACTACTTGGGGAAGATCCAAACAGGACAGTTTAAAATATGTTATCAATAAAATACAAAAGAAACTCACCCATTGGAAAAAGAGTCTACTATCACAACATGGATGGGAAATTCTAATTAAAGCAGTAGCTATGGCTATTCCCACTTTCACTATGTCTTGTTTCTTATTCCCTACAGGAGTATGTTAAGACATCAACCAAATCAGCAGGGATTTTTGGTGGGGAAAATAGGCTGATGAAAGGAAATTATGCTAGGTGAGTTGGAATCAACTATCAAAAAGCAAGCATGATGGAGGTATGGGCTTCAAAGATCTTTATTGCTTTAATCTTGCAATGTTAGCCTGACAGGCTTGGAGATTATTGCAAAATCCTAATGCCTTATGGGTCCGTGTCTTAAAAAGTTTATACTTCCCAGATTCCTCTTTTTTGCAGGCTAGAAAAGGTAGTCATCACTCTTGGGCATGGTCAAGCATTTTAAAAGGAAGACACATCGTTCAACTCAAAATTAGATGGAATGTTGGGAATGGTCAAAACATTCTGATTTACCAAGACAATTGGGTTCCCACTTTGCCTAGTTTTAAGGTGACCTCTCTTTCTGAAACTCACTCAATGTTTTCTTATGTCTGTGAATTGCTTGATGATAGGGGAGATTGGGATGTTACAAAGTTAAATGCAAGCTTTAGTAATCAAGAATGTAGGGAAATTCTTAAAATCCCTATTGGAACTTGCTCTGATTCTCTTGTGTGGCATCATGATAAATATGGTAAATTTTCTGTTAAAAGTGCTCATTTGCTCGCACTTAATGCTACCCATGAACCAGCAATTCATGTTACCAATGGGAACCTGACCACTATTAAATAGACACATTTATGGAAACTAAAAGCTCCCCCAAAGGTTCGAGTTTTCTTGTGGAGAGCCACACTTAACTCATTGCCTTCTTTAGATAATTTGGCTAAAAGGGGAGTATCACAAGAGATAACATGCCCTAATTGTCATATGGCTGATGAAACATTAATGCACCTACTATTATACTGCCCTCATGTAGAACCAATTTGGTTTGGTTTAACCCTGGGTCTTGACCCTAGGCAACTGGGGGCAAGTTGTTTTAGTGAATGGTGGAGATATATCAATGGTATTGCAAAGCAAATGGGTATACCATCTGTGATAGAACAATGTGCAATAATCTGCTGGCATATATGGAAGGCAAGAAATGAGAAACTCTTTGAACAAGTTGATTTAAATCCCCACCAAATCCTTGCTCGTATTTCTGTTATGACCCAAGAATACTCTTCTTCCATGAATCAACACTCACTGTTTTTCCCTTCAAGGTCACGAGCTAATGGAAAACAACAACACTCCTCTTGGGTCAAACCTTCAAAAGGCGTCTTCAAGGTCAACGTTGATGCCTCTAACTCATCCAAAACAGGATCTGCAGCTTTAGCCATGGTTGGTCGCAACTTTAAAGGTGAAATATGCTTTGGAAAAACCTTGCTCTCTATGGCGCTGTCACCACTTATGGCAGAGGCTGTTGCTTTGAAAAAGGCTGCTCAACTTGTGGAAAGCATGGGCACTCAAAATTGTGTTCTTTGAATTTTAACAACCAAGCATTAATTTCATACCTCCAGCAAACTGACAAACCACCCCCATGGGAAATTCAGCCAATCATTTTGTCCATTAGACAAATTTCTCACCGTCACCCAGACTTCTTGTTCTCCTTTGTTTCACGAGAAGGTAACAGGGTTGCAGATTGGGTACCCAAACAATCACTTAAAGGGAAATGACCCTTTTTTTGGGCACATAGACCTCCTAATGTATTGCTCTCGTTACTTGTAGAGGATGGTCTTCGTAAATAATGTATATTACTCTGAACTACTACATATAAATCTCCATTTCCACAAAAAAAAAAAAAAAAGAAGTAAAATTTATTTAAAATCTAATCACAACTAATGAATAAAAATTTTTAAATTAGTTTAAATGTAATTTGAAATTAAATTATTATTTCAAATTAGAGAGTGATTTTAATTAGAATCAAATCAATTCAATTTTAAAAATAAAATAAATGACTACTTTATATAATAAAATGAATGAAATAAATTTAAAATTAAAACTAATCTTAAGTAATTGTAGAAATTAAATCAATTATTACTTTAGATAATAAAATGAATTAAATCTTTTTAAAATTAAAACTAATTCAAATTAAAATTAATCTCAAGCAATTTTGACAAATCATTACAAGGAAAAAATAAATTTATAATTAATATGATATCAATGTTTATATGCCTATTAAAGAAAAATATATTATGTTTTTTAATAAATTTAATGAATAAAATTAATTTTAAATTAATGAAATTTGAAAATAAAATCTTAAAAATTAATAGTTATTTTGATCAATAAATATAAAAATGATTTCAATTAATTTTAAAAATAAAACTAATTAAAGTAAAAATAATTTATAATTAATAAAATGAATTAAATGATATTTATTAACTTGATCAATTGACTTAGTCAATTAAACTAATCTAGTTGGTTGAATCAGATTTGGTGACCAAAACAAGTCGACCATCGAGTCAGACTTCAAAACATTGGTTTTATTGCAGGTTCGTGTAAAACTAACCAAGATCAAAAGGCCGAATAAATATCCATGTTTTCTTAAAAAAACTTATCAAGCACCAAAACCTTTTTTTTTTCATATTATGTTTAATGTTTTTCAAACAAAAGTCAGTTGATAGATGATTGTTGAAAAATAATAAATATTATAAATAAAAGAAACGAGACACACAGGTATAACTAGAGAAAAAGTGGAGATAGAAGTTCACCGTGACATCCATGAGGTAGATAAGGATTGCCTTGAAATCCACATTTACAAACCCACTGTTGACTTGCGCTTGAGGGCATTGAAGATAAATTACAGTAGAAAAACAAGAAGGAATTCAAGGAACCATTACTGTTGGGATTATGCCACATGCAGCAGGCCCAAGATGAGGAGACACACCTATGTGGGCAGTAACACGTGGACCAATTGGATGAACACATGTTTGAACTCATGTCAGTATATGGGGCTATAAATACCCCCCAACTACCTCCATGCAAGGTATTAACTTCTACGCTTCTCTTTCTACAATTACTCTTTGAGAGCATCTCTCTCTAGAATATTGAGTATTGTTAACTTGAGCGTCAGAGTGTTTTCCCTGAAGAAACATCCTCCGAAATTTCAAGTGTAGAAGCAACTGAAGATATCAACAGTGTTGGATCACGAAGTTGCCCAAACATTTAGCGCCGTCTGTGGGAAACTGAACAAAAAGCATTGTGACTTAACCAGCACGAGCTGAAAATAGTGCGCACCTTCACAGGAAACCACCCCCAAGAGGGAATGTGGACGACCAGGATAACACTCAGGTGTGGGAAAGTGATCTCAATGACTTCCAAACGCTTCCGAGAAACCTCTTCGTTGGCGGTGCAAAATAAGAACAATCAAACACTTCAGATGATGATGAAAGAACACCTATAGGGTATGCAACCCAACTTGAAGAACAATTTCACATCCCATCTGAAGCCAGACGAAGGCATTCTAAGCATAATACTACACGACCTGTGGAGAGACCTATAGAATCTGCTCGAACGTCCGAGCTAGAAGAAAGAACAAGAGTTTTGGAGATGGCCATGGGAAAAATTCTCTCTCGCTTGATCCCCGATGACCCCTTGATTCCCCTACTGAATAGGGGCGAGCAACCGGCTACAGTAGTTGCAACTTGTAACTCCCTAGCCCTAAGCAATGTAGTGGTCCCAACCAGACCAAGAGGAAGTGGGAAGTTGAACCCAGAACCTAGCTTGTCCAAGCATAATGAAGAATTACTAAAGAAGAACACTGACCTTGAGAGACATCTCAAAGACGTGCAGAAGTCTATTGACAAGCTAAGGAGTCCCAAGTCGCGCCAGAAGGCTCTCAACTTGGATAGTGCCCCTCTCAACTTGTCCATCACGGTTGAATTATATCAAGAGGGATTTAAAATTCCTCATTTGGAGACATATGATGGCTCAGGAGATCCAGATGAACATCTGCATACTTATCAAGCCATCATGAGGATCCAGAACGCCACTAACGCCATGATGTGCAAAGTCTTCCCTGCAATGTTGAAATCAACGGCTAGAAGATGGTACCACAAGTTACCTAGACATTCCATAGCCTCATATTCTAAACTAGCCACTTTGTTTTCAAATAAGTTCGCGAGTCAAAGAGAAATTAAGCACATCGCTACTGAGCTGTTGCAAGTTCATCAGAAGGAGGGAGAGTCTCTAAGGGACTATATGCAACGGTTCAACAAGTCCACTCTAGACATTGATAATGTCCTTGATACCATCAGCTTGTCTGCTTTGTTGCATGGCCTCAAACCTGGCTGATTTTTGGACAACCTACTAGAAAACCCACCAAAGATGTGGAACGAAGTAAATGACAGGTCAGCTAGCTTCATACTATCAGAAGACTTCCAGTCGTCCAAGCAACGAGCTGATGATAGACAAAGCAAAAGCCATGAACAACCACAACGAAGAGAAGAAAGGAAAAAGCAAAAAGTTAGCGAGCAGTGGGGAAAGCCATCCGACTTCCCAAAGTATGCCAACTACATTCCTTTGACCTCGCCAAGGTCTCAAATCTTGGCACAAATCCAACACTGGATCAGGAGACCACCTCCCCCATTGCCTGATCCCCCAAGAGCAGACAAAAGCAAACATTGTGACTACCATCGTGCATACGGCCACAATACAAAAGACTGTCAACACTTGAAGGACGAGCTGGGATTCTTAGCTCGCAATGGGAAATTAGAAGGATATGTCTAGAAACCTTATGCCCAGCAGCCAACTCAAACTCACTTTGTGCAGGGGTATGACCAGCCTCAAGGGCAAAGGTATCAGCTCGGCAACAGCCAGGATGTGTATTAGGATAACCAATATCCTTCCGAGCAAGGCAGAGCGTACAAGGGACGTTAGTTCAATAGGTGAGGTCAAGGACAGAGAATTGCCACGCAGAACCAAAAAGATAGAAAAGGGGTAGGCTATGTTGGGATCCCCCCACCCTCTGGCACAATAAACATGATCTCGGGTGGTATACACTCAGGAGGCCAAAGCGCTCGGGGCCGTAAGGCATATGCTTGTCAAGTGATGATCGTTAATAAAAACAAGCCCTTGAAGCGGCCATTCGAGGAGGCGAAATGGGAGAATGCGACCATTACATTCAGCTCAGCAGATTATAAGCAAACGGAAGAAGAGCCTGACGTTATGATGCCTCATGTAGATCCTTTTGTGGCAGCGATCCATATAGGCAATCATAACGTCAATAAGGTCTCTATCGATACTGGTAGTTCACCAGATATCCTGTATTGGAGCTGCTTTCAGAAGATGCAGTTGAATCCGAACTCGCTGCAGAAGTATGAAGGGCCCATATATGGGTTCGATAATCAACCTGTCCCGGTTGAAGAAGTAATTACTCTTCCCATCTATGTGGGCTTTGAACTACACTTAAGGATGGCTTCAGTTAGCTTTTTGGTAGTCAAAATGGAATCGACTTTCAATGCCATACTAGGAAGAGCCACCCTATGCGAGCTGAAGGCTGTCATCTCGCAGGCTGTCATCTCGCAGGCTGTCATCTCGCAACCTCATCTCTGTATGAAGTTCCCAACTCCTCAGGGGGTAGGAGTGCTTAAAGGGGAACCAGAAGATGACCAGAGCCTGCTATCAAGATACATTCAAGAAGGTTGAGCTTGTTACAGCCCCGGTAGGCCCTTCTGAAATTCATAGGCCAACCTAGCTCAGTCAGCAGACAATGAGCATATCAGATATTGAGCACCGACCTCAGGGTGTCAAGCAAAAGGCTGAGCCAATAGAACCAGTGGAAGTAGTCCCTTTGAACCCTAACATGTCGGAAAGAACAGTTAAGGTTGGCACAAAGCTCACAGCGAAAGAACGAGCTGAACTTCTGGAGTTTTTAAAGGTTAATCAAGATGTGTTTGCGTGGACGACGGATGAAATGCCTGGCATTCCAACAGAGTTGGCAGTCCACAAGCTCAGCACGGACCCCACCAGAAGGCCGATGGTTCAAAAACATCGCCTTTTTGGTCCTGAGAAGCAAGCTGCTATAGATGAAGAAATACAAAAGCTATTACAGGCAGGCTTCATCAAGAGAGTTGAATACTCTATGTGGGTGTCTAACCCTGTGCTTGTCAAGAAACCAAACGGCAAGTGGAGAATGTGTATTGATTTCACTAACTTAAATAAGACGTGTCCAAAAGACCCTCACCCCTTACCAAATGTTGAGAAGTTGGTAGAGCGAGCAGCCGGACACTAACGCATGAGTTTCTTTGATGCCAGCTCGGGTTATCACCAGGTTCAGTTGCTGTTGGATGACCAAAAGAAAACGGCTTTCTATGCTGGTGACGCAATCTACTGCTATGTCATGATGCCATTTGGCTTGAAAAATGCTGGCGTGACATATCAAAAGCTGGTGCAGGTCATCTTCAAGCTCCAGATCGGCAGGAACATTGAAGTATATGTGGACAACATGATAGTCACCAGTAAGCGAGCTGAAGATCATATAGACGACCTAAATGAAACATTTCAGAACTTGCGACGAGCCCAAATGAAGCTAAATCCCCTGAAATGCACGTTTGTTGTAGAATCAGGAAAATCCCTAGGGTACGTGGTATCCAAGAAGAGAATTGAGGTAAATCCAGAGAAGGTTCAGGCCGTTCAACAGATGGAGCTTTCCAAGACCATAAAAGATGTGCACCTTCTGACAGGTCGTGTTGCTGCGTTGCACAGATTCATAGTCAAGTCGGCAGAAAGATGCCTCCCATTCTTTAAGGCCTTGAGAGAGCTCAAGAACTTTCAATGGACCGACGAATGTCAGCAGGCATTCGATGAGCTCAAGCAATATCTGGCGTCAGCACCTCTGCTTTCAAAGCCTGTGGAGGGGGAGAGTTTATACCTATATCTAGGGGTTACAGAGGAGGTCGTGAGCTTGGTTTTGCTCAAAGAACAGAATAAACATTAGAAGCCCATCTGCTACGTGAGTAAGGTTTTATAGGGCACGAAGCAAAATTACCCACTAGCAGAAAAAGCTGCTTTTGCCCTTGCCTACACGGCTCGCAAATTGAGAGCATACTTTCAGTCACACAAAATTGTTATCTATATCGATTTATCGTTGAGGAAGATACTACAGAAATCTGAACTCTCTAGTCGGCTTATTGGGTGGACTGTCGAGCTAAGCGAGTACGACCTCAAATTTCAGCCGCACACAACCATTAAAGGGTAGGCTGTGACGGACTACCTAGTGGAGTGCCTTTCGACGACTGTGGAAGAAAGGGCGCCCATATACCCAATCTAGGTTTTATATGTAGATGGAGTTGCAATATTGAAGGATCAAGTGCTGGGGCAGTGCTAGTGGGCCCAAATGGCTTTAAATCCGAGCACGCATTAAGGTTCAAATTTCAAACAAAAAATAATGCTACAGAGTACGAAGCCCTTATTTATGGTTTAAAGCTGGCGTCCGAGTTGAAAGTTCAAAGCATAAGGATTTTCAGCGATTCTCAGCTCGTTGTGAGTCAAGTGAATGGGAGCTGTGAAATCAGGGATCCTCAGCTTGGTCATTATACTTTGGCTAAAACCTTTTTTTGGTCCTTGAACTATTGTATGGACCCCCAATTTGGTTCTTGAACTAAAAAAATCCTTGATTTAGTCCATACTATTTACCATTTTTACCCCGATTTGGTCCTTCCGTTAAAAATTGTGTGACGTGGCCTGTTACTTCACGGTTACCAGATGACATGTCATACAGTAATCCACGTGGAAGATAATATAACCAAAAAGTGATGATGTGGAAAAAATAATAATATAAAAAAATATTATGAAAAATAAAACTTAAAATTTTTGTTCCTTTTTCTTTTTTTCTTTTTTCTTTCTCCTTCCCCTTTCCCTTTCTCTTTCTCCTTCCCTTTTCTCTTTTCTTTCCCCTTGGAACACAGCAGGCTTGGGTTCCTTCGAACCCACCCAGGCGCTGGGTTCGCGTCTGGGTTCGCACCGAACCCAGCATGCCTAGGTTTGGTAGAACCCAACACGCTTGGGTTTGGTTCCTTTCGAACCCAACGCCTGGGTTCACAAGGAACCCAAGCGTGCTGGGTTCGCAAGGAACCCAAGTGTGCTAGGTTCGCGTCTGGGTTCCTACAAACAATGACCATATCAGATATTGAGCACCGACCTCAGGGTGTCGAGCAAAAGGCTGAGCCAATAGAACCAGTGGAAGTAGTCCCTTTGAACCCTAACATGTCGTAAAGAACAGTTAAGGTTGGCACAAAGCTCACAGAGAAAGAATGAGCTGAACTTTTGGAGTTTTTAAAGGTTAATCAAGATGTGTTTGCGTGGATGACGGATGAAATGCCTGGCATTCCAACAGAGTTGGCAGTCCACAAGCTCAACACGGACCCCACCAGAAGGCCGGTGGTTCAAAAACGTCGCCTTTTTGGTCCTAAGAAGCAAGCTGCTATAGATGAAGAAATACAAAAGTTACTACAGGCAGGCTTCATCAGGAGAGTTGAATACTCTGAGTGGGTGTCTAACCCAGCACGCTTGGGTTCCTTGTGAACCCAGGTGCAAAAAATTTTTTTAAAAAAAAATTATGTTTTTATTTTTTGGATGTTGTTGTTTGATTGTGATGAAAAATTGATTGATGAAGATGAAGAAGGCAAGGCAAGGCAGTTGCTGGGTTATTGTAGGTGTTGGGTTCGATGCTGGGTTTGATTTTTCAATTTCGAATGCTAGGATTTTGCAGGTTCTAGGTTCGTTTGTAAGTGCTGGGTTCGAAATCAAACCCAGCAGGCGGTGGGTTTGAACAGCCGCTGAGTTCTTGCAAGTGAAGCTCTGGGTTTCGTTTCGAACCCAGCAGCCGTTGGGTCAAATATCTATTGAGTTTAATCTGTTGATTTGTTGTGTTATCCTCGAAGTTAATGTTAGGAGTTAGGATTTGCAGAAGGTTAAAGGAAAAGGAAAAACAAACGAAGAAAAAAAAAAGGAATAAGAAATTTTTTAAGATTTTTGTCTTGCCATCTCATTTTTTTGTCACACTGTACATCCTAGGTGTCAAAATGTTTTTACATGTCATCGTTTTCCTCGTCAAGTAACGAGACACGTAGGTTGATATTTGACGAAATGACCAAATTGGGGTAAAAATGGTAAACAGTAGGGACCAAATCAGGGATTTTTTTAGTTCAGAGACCAAATCGGGGGTCCGTACAATAGTTCAGGGACCAAAAAGGGTTTTAACCTTATTTTTTTGTAGTCAACAGATTGAAAGCAGGATTTATCTCTTTCCAGATCAGTAAGATACCCAAGGTAGATAACCAACGAGCTAACGAGCTATCAAAATTAGCTTCCTCGTAAGATATCAATTCTCAGAGATCAACAATTGTGGAGGTACTTGATGCACCGAGCTACACTGACTTCATAATCGAGTGTCAATTGGTAAGCACAGATCCCTCTTTGCCGAGCTGGACTACACCCCTCGTTGAGTATTTGCAAAGTGGCGAGCTACCTGAAGACCCATCCACCTCAAAGTTGATTAAACGTAGGGCGGCACACTTCACCCTAATAGATAATCAGCTCTACAAACGAGCAGCCTTAATGCCCCTACTACGTTGCCTTACTCCTTATGAAGCTTAATACGCTGTAAGGGAAGTTCATGAAGGAGTATGTGTCACACATACAGGTGGTAAAACATTGGCTCGGAAACTCCTAAGACATGGGTATTACTGGCCTACTATGGTCGAGGACGCACAGAGTTATGTCAAAAAGTGCCCGACCTGCCAGTTCAATACTGATGACATTCACATGCCAAGTATCTGATCTCGTTCTAAAGTTCGTGCAAATCTCACGTTTGTCTATAAACTAAACATAAATATCTCCGTTAAAGCAAGAGAAATGCTATCATCACTCTCATCACCCTAGCCTTTTCCTCTATAGGGACTCGATCTACTCGATCCTTTTGTTAAAAGCAGAGGAGGTTGCACATACCTAGTTGTCGCGGTAGATTACTTCACCAAATGGATAGAAGCCAAACCATTATCAACGACAACAGAGAAGAAAATAGAGGAATTCCTGTTCAACTCAATATTATGCAGGTACTCTTTGGTGGCTTAAGCCATTTGTGCATTGTATACAAACGTAATTTGTGGCTCAGCTCAGTCATTTGTGTGTAGGTTCAGCATACCTAAACGGATCATCACTGACAATGGTCCACAGTTCCGAGCCGTAGCACTTAGGATGTTCTGCAACGATTATGGCATTGAGCTCGCCTTGACGTCTGTATATACTCCACAGTCAAATAGGCAAGCCGAGTCTGCCAATAAAATCATCTTGCGAGGCCTCAAGATGCATGTTTTAACTACACACTCTAATTGTGTTGACGAGCTCAATAAAGTGCTCTAGTCATGTCGCACTACACCCAGTTCGGCTACAGGCGAAACCCCATTTAGCCTCGCCTATGGAGCTGAGGCCGTTATCCCTGTAGAGATTGGATTGCCATTCGACAGATCAGATCAGCACAATGATCCTAGTAATGAGCAACTTCTAAGAGAGAACCTAGACCCTGTAGAAGAGGTTAGGGAGATGTCTCGAATAAGAAACATAGCACATCAAAGTCATGTTGCTAGATTTTATAATAAGAGAGTCCGAACTCGTCAATTTCAAATTGGCGATCTGGTTTTACGCAAGGCTGGGCTCACTAACACTTACTCACATATGGGAAAACTCGCTCCGAACTAGGAAGGTCCTTATATGGTTAGTTGTGTTAAGCGACCTGGGTCTTACCAGTTAGCAGATCTACAAGGTCGTCAGTTACCATTCATATGGAACATACATAACCTTAAAAAGTTTTACAGTTAACATGTATATTATTATCTTATCAATAAACTGCACATGACGATGTAAAGAATGTATACAACAATAAATACATAAATTTCAAAGGAAAATTTTCAAATTTGTATTTCCATCAATGTTCTTTACATTTGAAGTACATGATGAATTGGTTCACTGACAAATACAAAAACACAAAAGAAATACAAAAGAAACAAAGAAAATCTTAAGCTAATCATTCGTCAGGTCGACAGGGATGGACGCGTCAACACGTGTAGTAGTAGATCGAGCAGGAGATGACTGATACGGAGGAGAGAGAGCAGGAGCAGGGTCGGGCTGAGAGGATGGGGGAGTGCTGGAAGGCTCAACAGGTACCTCCTAAGGGTCTGCCATCCAAGCATCAAAGCTTGGCAACCCCTCGGTATCCTCCCCCTTTTTAACAACAAAAGGGGGCCACACTAGTAACCCCTCTTCGTTGAGCTCCCATTTCAGCCTCACCCAAGTGTCAACTGGAGGGGCGAGGCTCTTTCCTTGTTCGTCCATCTCTTGCTCCAACCAGCCACTCAGCTCCTTGTGCCCGAGCAAAGTAGATAGCGTGCTAGTGGTGCTTTTTACTTTGCTCCAAAGATGCCTCAACGCCAGTGATGTGCTGGTCGGCCTCTGCGACCCTATCCTTCAAGGAGTTCAGCTCATAAAGAGCCTTCTCCCTGTTAGATTCTGCCTTCTTGGTGCGGTCTTCAGCATGGCCGACCTCCTCCTTAACAGCTTGAATGCTGCTCTCCTTCTCTACTTGAGCTTTTTCAAGCTCTTCCCTCAGCTCGTTGACCTTATGGGCCAACTCATTAGCTCGGCTCTCAGCTGACGCTACTCAGTTTGCCATTTCCGAGCTCTGCAAACGACGACCTCGTCAGACAAACTGGCTTTCTCAAAGGCTAGTTGTTTGCAGTTTTGTTGGAGCTCGCGGTTCTGCACCCGCACCCCTTACTCGCACCCCTTACTCGCACTCAAAGAGTGCTACTATGTAGCTGAACGCCTGCCACAAATTCAATCGTTAGTTTATAACACAAAATTGTAGAGTACAAAACAATGTGCTTGTTGAATATACTTACATCTATCAGCTTCAGCAAAGCAGCATGACCTCCATGCTGCTGGACGTGCCCCTTCGCACGTTGTCGATCTGCAGGGGGTTTAAAGCTCTGCATACCCTGCACCATGGCAGCCTGGCAGTCAGTTTTGACGTAATTGAAGCCTTCCGGATATGCAATTCTTGGCCTCGATATAGATGACGAGGCAAGCACTGGTTCAGCAACCTCACGTGCCGGCGTCGAGGGCATGTTGGTAGCTACGCAGCAGTGGCTGAAATGGGCTGAGATCCTGTGCTCGTCCTTCGCCAGATGAGGGGAATATCATCCTCAGCGTCAGAGTCCTCCGCGCGCACCTTCTTAAACTTGAGGGCGTAGTTTCAACTCTTTGCTCGGCACGTTGTCTTGGTGCCAAGCTCGAACTTCTGTGGGACGAACTGCGCCCCGGTGCAGTAGGTGGCCGCTCGTCAAAGCGAGTTTGACATTGGGAATCGGACCCAACTCCATGGTTCCTCGAGCCTTATGCTCATTGATGCTACCTCTCTAGAATGCTGCTCATTTCTCCTGCACAAACAAAGGCATAAGACTCAGATCAGCTAGAAATTCTAGTATGCTATAGAAATATACTTTCAGCATGTAGGTTTGCCACATCGACAAACCCAAGTAACGCGAGCTGTTCCGGGGTAACAAGGGCTTCAAAGTCCACTAAACCCCTTGCCTTAACATGATCTAGCAGCTGGTTTTTCAGGTCGACATCACCAACAGTCAGCTGAGGGTAGTTCATATAGGCGTTTGGTGTACGCCACTTTGATAGACAGGCAGCGAGCTCGTTATTCATCCTTTCAGTTTGCGTATCGTGAATGAAGATAAACTGTCTCTTCCACCTTGCCACCTTATTTTTGATGTTGGTGAATATCATCATCTTTTCTCTCTCGGAGATGTAGTACCATCTCATTCCACTGGTGGAGGGGCACAGACGGCACAAGAAGAGCGACCTGAAGACCACTGCCTTCGGGGGCATCCCCAACCTCTCACACAACAGCATAAAGTTTATAAACTTTATGCTATTGGGAGTTAGCTACGTTAGGGCCAACTCATACTTTTCTAGGACATCAAAAATTAGTCCGAGTAGAGCAAAACGTAGACCAGCGTCAAAATGGTTTGCTAGGACATCCCCATCCCGTCCTTGATATTGTGCAGGCCTGTTCATTTGGTGTCCTAGCTCGGATCAGGATAGTTCTGGGGATCTGATATCGTCTCACCATCTTCTCCAATATTTTATACCTCTTCACCATGGCTGCGCCGTCTACAACTTCGTGATGCATTGTCGCCCTGAACCTAAAGCCAGCAGGTAGGGTTTAGGAGGCCTTGCGAAGATTATCCAGTCTCTCGTTGATAACCTTGCCCTCCCATCCTTCAAACACAACCACTCCACCTCCGTCCTTATCGCCAATGCACTACAACCACCCTCTTCAACACCCCCCACTTCACTAGGTGTCTCTTCTGCAGACGAATCGCTGGAAGAAGTCGAAGAACGATGGTCACCAGAACCACCACCCGCACTCGAACTAGCGCTACTCTTCGACGTGATGGTTCTAGGCAAATCCTGCAACTCTGGCGGCACTATCATGGTGATGGGCTCCAATGATATCACATCCACTTTGTCTTCCCCACCCTGGTTACCCCAAAGCTCTCTTACATCATGAAAAGAAGCCATTTTTACCTGAGTATCTGAAACCAGTTGTCCTTTCGTTGAAAATTCTAAGGAATAGCCTGGAGCATCTCTGCAACCTTCTCTGAAGAAAATACTAACATACTGTGTAATGGAACAAGGAATGGCTGAGTAACCACTTTTGTTTCTTGTCCTTCAGATAGTGCTCCTGGAATGCTGTATGCGTGTTTATGGCCCCCTAGTTAAACGCGTCCACGTGGCAGTCATTTATGGTTAAGCGCCCAAAACTCGCCGCCTGCAGCTGTCACGTCCCCTCAAATACTGAGCTAGCATTTATTGTGGAAAGGGAGAAGGATATCTGCAGTTGGCAGAATAATACCAAATGCCCTTAGCAAATCTCTTTAGAGATTCGCCCCAATTTAAGATTTGAAAAATCTCAAGGATCAGCTCGTAACGAATCCGAGATCTCCTCAGAGATTTGCCACAATTTAAAATCTCAGGGATCGGCTCGTAACAAATCAAAGATTCACCTCAGTTCTGAGTATCAAACATTAGATCGTTACCAATTCACTCAAATTTGCTCCATATCCCGAAGATCTATATTGTAGTGACGATTGGGGTCACTCATTTCAGTTCGTCTTGATATTCACACTCCATCAGTGTGGTTTTGGTTTGTTCTCTTAATGTTAGGCCGACCTCAATAGGTACAATCTTCACAGGTTGGAATGGCCCAGCTCGTCCACCGTATCCTCGTCTTCGGTCTGCCATAGGAAATCCATTATGCGAGATCGCCTTTGCTCACTTGCTTAGCTCGTTGATTAGTACCGAGCTCACACTGGTTTTGACACCAGCTTCCCCATGCATGCTCGGTAAGAAGATAGCATATACATACGCGTCAGACCAGGCCACACTGGCCTCAAGTCACCCAGATCGGCCATGCATGAGGTCGGTCGTAAACCATAACACGTCACTCCTCATCCCCAGGGTCAAACACTGTGTTAATGGGACTCTCAACCCAGTTCGTCAACTAAACATTGAAGGGGGAGTAATGTTGGGATTAGGCCCAACACTCGTTGCGGGCCACATGCAGCAGGCCAGTTATACATCCACAGGCTCAAGATGAGGAGACACACCCATGTGGGCAGTAACACGTGGACCAATTGGATGAACACATGTCTGAACTCATGTCAGTATATGAGGCTATAAATACCCCTCAATTACCTCCATGCAAGGTATTAACTTCTACGCTTCTCTTTCTACAATTACTCTTTTAGAGCATCTCTTTCTAGAATATTGAGTATTGCTAACTTGAGCGTCGGAGTGTTTTCTCCGAGAAAACATCCTCCGGAATTTCAAGTGTGGAAGCATCTAAAGATATCAACAGTGTTGGATCACGAAACTGCCCAAACAATTACAAATAGTATCATTACTACCATTGAACTGGGAACAATTAAATGCACTCTCATCTGTATATGGTAATTTTGATACATCCTTATCAGTAATCGCCCATTCTAGCGCGGCTGGAACATATTCCTCCATGGGGGACGTGCTCCTGACGGACATAAAAGGACTTCGAGAAAAATCCAAATGTTCCGAGGTTCTAGAACACTGCCTGGAGGTTGTGGGTAGTTTGATGCCAACAAAGCTGGGAACAAGAGAGAAATACAGTGCCTCAACTTTTATGCTGTTTAGTAAAGTTCTAGAGGACTGGAAGCGGTATCGCAGGAGACCTCAAACCGTTATTCATGTAGCAACCTGTTCCGATTCCCAAAGGGGTATGGAATGCTGAATTTCCCACAACGCTCTTGACAACCATCCCTCAACAGACCATAGCCTACTGCTGATTCAATCATTAGCAGTACTAAGGAAGCAAATATAGGTGATGTTCGGATGATCATCATTTCTTTCGTTCCTCAAATGCTTATTAGATTTGAGATTTAGAAAACAGTATAGGTGGAACCTTATAGGTAGTAAAGATGAAATGTATGTTTCTATGCATGTTCTGGGACCGCCCAAACACTGAAATTCAAAGAAAGAACCAAACTCATTGGCTTGAAAATTTCAATACCGTGTATTGCTAGAAAATTTTAATTTGACAAAGTCC
>BPVZ01000073.1:787969-804214 GCA_020521535.1 Rubroshorea leprosula | reverse complement strand
TTTTTTTTTTTTTGTTCTAGTTTAATTTTTGCGCGTAGTTTAACTTAATGCTTTTATATGATAAATGATTTTTTTGGTTTTTATACATAATTTTTGTTGAGTAATTTTTGCATACATAAAAAAAAAAAAACCAATTTTTAATGACCTACCATATAATTATATAAATAGAGACAATAACAACTAAAAAGGATTTTTTTTTTTTTTTAAAAAAAGGGAAATGATGTAGGTAATCTATTTCTATTTTGAGAAAACTCTGTAAAGGGTTATAATTATGTAAGCAGAACGATCATAATGAATAAAAAAATGAAAATAATAGTCTCATATTATAATTGTAATTGTAATAGAAAATAAATTTCCAGAGATGATGACGTTACAATGAAATGTATCTTAATAAAAAAAATTTTTAAAAAACACACACATATAAGAAAGAGACGGGATGCAGTGTTGGCATGAGAAGGACAAACTAATAATTGGACCTGATGTATCCATTACATCTGAAATGAAAATTGGAATTTGATGTCTCAAGAGACAACTTAATTACTCTACGGTAGTTAGTGTTAAATATTAGTTAACAGAGGACAGTAGTTTCTCACCTAATTGTATAGTCAGACGACAACACTAACGCCTGTCTTTGAGATACTAGCTTATTTTTTATAATATATTAGAGGTTAGTTATTTGACAATAAAAAAATTAAAAATTTTTAATTTTAATTTCAAATTAAGGTTATTTTTGCTCATAAAAATAAAATACTGTTCCCATTAAATGTTCGTTAATTATATGTTGAAAATAACTTACATATGACAGAAATTTTTTGTTTATTAAAATTACATAATTTTAAAGTTATGTTGAGATATATATATATAAGAATAGTAACAGTGAATTTTACTTCTTAAAAAAATTAAGAATTTTCCTATTTAACGTTATGTTGTTTTAGTATAACCGTGCAAGAATGGGCTTGATTTGTGAGTGATATATGTCGCTACCAACTCCAACTAATAGATTAAGTTCAAGTTTCTAAGGGTCACATAGATCTCAACTTGAGTTGTTTGGTCGATAGAAGTTTCAATTCAAGTTATTTAAATTGATATTAAAGCAATTAACCCTTATCCTCCCACAAATGGTAACACTGCCACTCACAGTCTTACGTGTGAGGTCATGAGGAAACCTTAAGCCTTTAGTTCAACAAAACCATTGAGTACAAAGCGGTGGCGTAAGGGGGTTGGCCTTCGGTATTTGAAATCCTACGACACTTAGGATGAATCCTGTTGTGGGCCTAGCATCAACTTTTGCACAGTTTGAGGTCAATCTAGTAGATTCTGTAATGGTGGGCTCATGGGCCTTTATGATTGAACTTCCAACGGTGTCAAGAGTTTGCATTTGCCTTTCTTTGATAATGCTAGTTGTTTTTGTATAGTGACACAAACAGTGATAGAAGTAATAGATTATAAATAATTTGAATTGAATCCCTTCTAGTTAGACATATAACAAGACCAAAAAATTGAAAAAATTGGAGAACATGCTACCTTGAACCAGCATATAACTGCCTGTAAGTTACACACTCTGGCAATGGAGTCTACCGCCTGCAAGTTCCAGCACCATGTATGAAAAAGTTGAAGAACATGTTACCTAGAACCAGCGTGCACCGCCTGCAAGTTCCACACTCTGGCAATGGAATCTATCCACCTGCAAGTTCCAGCACTATAGTTGTCATATACAGTAGCGCATCATTTAGTAGAATGCAACAGCTTTAGATACTAGACAGAAGTAAAGAATAGTAGATAAAGAATAATCCATCAATGAATTTGTCAAGGCCATCACAGGTCCTCCAAAAAAACCACTATAGCAACCATCAATGTGAAAACACTGATGAAACCTAAAGGTCAAGGTGATTAATGTGGACTCAACTTTGTACTCCAGAAGGATATCAAACGATTACTTGAATGGATACGAAATGAATAAGAGATTATTTTCTTTCTATATAAGTGAGATTGTATACCTCTCAGCCCTGATTATCCTAACAGTCAAAAGAGTCCATACATTGGAAGATTTACTAAAAATACCTTAAATTGGCTTCAGCTGCGAACTTCCATTCTGCATTGGTAAAGTTTTCTCTGGAACTCAAATCTGAAGTAGAAGCACGCTGATATACTGACAGAGAAACAAGAATATAATCCTACACAATCCACACGAACAACATTGATTTTAAAGTTACTGTAACTGCATGCAAAATCAACAGTGTGTTTGACAGAAAATTAGATTTTTGGATCTGCTGTTGTATACATTAATGTGCTTATATTAATCTAAAGAAATCAAATTGCTAGCAGAACAAAGAACTTGACATGCACCATCCAGAATCTCATAATCTTAATTTAAGCCCTATCATTTTCAATGATTCAGTGGCAACTCTCAAACAAGCAAAGTTATATGAGACTGATAAAGCCTTTGAGAGTTGGTATCAAGGGCTTTGGCGTGCCACCAAAATCTTCACCGTAATTGTTTGATATTATACTTTTTGACCAGTTAGTTATGAGGATTTTTAAGTATCAAATAATTGAGATTTAGAAAGGAAAATGATGAAAGGGTAAGTGTTTACACCTAAAATAAACCAATAGAGTAAGGCCGCGTGTCAAAGTAAAGCCCAATCATCAAGAAAATCAATAAGCTGTATTTGGGCTGGGCTGGCTTACAATTTAATGGCTCAGACGGATTTCCAAGGAGGTTGGATTTTAGGTGGGAGAAGATAAGATTGGATTTGGTAGTTTGAGTTTGATTTAAAATGGAAAATTGAGGGTTTTTAGGTAGTT
This sequence comes from Rubroshorea leprosula, assembly GCA_020521535.1. Taxonomy (NCBI): domain Eukaryota; kingdom Viridiplantae; phylum Streptophyta; class Magnoliopsida; order Malvales; family Dipterocarpaceae; genus Rubroshorea; species Rubroshorea leprosula. Next base: position 801,409 of record BPVZ01000073.1, on the reverse strand, counting down.
ATCTTTAAAGTTGTTGGAGATAATGTTAAATAAAAATCGGATAACTATTAAATAACTGCCAGACCTGCAATCCCATTACCAGATCATGGAGGAATAGTGCCAAAAATGGAGGAACAGTACCAAAGATCATGGAGAAGATTATGGAGGAGGTTACCAGCATCGAAGGGAACAAAAACAGAGAGAAGAGAACAGGCCTGCCCAACACACACACAGACTGCCCAGAGCATGTTTTTCAGCTTTCAGATTGCATTTTCCAGATTTCAGCAATAGTTTCCAGATTTCCCAGATTTTCCAGATTTTCCAGATTAGTTCATAGCCTTAGCCTAGGTTTGTTCATCTTTGTTCATATTTCCTTCCGCAAATTCTAGTTTAGATTTATTTTTAAGTATTTGGAAGCAACTTAGCCTTCAAAACAGGTCTGCCCTTTTGATTTGGTTAGTTCTTCTTCTTTTTATGGATTTAATTATGTTATTTGTTCATGTAAATAGGTTGGATGTTTTCTACCTTTGTTCTTTTGTTTCTGCACAATATCCAGACATTCAGTTTATTTAATTTCAATTTCCAGATTTGATTTTATAAGTTTTTAGACTGTAATCATTTCATAGTTTCTTCTTTAGTTTTAGTTAATTATTATGGGCTGCGTAGTTGAAATCATTGTCTGCTATTTTACTTTTTCTGTTGTCTGCGAATTTAATCTTCATGGCATGTTATTTTCTGTTCTTTACTTCATGTTAGTTTAATTGCTTTAGGATATTGCATTTATTTTAGGATTTGTAGCTTTTATTACAGTTGTTTGGTTGTGAAGTCCTTGGAGGTTTCCAAAGCAATTAGTAACCCATTTTGCAGAACTCTACCCTCTGTTTTGCAACATCGTCTGGGGCGCAATTCATTTCACAGACGTTCTTTCCAGCCATCCTATTGGAGGTCGACTGCTGGAAAGGAGAGGGGTTGTCTGAAAAATTCTATTTTCTTGTTTTTAGACAAAGCAAGTGGCACGCCTAACATCCAACTCACTTGGTAAAGGCCAGCTGAGGATTTTTGAGGAAACAGTAAGAAATCATAATTTCCCTATTTTGTGAGTAATCTGAAACTATTTCTAAAATTTAAGCCCAATGACAGAAAGTGATGCCGAGCAATCCTTTAACTTAGAGAATCTTAATATAGCTGATTTTACCTTTAAAAAAAAAGTGACTTTACTAGCAATTATGAAAAATTGCATGCGTCAAAGGATCAACTACAATTACAAGGATGAGAATGTCCTTGTGGCTTAGTGGTCACATCTCCGTTGTAAAGGACTTCTCATATAAAGTCTGGTAGATGTGGGGTTCAACTCCACCCCCAACATTCAAAAACAATAAATAAATAAATAAATAAAAACAACTACAATTACAAGGATAGTCTTTCCCCGAGAAAAAGAATAAATCTGCACTCACACGAAGGAAAGTAATGTAAAAATAGAAGGAAAAACATCATAAAAGTACCTTGTGTTTTGATCTGGTTTCTCTTTATCATCTTGTAGTGTGGTTTGTTTAAAATCAGCTCTTGGTTATGACTTATTCAATGGTCAGAAATTGATCGTTATCATCATCATCCCAAGCAAACCTCAAATGATTATCAGTCCCTAATAAAACTAGCATGGCCTCCTCCATATGCACTTGAAACCTATCTCCTGCAACAAATTCACAAACCTGACCATCCACTTCAATTAAGCTACAGCCTGGAACCTTCCTGACCTTCTTCTCTGCCATTTCCTCCCTCACCTTTACCACCCCCTTCCATTGGTTAACTGACGCATACATATTTGACAGGAGCACATGAACCCCTCATGGTCAAGACTTCGCTTGGCCAAGCTTTGAACCGTCTCTTTACCCAGCCCAACATCACCGTGCATTCTACAGGCGAGTAATGCACCCAAGACAAAGGAGTCTGGTTCCAGTGGCATCTCTCTCACTAATTTCTTTGCATCGTCTAGCATCCCTGCTCTGCCCAAAAGATCCACCAAACAGCCATAGTGCTGAACCCCAGGCTCAATCCCATAAACCTTGCTCATGTTACTGAATATTCTTAGTCCTTCATCCACCAATCCCATTCGACTGCAAGCACTTAGAATGCATATAAAAGTAACTTCGTTAGGAACAACTCCTTCATTCTGCATCCTTGCAAACAACTCAAGGGCTCTAGCACTTTGACCATGATTAGCCAGGCCTGAAATTAAAGAAGTAAAAGCAAAAACATCCCTATTCTTCATCTCATTAAATACACAACATGCCATCTCAAGGCACCCACATTTTGCGTACATGTCAATCAATGCAGTGCCTAACAATTTATCCAACTCCATCCCATTTCTATCCACATATGCATGTATCCACCTTCCCTGATCCAGAGCACCAAGAAAAGCACAAGCAGTGAGAGCTCCCACTATTGCAGCATTATGATTAGGCCGAAACCCTGAAACCTGCATTTCATTAAAGAGCTCCAGAGCCTCTCTAAGCAACCCAACTTGCACATGCCCCGGTAATCATCACACTCCAAGAAACTGCATTCTTCTCAGGCATTTGATCGAACAGTTGCTTCGCCACTCCAACTTCCCCACATTTAACATACCCATTTACTAAAGCAGTCCATGTAATAACGTCTCGGTTAACACCCATATCAAAGACTTTACGTGCTGAGTCCATCAAGCTACAACTCGCGTAAAAATGTATCAGTCCATTCTGTACAAAATCATATGATTCCCAACCAAATTTAATAACTTGGGCATGAGATGCTGCACCCAAAGACAATTCAGAGACCTGAGTGCAAGCTCGAAGAACAAAAGAGAAGGTATAATTATTCGGCATGAATCCACTCTGAACCATTTTCTTGCAGAGAGAAAGGGCTCTAGTGTTTTGGTTTGTTTCAACAAAAGCTTTGATCATATTGTTCCAAATGAAAGTGTTTCTATATTGAAGACGAAGAAAGAGTTTGTCAGCGTAAGAGACATCTGCGCTGGGTGAGACTGCACAGAAGGATACGATCCTGCCCGCAGCATAAGGATCCAAAACGCTAGCTGTAACTGTAAGATGGCACTGCACTTGCTTGATTTGGATCATTGTGATGCATTGATCCAGAAAAAAACAGACTTCTTTTGGTCGCCTTTATGTATTTGGAGGCAACAGTTGAACCTGACATTACCACTCGCGCTTCTTTGAAAGTTGATACTCCTCCTCACTAACTTATATCTACACGGTGTTTGGTTTCCCGGACAGGCTCGAAGGGCTTTCCCGGTAAACTTGCTGCCAGCCGCTACTCCAGAACTTTGCTTTTCTTAATTTATACCAGCTACAGTTCGAAACTAATTTCTTTTTCCTTTTTTTTTTTTTTTTTTTGATCTATCTTGAGGTCCTAGGCCTCGTACTATTAACAATGGTTTGTTAATTTCTATAGTGTAGTTTTGCCGATGGTATCTTGGTTCAAACCAAATTAGAAAACATAACATTTTGTCATTTTCGCATTTTATTTGATCATCAAAAAGGCATTGTATGACTCCTTTCTAATCATAAACACAAATTTACAACACCTAAGAAACGTTGCAACTAAGCTTGCAAGGCAAAATGATGGAAACTGTAACCAGCTCCATTTTTTTTAGCAGAGGGAAGTTCCACAGAAGATGCAACTTAATTTTTCTGTGGAACCTTTTAGAGTGTTTTATAAGTTGATTTGATCTTTGCAGGCCAAGGTAAGAAAGATATACAAAATAGTATGGACAAGCATCATAACAGTGATACTTTGTCTGGCAAGAACAAGTAACGAAAAAGCGCGAGTCGAAGGGAAGAATGCCACAGTTACGAGAACCAAGAAGGCTTTGCCGCCTTTGTGGTATGCATTGCTCAACGAAAGCAGCCTGATTTGATGGCGGGAATTGTGATATCCACACAGCCAAATTTGCACCGTCAACAAAGCCTTTAGCAAAGCGATGCAGCAATTTTGGCACCAATAACTTCCCTTTGCTGGCATTAATAAGGATAGAATATCAAAGTAAAGGTAGCCATGTAACTCATGTGATGAGCTTTTATTTATTTTAAACCAATTATAGTAATAATGTGAAGTTTATGGACTGTATATAAAGAGTGTGTTGAGGGACTAATGGTTTCAAAGATAAATAGTTGAAGGGCTTCCACGTGGTTATAAGAACTGATAAATACTACTAGGGGTGGCAATTTCCCCCTACAGACCCACAAGGATCCTTGCTAAGAGAGTAAGGTGAGGAGGAAGATTCGTCCTTATGAGGCAAGGACGAAGAGCATTTTCCTTTTGTGAATTTATGCGGAGAATTTTTTCTACCTTACAAGCTCTACAAAGATCCCCATCCCCACCCAAATAAATAAATAAATAAATATTAATTTTATCTTAAATTTAATGCCAACCTAATACATTACAATATATTTCAAATTCAACCATAAAAAATTAAATTTAACCTAATTTTACACAACCCAACCCAACTCATATCTAAGTTTAACCAAATTAAATTAAATTGAATTGATCTTTATTTATATATATGGAGAATTTATATTTGATTTTATGTTTGGAGAATTTTAGTTAGTTGTGCTTGAACTTCTAAAACTTGATTTATTATGTTTGAATATTAGTTGATTATATTTAAATAATGAAATTTTCATTTTGGTATAGATTGGGGGAATGGGGATCCTCATCCTTGCAGAGAACGAAGACCAAGGGAAAAATCTACTTCCTTTCAAAAATTTCTGTGGGAATCTCAATCCTTGCAAATAGTGGGGATGGAGACAATGAGGATCTCTCTGAGATTATTGTTTTATAAAAATTAACTTGTTTATAGAGACAACTAGAGGGATGGATGAAAGGTGAAACGAGCCTTGGTTATTGTTACATTGTTGTGTTAAGGTCATGTAAATAATAGTTGTTGTGTTTGGTTTGATTGGTTTTATTATTTTATAGTTTTTTAAAATAGTTAGTTATTGTTTTATGAAAATATTATAATATAATTTTAATCTATTAATTAATAAATATTATTGTAATTGTTTTATCGGTTAACAACTTAATTATTTGTTGTTAAATCAATGAAAGACTTTTTTTTTTTTTTGAAAATGTGAGAACATAAGCAAGAGAAAATATGAAGAATTTTTTTTTTTCATTGTATATATAAAGGTCTTGTATATAGATTTATACAACAGAATATTCTTAAGTTTAAAATCCAATTAGCTTAAATGTATACAATCAATTATAATGTGAATATAATATTCTAACATAAATACTAATATTCTAAAATAAATACTAATATTCTAACATCTTCCCACAAGTTCAAGGTGATGATGAAGAAACTAACTTGAGTTTGAAAAGAAGAGTTCAAAAGTGCCCAGAGAAGTGAGTCTCGGTGAACAAATCTATAGGCTAATTAGCAGAACTAATGAAAATCAAATGAGCAGTTCCCTTTGCAACATGATAACAGATAAAGTGTAATTGACCTCGACATGCTTTGTGCATTCATGAAAGATATCATTATGAGCAATCTGTATAGCACTTTAATTATCATAATATAAATTAATAAAAAAAGGTTGAGGGATATCTATACCTTCAAGAAGCCATTGTAATAAAAGAAGTTCTGATGTGGTATCACCAAGAGTTCTATACTCAGCTTCAGTACTAGAACGAGATGGAATAGTTTGTTTCTTGCTACGCCAAGAGATAAGAGAATTACCAAGGAAAAGATGATAACCAATGGTAGATTTGCGATCAGAAAGATCACCAGTCTAAGCGACATCAAAGTAAGCACAAAGCACAAGTGAGGAGTTAGCAACAAAATGAAATCTATAAAATAATGTTCCTTTAACATAACGAATAATACAAAGAATTGCTACATAATAGTGGAGCGAGGAGTGCTACATAAGCTTTGATACCATGTGAGAAAATAAGCAGGAAAAAAATATGAAGAAAGGTTTTCTTCTTTCTTGTTTTCATTATATATACAAAGATTTTATATATAGATTTGTAAATAGAATATTCCTAGTTATAAAACCCAATTAACTTAAATATATACAATCAATGTGAATATAATATTCCAACCTAAAGGTTAAATACCCAATTTAGTCCCTCAACTTTCATTTTTGAATCAAATCTACCCTCCAACTTCAAAAGGTACTAAAACTATCCCTGAACTTCAATTTTTAGGGCCAATTTGGTCCTTCTGTCGATATAAGTGCCAGATGGCATGTTAAGTTGCCACAAAATCAATTCTTATTTTAAATCTTTAATAACATGAAAAATAACTTACTCACATGGCATTTTTATTGTCCACGTCATTTTAATTAATTTATACATTAAAAAAATTTTAAATTACTTAAATACCCCAATCTTTAACTTCCAACCCCTTTTTTTCTCCTTTCTCGTCCTTCTCTGTCCTCAAATGCCTTTTCATCCTGCAACTCATTCAGCACTGATCATCCTTCATTGCTCCAATCATCCTTTACCACTCCAATCACCAACACCATACATCACTCCGATCACCATCTCCACACATCACTCCAATCACCATCTCCGCACATCACTCCAATCACCATCTCTAACTTATATAAATATGCTTAACCTAGAAACCCAGAAACCAAAAAGAAATCTAATTTCCATCTAAGCCAACTTCTTACCTCTCTTTCCACTTGCTACCTTTTCCTTTCTCCTCCTCTTCAATTTTCAATCTCCACCTCCCTCTACATCTCCTTTCTTCTCCGTTAATGGTGATTTTAACTCCTGATCAACACATGATCATCGTGAGATCACGAAAATGAAAATGGGACAGCTAGTGATGAATCCTTCCTTTTTCATTGTCTTGTGTTGTTCATGATTTTCACACATGAAAGAGAGACTTGATAAAATAGATTTGGTTTCTGGTCTCTCCACATCAATTTGCATTCCAACAAGAGACTGATGAAAAGCAAGCATGAGGTTGGCAAGATATCGATTAGAGTCTAGTAGGAGGCTAGCATGAGGTGGGTGTATAAGAGAACTTAGATCTAGGTTCCTCGGCCTCATTACCGGCAAACAATAGCTAAAGAATCAGACTTGAATTTGTGTTTGTCTACTTCCTTTTACATATTTGCTTTCCTTTTTTTTTTCTTTTCTGTTCTTTCTTTGGTTTGGAAAGAAGCTGGTGTAGATGTTTCAAATTTCTATGGTCTTTTTCATTTGAAAATTTTAAATTTATTGATTTTGATATGTATTTGGGTTATGGTTTTTTGTGTGTGTTTATTTTTTGGTATTCGATTTGGGTTTTAATGGGGTTTTGTGAGTTGATTGTGTGTGTATTTTGTTTGGATTCTCTTGTGCAGGAATTTGTATCGAAGGAATTTATTTTTTATGGGATTTTGATGGGATTTTGTGAGTTGGTTGTATGTGTATTCTGTTTGAATTCTCTCATGTAGGAATTTGTATCGAAAGGAGTTCTTCTATGAGTGGTTAAGAAGAAAATTTGGAGAAGATCATGAATAGTAGGAGATGATAAGTAAAAGGTCAAAGTTGGAAAGGAAGGCCAGTGAATAGGAATTTGGATCAAAGGAAGTAGGCTAAAGCTAAAGAAGATGAATGGTAGGAGGTGAAAAGAGAAAATATGATTTAATAGAAATATTGAAAATATAAAAAATATAGAAATATTTTAGGAGGGCCTTACTTAAAAGAAAGGGATAAAGTAGTAGCAATATGACATGAACAACAAAAATGTTGTGGTTGGTAAGTTATTTTCCATGTTATTAAAGATTTAAAATAAGAATTGATTTTGTGGCAACTTAATGTGTTGTTTGGCATTTCCATTGATGGAAGGACGAAATTGGTCCCAAGAATTGAAGTTTAGGGATAATTTTAATATTTTTTTAAGTTTGAGGGTAGATTTGTTCAAAAATGAAAGTTGAGGGACCAAACTAGGTATTTAACCTAACCTAAATACTAATATTCTAACAGAAAATGGTAATGTGAACTTGACAAAAATTCGTGTCTAAGTAACCATCCGTTCACATTATTAAATTCTACGTTCCGTCTCTACATTAACCCCTTGCTTTAGTACAGACCCACAATTCTCTACATCAATTTGCCACCCAATTGCAGAGAAAACACAACACAGCCGAGGAATATGATTGCAGGAGATTTCACGGTGACGGTGGGCAAGAAGGACGTTGTGGCGGCGGTGTTGCCATTGCAAGAGCATTGGTTGCCGCTCTCCAACCTCGACCTGCTTCTGCCACCGCTCGACGTGGGTGTTTTCTTCTGTTACAAGAAGCCAGTTTCAGGGGATACCCTCTGTTTTGGTTCGATGGTTGGTATTCTCAAGAAGGCCATGGCCCAAGCTCTGGTCTCCTTCTATGCTTTTGCTGGTGAGGTTGTACCCAACTCCATCGGTGAACCTGAGCTTCTCTGTAACTACAGAGGGGTGGATTTCTTCGAGGCCTATGCAGATGTTGAACTTCAAAACCTCAACCTCTATAATCCTGATGAGAGCATTGAAGGCAAGTTAATACCAAAAAAAAAGCACGGCGTGCTTGCAGTTCAGGTAAAAAATAATCATCTTCTACACCATATATTTCATCAATATTTCGATAGTATTGTAATTCCAGAAAAAAGCACAAAGATGGAGAGTTTCTGGTTTGGAAAAATAGAAGTTGGGTTGAAAACAGGGTCTAGCTCAAATTTGGACAAAACGAACATGGGGAAGCTAACCCTTTTCCTAAACCTCCTTCCCGACCATTACTCGTTTCAAAGTTTGAACTAAAGACCATCAGGCATCACTTACATGGAACCCAGCTCTTGACCATTAGAACATCAGAAATTAAATTTACAAACATTTTGTTTATTAAAAAGAAAAACTTTATGGCCACTTTTGTGCATTCTGGGAAATTATAAAAATATAACCGCATTTCAACCCTCTTTTGGTAATTTGCGGTGGTAATTTGCGGCGCACATAGCAGTTGAAATTTAACTCAAATCCGCTGTTAATCTAATTAATTAGTATGTAACACAACATAATATGTGGCCTGATATTAAGGTCCTCTTCATTTAATAATTTTATTTTATAGTGTAGAGTAATTTAAATTGTAAAATAAAAAATTTTATATTTATATATGCACATTATTATTATTATTATTATTATTATTATTATTATTTCTTTATTTATTTTGAGTTTGTAATTTTAGAGTTTACCTTCGGTTGCTAGAAGAAGAGCCACTGGAGCCAATACCTCATCAATGGTTACTAGAGTACATTTCACTCTTTTATTTTTATTTTTATTTTTATTTTTTTTTTATGTACTAATTTTGGGAAGCAAATGATTTTAGGCAACGGAGCTTAAATGCGGCGGAATAGTGGTGGCGTGCACTTTTGATCACCGTATTGCTGATGCTTATTCCGCCAACATGTTTCTTGTTTCATGGGCAGAAATCGCTCAGTCCAAGCCGATTTCTCTGCTGCCATCCTTTCGGCGATCTATGCTGAACCCCAGGCATCCAGGGTGCATAGATGTCTCCCTGGACGATTTGTACGTGCCTATTTCTACATTGCCACCGCCAAAGGAAAACAATCAACCATCTGATGATCATCTTATCAGTCGCATATATTATGTCACTGCGGCCCAACTCGACGAGCTTCAATCTCTTGCGAGCCGTGGTGGTTCCAAAAGGACCAAGCTTGAGTCTTTCAGTGCTTTCTTATGGAAAATGGTGGCGATTTCCGCCGCAGGAGATAGCTCCAAGATGTCTAAGATGGGGATAGTGGTGGATGGAAGGACTAGATTAAGTGAAGGATGTACGGATAAAAAATCACAAATGGGTACATATTTTGGAAACGTTCTGTCAATTCCCTTCGGCAGCGAGAAAGTGAAGGAACTGATTGAAAAGCCTCTGTCTTGGGTGGCAGAGGAGGTCCATGATTTCATAAAAAATGCAGTAACAAAGGAGCATTTCTTAGGCTTGATTGATTGGGTTGAGGCACATCGGCCCGAGCCGGCCATGACAAAGATTTATGCAAGTGGGAGCAACGAGGGACCAGCATTCGTCGTTTCCTCCGGACAACGTTTCCCTGTTTCGAAGGTGAATTTCGGGTGGGGCCCGCCAACGTTCGGGTCATATCACTTCCCATGGGGAGGGCGTACTGGATACGTTATGCCGATGCCAAGTCCGATGAAGAATGGCGACTGGGTGGTGTATGTGCACCTCCCGGTGAGACAGGTGGAGTTCATTGAGACTGAGGCCGCCGATTTGTTTAAGCCCCTAACTTCTGATTATCTTGATTTGGTGCAAACACCTTTATAATTTACGGTTAGAAATTCTCAGGCGAACTTTATAAATATCTTTAAAATATGGCCCTTGTATTGTTGTACTTTGTTCGTATTGCTGTACTTTGTATACAACAATCACAGTTGTTGTTCAATATATTATTGGTGTTATTAGCTCTTAATTATTTCCATTTTTTCCTTTCGTGTTTTCCACGGTTTCAATTATTTAGGATACATTTGTGATTTGTTTTATAATTTTGTCTAGATATGATATCTTTAATTTAAAATCTTCACTCTATATCCATAAATGATATTTTTAATTGTGAAATTCATTTTTAATTTTATACTTATCATGTTTAGTTTGATAAAAATAGATAATCATTTCAATCTCATAATTTTAATTAATTCTATATCTTTGTGTTTGTTTTGATTAAATTTTTATGGAATTCATTTGAAGTCTATAGTGTTTAATTTGGTTTAATTTAAAGCTACACAATTAAATTCTAAAATTATAACTTATAGAATTAAGCTAAACTAGACTAAATTTTATCAAAATTGATAGGATTTGCAAATAAATTCCATATTTAATTTAATTTTGTAAATAAAATAAATTTTATTTCTATTTAAACCAAATACACTAAAAAAATTTAAAACTTGAAAAATTATTTTCAAATTAAATTCTTAAAATTTATTTAGAAATAAAATAAATTCTACTTTACTTGTGTCCCAAACACCGCCGTGTGAAAAACATGTAGAAACAAACTCACTGTGTATGAAAAACATAAATTATCATTGAGCGACATATCACACATGGATAAATATCCAGCCTACATACACCGATTTGTGCAGTCCAACACCGTTCCTCCGCTCAGGAAAAACAGATTAAAATAAATATTCTACTCAACCCTTAGTATTAGATTTACTAAGTAAATCCCTATTGTCGGCAGCTCCAATGTTTCAGTTTTATGTGAATACTTATAAAAATTAATTTTTTTAAATATATTAAATTAATATTAAATATATTTTTTAAAAAAAACTAATTTTAAAATATACAAAAATTAACCGAAATTTCATCAATGTTAATAAAAAAGAAAAATATATTCTATTCGGCGCTATATGTGTCGTAAATAGTGATAGGGGGATCAAAACACAGGGGACGAAAATTGGGGACCGATTATAATTGTTTGTCATTTTTTGTTATGTTTTTTGTTTTATCTGAATTAACACTTGAGAGTTTAGATGAAAAGAATTTAATTTTTTTTTAATTTTAAATTTAACTTTTATGAATGAAAAAATATGTATTGAAAGAATTTTTCTTGATTTAATTTTAAATTAATCATAATTTAATATATTTTTCAAATACCAAAAAATTAGTACAAAAAAAGTATGCATATTTTGAGATGTTATACATGCATACATATTGAGAATCATATTAAACTAAATTTATATGTCATATATATAGACAATATAAAATTTATACCCTTGCATTATTTCACTTTCAATTCTGGTAAATAGAATTACTATTATAAAATATTAATTAATATATTCAAGACAATAATAAATGAAGATGTTTGAAGAAATTACGAGTTGGTATACCTAATCTTAATTAATCTTATGGTGCAGCTTTATTTGGGAGACAATGTGGCATAAATCTCTAAAAATCAAGTGATACCACGACAATCACCTTAAATAAACAAACAATTTTCAAAAACAAAAGTTATTTTACAAGAAAGAAGATATATAACTAATTTGGTTTAAAGGAAATTCATAGAAGAGAAAGGGATAGATTAAAAATTTATCGTCCAATCAAATTAAGATTTTAACCCAACATCTTAATTTGATTGGACAAAAAAAAAATTATTTTTTGTTTTCCTTAAACTAAATAAATTATTAATAACTTCTTGTACTTTATAACAAAAATTACTATTAGTTCACTATAATTAGAAAAAAAATATTCAAAATAATTATCAAAGGGAGAAAAAAATTATCATTCTGATAAATATTATCAAAGAAAATCAGAAAATAAAACATAAAAATTTAAGGGTTATGTAATTATTTCAAGAATTTTGGGTGCATTTTAGAAATTTTACAAAAGTTGAGGGGACCGCATCCCCTCCCTAGGGCCCTGTGTACAGTCTACGACCGGTGAGGTTTTTGTCACCCTGTCACATCCCCGATAGACACTGCACTACTTCGATTTGCCAGTCCACTTACACCCCAAATCGATGATAAGAAAATCATATGACGCAATTGCTGTTGGTTAACGTTCGCTCCTACCTTTTTTAATCGGTTACCTTTTTTAATCGGTTATCATGCGGCGACAAAGAGAGAAGGAAATTCATCAGAAATTAAATGGTAAAATATATGCACCAGAATTGTCCAAAAAATCATTTTCATATTCTAGGTTAGTTGGTCTAATATCGTTATCTGCAATGTCTTCGTAACAAACTCAAGACGGATAATGTCCCTGTTTATAATTTGTCTCTAATATGGTTTTCCTATTATTTGTCCAAAAGTTCACCAACCACGTGAGGTCATAGAGATATGTAGTGGCTTTTTTTTTTTCAAAATAATTATTATTTTCTAATTTTTTAAATTAAAAGTTTAAAGATAATATTTATATTTAATATATATAAATAAATAAGATTTTTGTGATTAAATAATTAATTAAAGAAAATGGATAACAATATGATTTAAATAAAAAATATTTATTTATTTTAAAAATATAAAAATAATAATTGATTTAAAATAAATTTAAAATAAAAAATAACAATAATTTTAAAACAAATTAAGTATTATGCAATTATATACTCACACCATAATAACCATTTAGATGAAGCAGCAGCAGCTTCAGATTAATTGGAAGGGATTTTGATTAATTAGGAAAGTGAAGGAGACATATTAACCATATGTATTTTCAACATAAAGAAACCATATATGTATAGATGATAAGATCAAATCACTTATAGATAGACTAGACCTTGGTAAATGCCACTGGAATACAGTCAAAAGCCGATGAAGACATAGCCCTGTTCACCTTTTTGTTGTGAAAAACTTAGCCCATAGCTAGTAGTAATTAAGATATGATGAAGAACATGGAAGTTTTTTTTAAAAAAATAGGCAATGGAAGAAGAACAGGGAAGTTTGAGCATAGCAAAACCATACAGTCGTTGAGATAC
>BPVZ01000073.1:763628-778119 GCA_020521535.1 Rubroshorea leprosula | reverse complement strand
AAAAGAAAAAGATCATCAAGTAGAAGTTGCTAAAGCACCCCACGCAAAAAATGATACAGTAAGAGGATATATGATAATATATATGAACAACGATGACAACAAACACAAACTTCGCAAAAAATTTGGTCACTGCCCGCATGCACACAAACCCATATCACATCCAACCACCAACATAACAAAGCTAAACATGGTCCTGAACCCAAAAGATGACCAAAAGTAACAGGACAAGCAAATATCATGTGGATTTCCTAGGTGATATCCCAACCACTCAAGATGACAGTAAACCCCTTTGGCCCTTCAATAGAGATAAAATACAATTGAACAAGCCTAAGGTGCTATCTACAAATATAGATGCTGAAAATGATACAAGTAGAGGAATGTAGATTTTGAAAAGGAATATGGATATTCAATCATGAGTCAAACCTTTTGCATCAAGGAGAAGAGTTTCAAGTCACTTCTTGGAACCCCATATGCCAAATAAGCCTGCTCATTACATAGACAGTGTATGCCATTAATGTATGGTTCAGCTTATGTCAGCAGATATTTATAGATATGTTTACAAAATTAAGGTCAATGAAAAGAACTGACATGCATGATTAGTGCATTATACAGGTTGATCCAAAAAGCAAGCTTCTCGTTGCAGCTCAAGAGGATAGGATTTACTTTGGCCAGTTGTTCCACAAGTATTCTGTTTACAAAACAATAAATCACTGATAACGCATGAGTTCAGCTCTAAGACCATCAAATACAAAAATTTCTCCCATCAAATATACCAGAACTTAGGGGATTTTTTATGCTGAAGATTTTAAAAAGAAAGATAATCTTGCAAAGATTGGAATTGCCGTTGCATATACCCAGAACCCCCTTCTCACCGGTCACCCCTTAAAATTCCCAATAACTTTCCTCAAGACCAGAAAAATAATTGGCTTATGGTATAAAAACATTTTGTGAGGGTGCTTAAGACTATTTAGTATCTTGGATATGTGTCCAAACTTTAGTACGTACAAAGTATCTAGTGAGAATAGATAAGATACAGACATGATAAACTATGAAATTAATAGGCAAAAAGGAAAAGGATAATAGATAATACATGAATAAACCAACAGGTAAGATGCCAAAGACTAAATGACAAAAATTTAATGACAAGTCTGAGCTTACAAAATTAAATGAATATGAAAATATATTCTAAGCTAAAAGGTTTGAATCACATAATACCTGAACCTCCTTAGTGCCCCTGAAGCATATTCTAATTGCTTCTTCCCAACAGACATCCAAGAAACTTCTGTTGCTAATCCATAATTTCCAATGTCTGCCCAGCTTAATTTTCCACGTACTCTGTAAGGATCAAAGGAATTCTCTGATGCCAAAACTTCAGACCCGCTATGCATGTCAATTTGTGGACTCTGTACCCATGTTGAAACAATTGAGCGATCAGATGATGACCACCATGATGAATTGGAAAGATGTCCTCGTGGTGAGAGGGTTGAGCAGTGGCTCTCCGACACAGATGATTTGGATGGTACAGCTGAATCTGCTAAGGACATAAATATATTTCTCATGCATCTTACCATCTCTTCTGATAACTGATTAGGGTAATCCCACAATCCCTTAGGAGGCATTCCTTTTGGAAGCTTCCTAGTTTCTACAGGTGAACAAGAATTGTCATCAGTCTTTGTGGATGCATTCCTCCCATCCAGAAGCACAGATGGACCCACTGCAGTCTGCACAAACTATAATAGTTTATGTGCACAATACTACCAATTATAAATTTTATCAATTTAACACAAAATGTGACGTGAACAGTTGAGAGAGAGTATGTAAAATGAAGGGCACTTAGATTTAACAGTTAAACTTTGGATTTACTAGTAGGTGGACCTGACTATTATCCCAATGTGAGATTGGGGATACAGTCAAGATAAACACATTGTACACAACCAATAACAAGGGAACTTAATCAACCATGCTTTCTTTTAACATGAATAGCATCTTTTGTTAACAACAATGGACAATTTCAGTCAATGTTGTTATAAAGTTAAAGGATCAAAAGGTACGGAGGAAGCTAGGTACCTCCACCTCTGACTTTGCATGAGATGATTCACTAGTAGATTCAGATGGTTGGTCTCTTGGCCCTTGGCATGAATTATCTTCTGAGGAATGATGTAATTCAGAATTGGATGACTTCTGAAACATCAAAGGATGTGAAATCGAGAAGTCAGGACAATGGGAATTCCACCTCAAAGGTTCAAGGATTACTATTAATCAAAAAGTTGAAGCACAAAAGCAATATGTGTTTAGCAGAAACTCTTCCCATACACAGTTAATCAGCCTTCATGATCTGAGAGCGCCATTCATACATTAACTATGATGGGACAATAAAGAAGCAAACAAAACTATGGAATTAAATGAAAATCCCTCTCAAGCTAGATTTAAGAAAGAAAATATGTCTTCCAATTAATTAAAAAGAAAAGAAAATTGAAAAGGCTAGTAACCAAATTTAATAATACAATTATAAGAACACCATCCAGCAGTGCCATTTATAGCAATGCTATTACTGAAATGAGAAATGGAAAAATAGACTAACGCTGTTAATGAGAAAGCATGATAAAGTATTTAGAGCAAGAAAGTATCTATATAGACAACTCAGTTACCTGTATTTTCTCAATGTTAGAAGAGGACAAACAAATTGTCGAAGAAGGTTTACGCCTCAAATGATATTCAGCAAGCCTCCGTTCATTTCTTTCTTGACTAAGTTGGAAATGTAAAGATACCATCTCTTGCTCAAGTTTCGAAACTGTAACCTCTAATACTGCAATATGTGATAAAAGCTCCTGAGCCTGACAAAACAGAAGAAGAGGGATCATCACTAAAATCTTGAAAACCTTGAAAGAAATTATGTCTATGTTTTTATAACAGGAATGCATAAACAGATGTACAAAAAGGAAAAACAGTTCATCAGGGAATTTATCCAAAAAGGCACAAGCAAATTCTTATGCTTTCAACTTCCTGATTGTGTATGCATAAACTCGCGTAGAACCAGGGAAGTTAAAAATTCATTGCTGATAGTGATTTCTTAAAGTTTGGAAAACAAACCAAAATTTGTATACAATAACAAACTGCCTCACATGTTGGTTGCAAGCACTCTAGAACAGTTCATGCCAGCCATGAATGTAATAAGATCATTGGCAAGCAATCATGTACTAGTAGTTTAATTTTTTTGGTTCTCAATTGAATTCTCCAGATTACTGCCATATGTGGGACAAGTTATATAACAAAACAATTACCAATTGTCATGGAACATAGATCTCCTCATTGCAGTGTGAAAGTTTCAGTTGAGAGGGAAATTATTACAATTGAAAACAATGAGTACATGACCATACAATCCTTTTCATTTAGTTGAAGTATGGGAACTTGATCCTGATTACACGACATAATATCTATATAAGCAGCCCAACTACTTATTATCTCTAGCACTAAATTTCAAAAACTGGTTTGGTTTTAAGTACCCAAACATATTTCCAAGAATGTAGCAGTAGCAGACAATACAGTCTATTAAAGAAAAATGTGGCATGCATATATATAAGATTGGACTTGAAAATATTAAGAAAAGTTGAAATACTAATAAAATACTTCAAGGTTACTATTTCTTTTTATTTAATTTAGATAGAAAAATCAATGCCACTGCTAATTACAAATAAAAACCAAAAATAAGTAACATACGTGGTGTGGGAGGTGTGAAGAACTAGAGAGTTGTATTTCATTTTCCTGAATAGCATTTTCCAGAACTGCATGCAATTCCATCTCTTCTTGCAGCTGCCATTGTAATCTACAAACCTGGTAGAACAGAGACTTATTAGGAATAAATCAAGAATGAACATGTGCCTTGGGTAAGCTTTCACAATCAGTCCCATGGAACAGTGGAAGAGACAAAAACAAGATGATTCTAGCAGTCAAGCACATGACAACAAAAAAACTGAGAGAAAATATCAGACTCTTTTCAGGATAACATGTGAAAAAAAAAAATATAGTTTATCAGTTCATCTAAGAAAATGCGTGAAAGAGACCTCATGAATTTTTTCAATAAATTTTCATTCCTATTATTAATATAAACACTCAGAAAAATTGACTACTTGTCAAAGAAAATGAATTTCATCCGACAAAGTATCATGAAAGCCACTTCTTGAGCCATTCCATTCCTTCAAATTTGAAGCAACTACCATGAAACTAAAGAATAGTGTCCTAGTTTTTAGCAATAGACATGTCCCAGTTAGAATCTCCCTAGCTGTGTCATTGCCCCAAGTGCTAGTGCAAAGAAGTTTACCTCGTGCTCCAGTTGAACCTTGTAAGGATTAGAATAACTGCTTCTGCTTTTAACACACAATCGAACACTACCAGTCTCTTCATCAAAATTCCTCACCTAAATATATTCACCATTAATTTTCAATTTAAGCCAAACAGTACCATAAGAAACAAGATGAAACAAAAGGAAGAGGGAACAAGAAAACATGATAATTAACAATCAATTGATCAACTTCAAACAAAAAAAAAAAAAAGTTAATAGAAAACTAGAGGCAACAAGTACTCCCATAGAATACCAGCTCAACACCCTACTTTGAAGAGAGAAAAGGGAAATTTTGGACTTAGTCAACTAAAAACTAAAATCAGAGAAATTCTTTTTTCATCCAGTGATGAATATAAAATTTTTTTTAAATAAATAAAAAGTACAACATTTTATTCATATTGAACTACCAGCAAAAATATTTTTTTTCTGGAAATTATCAGTATAAATATTGAAGGAAAAAAAAAAAAGAGGACAATTCCATTAAACCAACCATATGGCCTAAATAAGCAGGGGCCTTTCAAGACTAAAACTGCCACTACTTGTTCATAAAATGTCGTTAGCAGTATTTACGTGCATTTATATGAATTCAAGCCCTAGATCTATCACAATGAAAAATTAACCAGCACTGACCTCTAAGGATGAGTTTTTGCTTTGAGAATCATACAAAATATCTGAATGAGCTCCAGAATCAGAATAAATCCCCTTAGCATATGAACATTGGGAGACAGAACCATTTCTGCAGAAAATGTCATTTGAAGGAAAAGAAGAAAAGAATGTCATGACATAGAACCTTGCGATCCATTTGTAACAAAAGAAAGAAGAGGATTAAGGAACAAGAGTGCCTCACTTGCTCAAAGCAGGTTTCTGAGCTGGTCTGTCACACATCCTGCGATCATGAGAAGAAATCACATGTATCAAATAAAGTACATCATGGATTTTTCCAAGCACCCTTGTCCTCTCTATGCCCATATACAAACAAGCATCCTAAAACCTGCAGATTCACCCTAAAAATCAACTGCCTAGATAATAAATTAACATATCAATTTGAGAGGAAAAATTTATATTTTCCCATCAATATTCTTCAGATAGCGTAAAAGATAGGGCATAAGGAGTAGTTGAATATTTGCGAAAGTACTATACCACTTGTGAATTTGTAATAAGGACGAACAAACTAAATGAATGCACAGCTACCAGTCATTTTCAAGACAACCATATGACAAAAACGAGCAACTTTGAAATTAATTAGTTCCTACATTGAGCAAAGGCAAACAACTAACAAAAAACTTAAGAAAGATCATAATTCATAAAGCCATAAAAGGAAGAATTGAAAAGTAAAAATCTTTGCAAATATTTCTCACAACAGCCATCTGCAGATTCCAATCCCACTTTATGAAAATCAGAGCTAAAGCAAAAGCAGGAAAAAATTTTAATATTATGAGGATATGATTGTTCACAAAAAGAAAAGAAGATGACTAGATGCAAGAATATGCAAACAATGAAACGGAAAAAGAAAGATGTGGGGTATCTCTCTCACTGCCACTTATGAAGACAAAATTAGTTTCCACTGCAACCAGAAACGAAAGACAGCATTTCAGGAATCCCCAAAAGTTTTTCAAAGCTGAATTATGGGCACACAAGGTCACTTTTACTGCATCCATACACATTGTCAACAAAAGGAAATTAATTTTGATGATAATATGTAAAGTAAAGATGGAGAGCCTACTAACTGATCTTTCAAAAGAGTGGGTGAGCAGTGAGTCAAAAGATAAAAGCAATTAAGGGATTTTTCTGGAGAAAAGCTTCCAACTAAAAAAAAAAAACTATGGCCCCATTCAAAAAGGTAGAATAAAAATTAGAGTCTGTAGGGCAATCATAAAACGAATTGCTCAGAAAAAATAACAACACAATGAACAATCCGAAGGACGGATCGTTGTGGTCCCTGCTTTCCAAGAACTAATAGTTTTCACATTCATCTGGACCTCAACTTTCAGCAATAATGGCGTCCCCATTTTCTGAATATCTAAACCACTATAACAAAAGCAATAAAACCACACAGACCCACTACTAAGTACCCAACCTTAATGCAGAGTCAGAGAGAAAGAGAATTTAAAAAAAAAAAAAAGGCGTGAAACCCAAAAGTTCATTTTCACAATAAATGGAAAGAAGAGGGAGAAGCAGGAATCAGGAAACCTTAACAAAAGGAACTAGATCGTCCCAGCTCCGTTGACGGTGGGATAAGAAGTTGAAAAACAATGAAGTACCCAGAATCCAACTTCGCCGAGAAAGAGAAAATGGTAGATTCTTCTACTCCCTCGCGATTCGTCAACTGTGCACGCAGTGTCACTTGGTCAGAGGGCTCAGAACTCTTCCCTCTTTTTTATATATTGTTTCAATGTTAGAATTCAAAAAACCTGGAGAGTGAGAATACGACAGAGACAGAGTTGAGCTACTTACAATGGTAGAAGAGATTTCAAACAGAGAAAACAGAGGGTGGAGAGAATCTAGAACTACTTCCAAAACACATAATCTGACAAAGGATTTGTCTTGCAGCGGTTGACCAACTCGATAAGAAATGAGAATGGTATTAAAATAAAATAATAGGAAGTGCGTCTGTATGTGGAGAGAAGGGTAGTGGGGCGATGCCTCTGTTGTTGTGGAAACGGCTCAAGACAGCGCACAAGACTCAATGTTTTTTCAGAAAATCAGAATTGTGTTTGAAATTTGAAATTATGAGGCACTAATAACACCCCATTTGCAATTACACCATCGCTATTATTTCTTCTCCAACTAGTGTGAAACTTACATAAATGAGTAATAATTGATATTGCAATTAATACTGAGGTCAAATACTTAAATAAGTCATTTTACTTGTAACAAAGGTTCAATTCAGTCCTTCATCTTTTATAAGGTTCAATCAAACCCTTTTAACTTTTTTTTGGGCAAATATCTAATCAATTTAACTTGTGTTAATTTTTTTTTTCTTCTTGTTTATAATAGTATTCAGCTTGTGCTAATGTTAATATTAACTAAACTAGATGTTTCTATGTTAATTCAATTAAGTAAACTCATTAATCAGATCTCAAATCTACAAATTAAAAATTGAAAGATTAAGATTCCTCAATCTTAATTTTATGAGTTCAAGTTTTTATATAAATAGATTTTTATGATTTTTTTTTTTAATTTTATGTATTATAGTGTATGCACTTAGTTAGGTGTTGTACTCCACGTATGATTTAAAGTGGATATACAATCAAATTACAAAAGAATCACATGCACCGCCATATGGTTGCACTGTTGTTATTGGGGGGTGTCTACAACCTCTTAGTCTTGGACACATACAATAAAAAATAAAAAGAGTTTCTATTTATTTTTAAAAAATAAAACGGCTTTCATCGAAAAAAAAAAAGTGGCACGGACCCCCATCCCATTTTATCTTTCAAAAGTCAAATAATCTAGTTATGTCACGGGTATTTACATTGCCTGCCGATGTGTGTGACAAATTATCTGTATTGTAGAGGACGAGACGGAAATGGGGGACAAAAATCGCTGCAAGATATTGTCATCCCTGATTCGTTCTGCAGAACACCCATCCAGTTCACACCAAAGCTTGCTCGAATACACCGACCAAAACACCACCAATTTTCCATAAACCAACCAAAACACATACATTCTCCATCTTATTCCAGTTTCTGCTCCACATCTAGGTATGTATTTGCAAATTCACTCGTTTAATGATACATAACAATGATCAGTACTTGTTGTAATTGTAAAATAAGATTGTATCTATATAAGCTTGAAATGGAAAAACAAAATATTCAGTGAAACAGAATTGAACACTTCGACGAGGTAAATCCTAAACCAAACCCTATGGGAGCTCCAACAATTACTTTCAAATTGTCATAAACTAAGGGGGGGAAAAAGAAGAAGAAAAGAAGCTTGAAAACACTACATATTTTAGTACAAGATACATTCTTACAAATTCATATAACATATCTAATCTTACTTGGGCTCTTCCTTAGCTTCAAACTGGGATGACCTTTCCCCATTAATAATAGCTTCTTCCTCAGTATCATCTACAATCCAATCATCCATTGGATCAATGTCCTCGGCAAGAATCTCATAGTTTCCACCTAACTCAGAATGCTGCTGCTGTAATTGCAAATTATAATGAATGAATGCCAGATCACTCAATACTTGCTGCTCAAGAGGATTCCTTCCGTTTGTAAGCAACTTTTCTGCTAAACTCCTGTTCAGCCTATATTTTGAAGCACCAGCACACGTCTGGCTCAAGATTCTAGTGGCAAATTGTTGCAATTCAGGATATTGTCCTCCATAAAGAGACCACCATGATGCTGCAGCCGCAATTGAGAATGATAAATTTCAAAATTTTAGTTTCTAGGCTTCCAGCAGACTTAAAACCTAAACATTTAAGAAATGCGCAAGGGGAAGAAATAAAATTTCCTTACCTGGAGAAAATTTGCTGCTTTGTTTTGCAGTACTCCCCTCACTAAAAGCACCTCTAGAATTTCTATATTCCTCAAGTTGTCTAGAAATGAGATCTTGGATGCGCTGTTCTAGTACCAGACGGACCATACAACAGAGCAGGCCAAAGGCAACCTCGGGATCGCTATGAAAATCAGTTGAGTAGAAGAGACTTGGATTCAAATAATAACCTGCAGCGTGAAGAGCACTATGGAGTTGACCATCCCAAATCTCATCAATCACTTCCCAAATGGGCATATACTGGGATTCCTTGCCTTTGAACTCCTCTTTAATCGTTTCCTTCACTTGATCCATGGTTTCGTATATGTACCCCATTTGTGGTTTATCAGCCCCATTGATCAAACATAAAACACGAACTAGAGGCAGAGTTGCCTTTATAACCATCCCAGCTCCTTTCCAGAAAGTAGAATCTCCCACCAAATCAGCTACTCTCTTTCCCTTTGTTCTAGAAGCCCAAATAGAGGTTTTCCACTTGGATGATGCAAACATCACACTCAGGCTTTTCTTTTCTGATATCATATTCTCCAGAGTCAAGAAAGGCATCACCGACCTTAATTTGCAAGGCTTAATTAGATAATGACTCCCAGTAAAATCTCTCAAAAGCTTCAATACTGTTGGGTGGCCATGAATGAACTTTGATATAATCTTGGCTTTAGATAATGTCTCTCTGATCTTGTCCATCATTGCTATCTTCTCTAGAATGAGCTCTATACAGTGAGATGCATTCAAAGTCCAAAATACAGTCCTGTTCCTGTCCATGAACTGCTTGCCCAGAGCTCCCACCCAACCAGTTGTAGAAAAGGCAACAATTTGAACCACATTTTCAACCCCAACCTCCTTAATAACCCCATCCAGTAGCAAATGTAATGCATCAATATTGTCAACATGGGCTGAGACATCAGATGACCAAAGGTAAATTGGGCCCTGTGGGCAATCCACAATAAAACTAACCAAGTTTCGACCCTTTTCATCAATCCATCCATCCAACAAGATGCTACATCCAGTTCTTGTCCACGACTGTCTGATATTCTTCACATATTCTTGCATTTCCTTCACTTCATCCTGAAGAATCCACCCTTTCAGCTCCTGACTACTCGGAATCCCATACTTTGTCTGGCTACAACCAATAGTACTATTAATCATCCTCTGTAAGCTTGATGAATTTGCTGCACTGAAATCAATACCTGTTTCATAGAAAAATCTAGCAATGCATTTTTTGGCTTGCTGAGATGATGAATCTTCATTCTGGTCAGCATTAACTGCAGTTTGTGAAACTGCCCTTCTGGAATGAAGTACAATGGGTTCATTCATGCCATCTTCGGATACAGAATCTGTTTCTGTAGAGTTCCCACTGGCAAAATTAGATGTTTGAGCTGCTCCACCCTTGCTTTTCTTGAAACCATTTGAATTGGGGCACCGATTCCTTTTCCGGGTGAGATCTTGTTGAAACAGCCCCTTAACTTCCTTTCCAGGTGTTCCTTTTCTTGTTTCTAGCAGGTTTCTGAATAATTCCTTCACATTTTCAGGAACTTTTAAACAAGCAGTCACATCTCCTCGTACACCTCCCAAGTGGTACTTAAGACGGGTGGTGCCACTCATTTCTTTGTCACAATAATTGCATTGGACTCTATGCTTTTGCGTATCCACAATTTTACCATGATCATGAACATTAACAAGAACTTCTTCAGCAGCCATTTTTATTGAAGTTAAAAGATATAAGAATTCATAAAAGTTCCCAAGGTCTATGTCAAAATCCCAGATTTTCTCTTAAACAAGTTAATTGCTTTAGACAAGCTTTAGCTGCAAATACAACAACAAAAAATAAAAATAAAAAAAATTAATAAAACAGTAAGTCTGACACAGGTTGCAGCTAAATACATGCACGTAAACACCATCACAGCATGCTTGTCACTAGTATGGAAATTATCACCCAAGAAAATTAGCGCACACAAATTACACTGCTCAATAAGAAAATAGAAAGCCATTCATGTTAAGGACCTAGATTTATCTAAAGCATTGCAAGAGTCATGCAAGTTTTGAAACAACTGACTTTTTTTTTTTCTTTTCACAAAAATTAAAATGAAACCTCTACATTGCATACACTTTTCTTTTTCCTTGGCAAAAATATATCTTAATTCATCTTATCCATGACAAACCATATGGAAAAGTACCAACGAATCCTTTTCCCAAACACCATCTATCAATCCTCGCCCTCCCATGCTTAAAATGGTGTTGGCCCACTGAAAGTTTAGTCCATCACCTTAAAAAGATATGCATATGTATATGTATTAAGCCCTGATTAACTATTGAGCAAGATGGAGAATTATCAACTAACTATGAATTCGAACTTCATATTCAAAATTCATCCAATTGAATGTCATCTTATCTCTCTTCTGCACTCAACAAGGTGAAGGAAGAGAATTGTATTTCAATCACCACAAAGGCCCTCATTATTATTGCAATAAAAATTCCAAATTTTATTTTGGCTTCGAGCATATGGGTTTTAGGTTTTTGGGTTTTTGAAAATTCGAAGCACAGAACCCACCCTAACATTGGTCACCAAAAAAAAATAAAAGAAACACACACCAACACAGGGGAAGGAGGAAAAAAAAAATTACCGACTGTATGTGTATCTTAAACACCAAGAACAAAATAGACCAAAACCCACCAAATTGAAAGTTTAAAATTAAAGGAAGAAGAATACCAATTTTAAATTAGGTGAAAGGAAATACCTTTGAAGGAAACTGAAGCTTTTGAGGAAGACAGAGACGGTATTTCCTCCTTCCTTGTACTCCTCCAAAACCACACAGTATGGTGAATCCGTTGGATGATACCATGGGCGCAGCCAGCCTCTTGGATTGTGGAGGATTCCGTCGTATGTGGGTCCACCGATTTCGTCCTTGCTTTCACTTCAGTCCAGTTCCTAGTTCACGACTTGAGACACAGCCAAGGGTTTCTTTTATCAACTGCCGTGTTTACACAGGGAAAACGCTAAGGGGGACCGACCCCTCGGAGGCCGAACAAAGGCCGATTGTGATAGATTTCCTTTTTCTTTTAGGGTAAATTTATCATTTAGTCCATATTTTTAACAAAATCAATTCATTTTAGTCCCCTTACTTTTTTTAAGTTAAAATTAATTAAAACTAATTTTTTAAGGTTTAAAATTTTAGGGTTTTGCATTTAGGGGCGTTAGGGTTTAGTGTTTAAAGTTTTAAAATTTGTTAAGATAAAATATTTAAGGTGTTTGGATTTAAATTATTTGACTTTTATATTTTATGATGCTAGGGATTACCCTTTGATAATTTGACAATTTTACTGCAAAATACATTTATGTAAAGAGTAATGCTATAAAAACTAATTGGTTTTCAATAGATTTTTTTAATTTTTTTTCTTGAAGTCTAAAATTTTTAATTTCACTTCTTGGTATTTTAATTTTTAACTTTTAGATTATTAAACAACTAATTTTTTAAATATTAATCATAAGCTTTAAAAATATAAATGTTAACACATTAAATACTAAATTTGAAAAAATATAAACCCTAATATTATAAAATGTAAAACCCAACAAATTTAAACTCTAACATCATAGAATATAGAATCCAAACAATTTAAACCCAAATACCTTAAATACTAAATCTTAAAAAAAATTTAAATACTAAACCCTAATACCCTAGTCACAAAACCCTAAAAATTGTATATACTAGTACGATTAGTTTATATTAGTTTTAACTAAAAATAAGAGGGCTAAAATAAATTTATATTGTTAAAAGTAGAGACTAAATAATAAATTTACCTAAAAAGGAAAATGGATCACAATGGCCTTTATTCAACCTGCTAGGATCGATACGTCGCATTTTTTTTTATTATCAAAGGGTTTTTGTAACATATGCAAATCAAAGGTATAATTAATATTTTTAACAATTTATATTCATTAAAAATATAAAAACTAAATTTTAGTTTATTAATCATTCCATTAAAACTATATAGGTAATATTGATATTAAAATTAATATTAATTTTTTTAATTTTATGTAAACTAAGTATTAAAATATATATTAATTATACTCTTAATATATATCTAGCGGCAAATCTTAAAAAAATTCATTTTCAAATTACTTGGATTTTTTTCCTTTGTTACTATAAGGGTATTCTAATAATTTTACCATTATTGAGTTAAAAGAAACACAGTTGTACCATTTATTGGTCTACCCTTTAAAAGCTTGAAATGAAGCCCTATAATATAAACTATTAAATAATGTTAAGATATTAACTATTGTTAATTTTTTAATACATTAAAGGGTTAATTACTTAATTAATTACTTAATATTAAAGAAGTTTAAACTTTTACATAATTTAAATTATTAAATAACATCAAGATATTAAATATTATTTTTTTGTATATTAGAGTATTAAATATTTAGTAACATAAAAATTTTAATTTTTAAATTTAATTTTAAATTAATAATTTTAAATTAATTAATCCCAATTTATCCCTTTTTTGCAATATTAAATATTTTTTCTCCATAGTTTATGTAATGTTAAATGCTAAATTTGGTCCTTCAATTATTTTTTACATTTTTTTAATCTCTCAACTCTAAAAACTGCATAATTTTGATCCATCTGTTAGTAATTTTGATCATTCCATTAGTTTAAGCCGTTAACTTAGACGTGTGGCATTTCTTTTATTTGTTTTAATGACGTGGATAAATTATGCATCCTTGTTAATCCTATTTGGAAAATTAAGGAACCCACTTACCTAAATTAATTATTTATTAAATCAAAATATGTTTAAAATGAAAAATTTACTACTTACTCCATCTTCTACCTTTACTCTCCTCTTTGTTTCCCTAATTCATCTTCCCCCTTTTTCTGGCTTCCTTCTTCTTCACCTCTCTCTCTCGTTCTTTATTCCTTCCACATCATAACATTTTCAAAGTCCTCTCCATTAATGGCAAACACCTTTTCATCTTCAGCAAGGATTCAAGCACTCTTTCTCTTCCTGCCTTTCCTTTCTTCCCCTCCTTCTTCCCCTCCTTCTTCCCCTCCATGCGAACCCTAGTTCTAATCTAGGTTCAATCAAACCTAAGAATCTAGGTTCATTTGAAATTTAGATGATGGGTTTGTTTGAACCCAAATCTGGGTTCCGTAAGAGGAGATGAAGCCTAGTTTATCAAAGCTGAGTGTGAATCACTACTTGCTTACTTTCACCCAAAAGCATGGATTTCTATTTGTCTCAATCTAATATCAAATAGTTAGGACTGCTTTTTATGAGTCCTGCATGAGATACAAATTGTTGGTAAGAACTTCACATTATCAAATAACGTTTTAATACCATGATATTTCTACATTCAAAAGAACAAGTTTTCTATATGTCAAATGAAGAGGTTCACAATAGTTGTTTTCAAGACCCATGAACCTTTCTAGGTTCTGTGGAACCCAACAATTTGGATTTGTTTAAACCCAGTTTTAGGTTCTGTGGAACCCAACAATATCAACATGGGTTCAAGAAACTCAAATTTCTAGGTTTTGAAACCCATATTTATAGATTTTTTTTTCTTTAATAACTCTAGTAATTTCCATGCATATTGAATCCTTCTGTTTGATAAATTTTTGTTTCAAATATTGTGGTTGTGGAAAGAGAAGAAGAAGA